>VDFB02353493.1:265231268-265595044 GCA_007258455.2 Sequoia sempervirens
TCTACCCTTAACCCTATAACCCTAAACCCTTCTACTCCCTACCCTCTATCTCTCTCCCACTCCCCCCCCTCTCTCTCTCTCAAGTCTCTGTAATGCCCCGCCAAGCAACCCCAAAGGATACTAATATATCTAACATTTATGGCACCAATTTATTTTTTTTAATACTAACATACATCATAATAATCATATATCACATGAAATAAAAACTAAACATGAACTACATATATCAAATCCCTCGGGTTTACAAGACTGCATTACTTTTCACAACAACATTATTACATCACAAGGATGGTAAGTAAACACCAGTAACCATAAAATAACATGAACATGATCAACACATTAATCAAGGGTTACAATATTACAATGTCGATTCCCAACTTGAATGGGAAAGATGCAATAAAATGAAATGTTACATTTGAAATGAAGGAGTACAAAACTGCAATACTGGATTCAATTCCAGATTAACTCAGGAGTCACTGCAAGGTACAATTTCGCACTTCTCGATCGACAATTGGGGACCCAATGGGGTGCATAGCACGTTCCACCCAACCACGTGGACCCGAAGGCCCACCCCCCGTGCTAAGAGATGACAAGAAGGAACCCCAACTAAACCATCATACAAAACAAGGATACAAGACTTTACAACAAGATCCACAATAAAATAAGACAATCTCCAACACAAGATATAACCAACTCAAGATGTGCCCAACATAAGGAATAACCAAATAAACATCAACATACCAATGTCAACAGGGGCTTCCAGAGGCTCAAGAATAACATAGAGGGAAAACAAAACAAACATAGTTGTTTAAGGAAGAGTGTCATCGCAATGTTGCATGGGTTACCCTGGCGAATCTTCCTAGGCCCGGGCCCCCTACTTGGGTTACCCTGGTGACCTCTTACGAAACCCGGCCCCACATGCAATCCAATGTGGCATCGATTATCTTTCATAAGGACAAGACAACAATTTTTCCATTCCATGCCTTCTCAACTCATCTCAAGCCCATACAAGCACTTGAGTCATGAGTGAGGCATTCACTTATATCTTGTTAATGTGTGATTCTATCCAAAACCCCTAATTAAATATTAATGTTTTCACTTAATTAATAAACTTCCAATGAGTTACCCTGAGACCACTTCCAGGTCTCGGCCCCCATTGCAAGCCACTCCCCTAGCAACAAAACCAAAAGTCACTCATTGGGTAAACCAACATGCAGAACATATAAAACCACATGAATAATCATGTAAAGCGAGGCATACACCATCCCTACACAAAAATCATTCATAATAAGACAACTTCCAAAAACATGGCTAAAACCCCACATAGTCAACACTAAGTAAAGACCAACAGTTCACTAAAAACCAACATGTAAAGTCAATCATTAAGAAACAATTTCCTCAACCTCTGGAAAGCTGGTAAGCCATCAACATAATGTTTCCCACCAAAGAGGCACCAATATCTTGATCTCACGATCAACATCAAACTCAAATCAAAACAACCCAAGAAACACTATTGAAGCCTTCTCGTAGTAACCAAGCATTTGAGAACGACTCCAAAAATAAACATCATTTCCACTTGAGCAATAACCAAATTCACTCTCACTCCACAATTGACATATTACTTGATATACTTATCAATACAACAACACATTCAACCATATAAAAGAAAATTTCAAACAAAGACTCTCACATTAAAATATACGTTCACTTACATCCAACATAAATAAATATCGTTCTCATGGCAAAATATAGATAGTTTGAACTTATAACTCTATTTATCATAAGGGATACTCAAATAGTCAATACTAAGTTTTACTTATAAAACTAATGCAATTCCATGTATTCAGCTAAAATGAATACACCCTAGACAAGCCTCTTACTGCATACTCGACTAACCTTTTGTTAGATATAGAACTCCATATCCTTTCCTAAACTTAGACCGAGATGATCTCTTTGCGTAAGATAAAGGTTATTTTGTTTCCTCTATTGTTAGAAGTGTATACATCGAACAAATGATAGGGATTTCATATTTAATATACCATCAACCCATACACTATTCATGCTAGCCTTAGGGTGGAGGTGAAACAAATGCATGTAAAAGTTCAGAATAAGATACGTAAGATTGATTTCTTAATATATAAGGATGAAGTCAATGGGTAGCACATGATAGGCATCCCAGCTAACAAGATGAGCATCATTAATCATCATTCTATGATCTGTCAGAGACATGAATTGCCAGTGAGTTGAAGACTGAGTGGTAAATTACAAAGTAACATGGGTGAATAGCGACATCGGTATTAGAGCGAATATTGACTGAAATTGAATGTAAAAGTTATATAAATTTCCTTGGGATTCAAGGACCCTGAGCACAACAACCTTACGATAAAATAAAAATGATTAAATACAACTGGCGATCTGTATCAATGAAGAAGTCTCAAGAAAACAAAGAAGACTACACTAGTGGCTTAGGAGGATCCTCAGTTTTTGAATACACAGCTGATTAAACTGGAAAATCTGTGGAACAAGAGATTACATGCATGCAGTATGCATGAAGGTTAGGTACATATTTAAGATAACTGGAAGTTATCAACATGAAATTGCGGTGTGATTATGATGTCGTAGGCCATTGTTTCAAGGTATCAACCGAGTAAATCCAGAAGTTGCAGGACTTATGTTGCCATACTTAGGGTTGGAACAGGTACAGATGGAGCTGAATGGTCTTAAGTATACTCTCACGAAATTTTAAAAAGGATTCAAAAATAACACAGAGATCTTGTTGCCTGAAGAGCTGGCTTACAAACATAAAAATATTTGACCCCAAACTTACAGTGAATTGGTGAACTAGAAAGGACAGACTTTCGAGCTGAGAAATTAAAAAAAAATTACAGAGGCGTTATTTCCTGAATACCAGGAGAATTAAATAATCTGCTCGTTGGTCCTATATTTCTTCACTTGAACAATATATTTATTAACAACATCAGAGGGAATATTTAATTTACTACACCTTAGCAGTCTAAAAATTGCAGCTGTGGTAGGTTGCCTATGGTTTTAGGGAGGCCATTTAATTTTGTACAATGCCTCTACTCTAATTGTTGTAACTGTGACAGGTTGCCAAGTATATTAGAATGTGAATATTGGAATTTGGAAGTATTTCCATCTACTTACAATATTATTATTATCAAGTGCTGTAGCTGCGATAGATTGTCAGTAGATTCAAGTAGGTTATTTAACATCTATACCTCCTATCATGTTCACGTGTTGCGGCTGTAACAAACTGCTAATAAGAAACAAGAAGCTTTTTACACGTTCACACCTTTCTATGTTCAAGTGCGTCACTATGACAGGTTAAAAATAGAGTCATAGAGAATATTTAAACGTCTTCGACATTCTATTTTTGAGTAGAGAATTTGTGATAAGTTCCAAATGAAATCGGAAAGGTATTTAAAACCTCTACAGTCTTCTATATTCGAGTGTTGCAATTGTGAGAGATTCTGATAGAATCAGGGAGGTTATTTAAACCATAACAATATTTAGTTTCAAATGCCGCAGCTGCAATAAAATCAAGGAGGTCATTTAAATCTCTAAACTTCCTATTATATTCGAGTGAAGCATGCCTACGGAGATTTGAATAGGAAAAGTACAGAAGCTAAACCGTCATAAGGCCGTTCCCTCTAACATATACGATTTCTAATTGTTTGTAAACTATAGATATTAAAGAAGGGACTTTATACTTGACTGAAGTTAAACATTTAGGGTTAAATGGTATTCTGTTTCCCAAATTAAATAGACTCCCAGTTAAAGGGTAATTCAAAGCCAAGATTTAGACTTACAAATTACGGATTTGAGTCTTAGACTAGGTGTCTGCATGGAAGCCGTGTACATGCAGATGGTAAGAAAGATCACAGTTCACTTCAAGTTTCCCCTTTGTCAGTAATAGCCGACTCCAGATGAAGGTGACCTAGGAATGATATCGGTTCAATGTATGTACAACCAAAGAAGCTATGCGGCCAGTACGTAACAAAATAAGGAGATTTACATAGGCTGACTAACCGTATTCTTAAATGGAGGGTTTAATAATAAGCAAAGCAGGATTCTGAACTAATCTCATCGAAAACTCACAGACAAGGAAGAAGGCGTCTACAATAAAAAGATAGTTCGCTTTAGAAAACTCCAGGCCGAAAAGCTTTGAACTAATAACAATGACAGAAAATTCCATATGCATAAAGTAAAGTAATAAACATTTTATAGAATAGATGGCAATAGGGTGGTAATGGCGTAGCAAAGGGAAGCATGCAACACATAATTCTAAAGATAATTAAAAACTCAGATCTAAACCTGTGTTTTAGGCATAGGCCAAACTGGTCTTGCAGTAGAGATTTGATTGAAGACTGGATTATTTTGCACAATAAACTAGTAGTAATTGTTGTATGAGAACCCCAAGCGACAACTCTCAGCTCCTTCTAATTCCACTCTTCCCAAAACACCTTACTGAATAGCTGCAAGCACTGAGGCCTTAACCTTTTGTCGAGTGGTGCAGAGCCCTTGGTTAATATAATATTGTCTGCTGCAAAAAACTGAAGCCTATTACCAGCATCTTGGAACAGTTATTCCATGTTACTGTTACAACTACCGCCATTTTCTCAGCTCAAAGCCCTCCTATGGGTACCGACATGGAAGGAGAGAATAAACTGTTTTACAACAAGTTGAGCCCCCCAAAACGTGCTCCCACGCCAAGATAAACTATCTCGTTTTCCTTATGCGCATTAACATTTTAACAAGTATGATTGGTAACCGACTTAAGTCATTCCTAAATTCCCGTATGCAACCAACTATAATCGGTAAGAAATTAAATTCCTTCCCCCATGCAAGGCAACCATAACGAAAAATTGAGAAGACTCTCACTCAAATTCGACATGTTATAACTCTTCTTTTTTTTTTAATATTAAATTTTATTATATATACATATTCCAATTAATGCTAGTATACAAATGGAATATGGCTTATATCTCAGCTCGACTCAAAAAAAAAAAACCCTCATTTACCAAACGGTTAATAATTTAAACAATCCATACACATAAAATCAAATAATCAAAATCATGAAATGGTGAATTGGGGAGGGGCACTACATCCTCCCCCCCAAGGATTCGACTTACTCCTGGAAGTCGCATGGTTAAACGTAGCATTCATAATTATAAGAGTCATCAAAATTCAAGTAACCGAATATGAAAATGACCAATCGACATGTCATCACAAATTAAACATTATAATCACAATATCATCACTGCAACACAATCCAAAAAGCAGAAGAACAACCAAGACAATTGACAAAACATAGAAACCATACCGACAAGGTTACACAGTGGGGGTACATATTCTTGTCGAGAATGATGGCAAAGTTGGGAAACCTTCTTGTCAACTCTATTTTTCCACATTATTCCCATTGGGTTTCATGAGGCTGACCCAGTCCTGCAGAGCAAGTGGAATCGAGGCTTACTACCTGCAACCTACATAAAAGTAAACGTTGTGTACAAGATATATATCAAATCAACCTAGTGTAGGGGGAATTGTCGTGTCATATGCCTCTCATGAATGAGTGATACAACATCGTCCTTCTAACACTCTACAATTAGTGATACATCATAAACAATCATCAAAAACAATTACTAATCAAATGCAACCATAGTATTAAATCCTCGTATTAACATAACCAATTAATTACCTTCATCCTCAAGATTCAAAGCCGACTACCTAAAAATCATAAACTAAGATGGAAACATAACACATTAGCACCAGTTATTCATGCTAATTCATTACCAAAATACACATTTCTGGTTAAACTTCATCATTTAAACATCATGTACTACATTCTATTCATTACTCAAAGCTAAATCTCACAATATATGTGTCACAAGATCATAATTTATGGCCTTTTCAGAAACAGAAACATAATTATCACTTCAAAACACACATAATTTCAAATTTAACACACATACTCCACATACATACTCAAATTCACTTCACACCAGAGACACCACAAAGACAACTAAAGGATAACACAAGAGTCCCAAGATGTATTTCCGGTAGGAAGGATATCGGTGCATTGCGCACTACATCGACGGTCCTATCCTTTCCATTGGATTTTTGCACCATAGAACCTACATCACCCAAAGACAAACTAAGGCAACCTAGTTCAGACTACACAAACAGACTGACACACCCTTATGAGTACGAGCAACTAGGTCAACACAATGGGCTCATAGTGCCCTAGTGTATAAACCTATGCTCTGATACCAACTGTAATGCCCCGCCAAGCAACCCCGAAGGATACTAATATATCTAACATTTATGGCACCAATTTTTTTTTTTATATACTAACATACATCATAATAATCATATATCACATGAAATAAAAACTAAACATGAACTACATATATCAAATCCCTCGGGTTTACAAGACTGCATTACTTTTCACAACAACATTATTACATCACAAGGATGGTAAGTAAACACCAGTAACCATAAAATAACATGAACATGATCAACACATTAATCAAGGGTTACAATATTACAATGTCATTTCCCAACTTGAATGGGAAAGATGCAATAAAATGAAATGTTACATTTGAAATGAAGGAGTACAAAACTGCAATACTGGATTCAATTCCAGATTAACTCAGGAGTCACTGCAAGGTACAATTTCGCACTTCTCGATCGACAATTGGGGACCCAATGGGGTGCATAGCACGTTCCACCCAACCACATGGACCCGAAGGCCCACCCCTCGTGCTAAGAGATGACAAGAAGGAACCCCAACTAAACCATCATACAAAACAAGGATACAAGACTTTACAACAAGATCCACAATAAAATAAGACAATCTCCAACACAAGATATAACCAACTCAAGATGTGCCCAACATAAGGAATAACCAAATAAACATCAACATACCAATGTCAACAGGGGCTTCCAGAGGCTCAAGAATAACATAGAGGGAAAACAAAACAAACATAGTTGTTTAAGGAAGAGTGTCATCGCAATGTTGCATGGGTTACCCTGGCGAATCTTCCTAGGCCCGGCCCCCTACTTGGGTTACCCTGGTGACCTCTTACGAAACCCGGCCCCACATGCAATCCAATGCGGCATCGATTATTTTTCATAAGGACAAGACAACGATTTTTTCGTTCCAGCCTTCTCAACTCATCTCAAGCCCATACAAGCACTTGAGTCATGAGTGAGGCATTCACTTATATCTTGTTAATGTGTGATTCTATCCAAAACCCCTAATTAAATATTAATGTTTTCACTTAATTAATAAACTTCCAATGAGTTACCCTGAGACCACTTCCGGGTCTCGGCCCCCATTGAAAGCCACTCCCCTAGCAACAAAACCAAAAGTCACTAACTGGGTAAACCAACATGCAGAACATATAAAACCACATGAATAATCATGTAAAGCGAGGCATACACCATCCCGCACAAAAATCATTCATAATAAGACAACTTCCAAAAACATGGCTAAAACCCCACATAGTCAACACTAAGTAAAGACCAACAGTTCACTAAAAACCAACATGTAAAGTCAATCATTAAGAAACAATTTCCTCAACCTCTAGAAAGCTGGTAAGCCATCAACATAATGTTTCCCACCAAAGAGGCACCAATATCTTGATCTCACGATCAACATCAAACTCAAATCAAAACAACCCAAGAAACACTATTGAAGCCTTCTCGTAGTAACCAAGCATTTGAGAACGACTCCAAAAATAAACATCATTTCCACTTGAGCAATAACCAAATTCACTCTCACTCCACAATTGACATATTACTTGATATACTTATCAATACAACAACACATTCAACCATATAAAAGAAAATTTCAAACAAAGACTCTCACATTAAAATATACGTTCACTTACATCCAACATAAATAAATATCGTTCTCATGGAAAAATATAGATAGTTTGAACTTATAACTCTATTTATTATAAGGGATACTCAAATAGTCAATACTAAGTTTTACTTATAAAACTAATGCAATTCCATGTATTCAGCTGAAATGAATACACCCTAGACAAGCCTCTTACTGCATACTCGACTAACCTTTTGTTAGATATAGACCTCCATATCCTTTCCTAAACTTAGACCGAGATGATCTCTTTGCGTAAGATAAAGGTTATTTTGTTTCCTCTATTGTTAGAAGTGTATACATCGAACAAATGATAGGGATTTCATATTTAATATACCATCAACCCATACACTATTCATGCTAGTCTTAGGGTGGAGGCGAAACAAATGCATGTAAAAGTTCAGAATAAGATACGTAAGATTGATTTCTTAATATATAAGGATGAAGTCAATGGGTAGCACATGATAGGCATCCCAGCTAACAAGATGAGCATCATTAATCATCATTCTATGATCTGTCAGAGACATATGAATTGCCAGTGAGTTGAAGACTGAGTGGTAAATTACAAAGTAACATGGGTGAATAGCGACATCGGTATTAGAGCGAATATTGACTGAAATTGAATGTAAAAGTTATATAAATTTCCTTGGGATTCAAGGACCCTGAGCACAACAACCTTACGGTAAAATAAAAATGATTAAATACAACTGACGATCTGTATCAATGAAGAAGTCTCAAGAAAACAAAGAAGACTACGCTAGTGGCTGAGGAGGATCCTCAGTTTTTGAATACACAGCTGATTAAACTAGCAAATCTATGGAACAAGAGATTACATGCATGCGGTATGCATGAAGGTTAGGTACATATTTAAGATAATTGGAAGTTATCAACACGAAATTGCGGTGTGATTATGACGCCGCAGGCCATTGTTTCAAGGTATCAACCGAGTAAATCCAGAAGCTGCAGGACTTATGTTGCCATACTTAGGGTTGGAACAGGTACAGATGGAGCTGAATGGTCTTAAGTATACTCTCACGAAATTTTAAAAAGGATTCAAAAATAACACAGAGATCTTGTTGCCTGAAGAGCTGGCTTACAAACATAAAAATATTTGACCCCAAACTTACAGCGAATTGGTGAACTAGAAAGGAAAGACTTTCGAGCTGAGAAATAAAAAAAAATTATAGAGGCGTTATTTCCTGAATACCAGGAGAATTAAATAATCTGCTCGTTGGTCCTATATTTCTTCACTTGAACAATATATTTATTAACAACATCAGAGGGAATATTTAATTTACTACACCTTAGCAGTCTAAAAATTGCAGCTATGGTAGGTTGCCTATGGTTTTAGGGAGGCCATTTAATTTTGTACAATGCCTCTGCTCTAATTGTTGTAACTGTGACAAGTTGCCAAGTATATTAGAATGTGAATATTGGAATTTGGAAGTATTGCCATCTACTTACAATATTATTATTATCAAGTGCTGCAGCTGCGATAGATTGTCAATAGATTCAAGCAGGTTATTTAACATCTATACATCCTATCATGTTCACGTGTTGCGGCTGTAACAAATTGCTAATAAGAAACAAGAAGCTTTTTAAATGTTCGCACCTTTCTATGTTCAAGTGCGTCACTATGATAGGTTAAAAATAAAGTCATAGAGAATATTTAAACGTCTTCGACATTCTATTTTTGAGTACAAAATTTGTGATAAGTTCCAAATGAAATCGGAAAGGTATTTAAAACCTCTACAGTCTTCGATATTCGAGTGTTGCAACTGTGAGAGATTCTGATAGAATCAGGGAGGTTATTTAAACCATAACAATATTTAGTTTCAAATGCCGCAGCTGCAATAAAATCAAGGAGGTCATTTAAATCTCTAAACTTCCTATTATATTCGAGTGAAGCATGCCTACGGAGATTTGAATAGGAAAAGTACAGAAGCTAAACCGTCATAAGGTCGTTCCCTCTAACATATACGATTTCCAGTTGTTTGTAAACTATAGATATTAAAGAAGGGACTTTATACTTGACTGAAGTTAAACATTTAGGGTTAAATGGTATTCTGTTTCCCAGATTAAATAGACTCCCAGTTATAGGGTAATTCAAAGCCAAGATTTAGACTTACAAATTACGGATTTGAGTCTTAGACTAGGTGTCTGCATGGAAGCCATGTACATGCAGATGGTAAGAAAGATCACAGTTCACTTCAAGTTTCCCCTTTGTTAGTAATAGCCGACTCCAAATGAAGGTGACACAGGAATGATATCAGTTCAATGTATGTACAACCAAAGAAGCTATGCAGCCAGTACGTAACAAAATAAGGAGATTTACATAGGCTGACTGACCGTATTCTTAAATGGAGGGTTTAATAATAAGCAAAGCAGGATTCTGAACTAATCTCATCGAAAACTCACAAACAAGGAAGAAGGTGTCTACAATAAAAAGATAGTTCGCTTCAGAAAACTCCAGGCTGAAAAGCTTTGAACTAATAACAATGACAGAAAATTCCATATGCATAAAGTAAAGTAATAAACATTTTATAGAATAGATGGCAATAGGCTGGTAATGGCGTAGAAAAGGGAAGCATGCAACACATAATTCTAAAGATAATTAAAAACTCAGATCTAAACCTGTGTTTTAGGCGTAGGCCAAACTGGTCTTGCAGTAGAGATTTGATTGAAGACTGGATTATTTTGCACAATAAACTGGTAGTAATTGTTGTATGAGAACCCCAAGTGACAACTCTCAGCTCCTTCTAATTCCACTCTTCCAAAAACACCTTACTGAATAGCTGCAAGCACTGAGGCCTTAACCTTTTGTCGAGTGGTGCAGAGCCCTTGGTTAATATAATATTGTCTGCTGCAAAAAACTGAAGCCTATTACCGGCATCTTGGAATAGTTATTCCATGTTACTGTTACAACTACCGCCATTTTCTCAGCTCAAAGCCCTCCTATGGGTACCGACATGCAAGGAGAGAATAAACTGTTTTACAACAAGTTGAGCCCCCCAAAATGTGCTCCCACGCCAAGATAAACTATCTCGTTTTCCTTATGCGCATTAACATTTTAACAAGTATGATTGGTAACCGACTTAAGTCATTCCTCAATTCCCGTATGCAACCAACTATAATCGGTAAGAAATTAAATTCCTTCCCCCATGCAAGGCAACCATAACGAAAAATTGAGAAGACTCTCACTCAAATTCGACATGTTATAACTCTTTTTTTTTTTAATATTAAATTTTATTATATATACATATTCCAAATAGTGCTAGCATACAAATAGAATATGACTTATATCTCAACTCGACTCAAAAAAAAAACCCTCATTTATCAAACGGTTAATAATTTAAACAATCCATACACATAAAATCAAATAATCAAAATCATGAAATGGTGAATTGGGGAGGGGCACTACAGTCTCTCCCTCCTACCCACTCTCCCTCTCGAGCTCCTCTACACTTAACCCTTAAACCCTACCCTTTATCTCTCTTCGACTCCCCCCTCTCTCTCTAAAGTCTCTCCCTCCTACCCCTTCTCCCTCTCTCCTCTCTACCCTTAACCCTTATACACCCCCTACCCTTTATCTCTCTCCCACTCCCCCCCTCTCTCTATCAAGTCCCTTCCTCCTACCCCCTCTCCCTCTCTCCCCTCTACCCTTAACCCTTGTACACCCCCTACCCTCTCCTACTCCCCATCTCTCTCTCAAGTCTCTCACTCCTACCCCTCTACCCTTAACCCTTAAACCATAAACCCTTGTACACCCCCTACCCTTTATCTCTCTCCCACTCCCCAACTCTCTCTCTAAAAAGTCTCTCCCTCCTACCCACTCTCCCTCTTGAGCTCCTCTACCCTTAACCCTTAAACCCTAGGACCCCCTACCCTTTATCTCTCTCCCACTCCCCCCCTCTCTCTGAAGTATCTCCCTCCTACCAAGGATTAAATTTGATGGTTGACTTTGCCTGTAAACAAATTTTTTGATGACGGTTATCTATTCAAGGGTGCCCTTAAAACATTATGATATACCTTAGTTTATGTAAAATTATATTTAAATCAAACATATATATCATTATAATTCTATATAAATTTTGACAGTCTATCCAAAATATCTCCTTTTATCTGATACAATCTTCTTAAAATTTTGATTGTATTCTATGACAAAAATCTTTAAATACGGTCATATGGCCATCAAATTTAAGCCTTTCTGCCTACCCCCACTCCCTCCATATCTTTCTCTCAAGTCATCATTTAAAAAGAATATAATTAATATTTATATTAATATTAAAAACAAGGCGTTCGACCGAACATCTTTAGAATGTTCAGTCGAACCCATTTAAAATCAATTTTTTTATTCTATGTTGTGTGGGTTTGGTCGAACATGGGTTCAGTCAAACCCTTATTCAACCAAACATTTTTATTTTCTTCGACCAAACAACTATTCGACTAAACCCACATTTTTTCACCCTCCCCCCCTGAGGCACCAAAATTGTTGAGAATTTTGCACTTCAAAGCTTGATTTGAGAATGAAAATGGAGGATATCTCAAAAACCCAACTAGTATTGGTTTCCCCTCAAAATGAGCTATCCAACGAATATAATTTTAATATATTTTGATTATATTATCTATCTATTTTTTAAGTTTTATTAAATATAGGTTTTTCACTGAAAACAAAACTCTCTATTCTGCACAAGTGGAAAAATAGAAGATTATCAAAAATAAAATAAAAAATATATGAGTGCACCAGATATTGGAGTCCTTGATCCAACAAAAAAAGAAAAGAAGAATTTTGATACATACAGTAAAAGTTATACATTATACGGTCATGTTATGTTTGAATTGTAATTTATTTGACTTTCAAACTTGATTAAAGAAAAAATATTCAATAAAAAACTATCTAACCAAGTGGAAGCACTAGATATCAGAGATACAAATCTAAATTTGAAAGAATTGGAATTTTATCTTTCAAGGAAAAAAATTTATGCGTTATACGATGTGCGTCACTTTTTAAAAATGTTGTTTTTTGAAAAAAACCAATTTTCGTGGGAGATGGAAAAAGAAGTGCAATCTGATTCCAAAAAAATTGAAAAAACTATTTTTTGAATCTATAGACAAAATGTGAGAAGACTCTAGTTTGCATCATCTTCAAATTCCTCACGGTTTAATCGCTATAGGTGCCCGAATGTGAAGATTTTGTTAAAAAAAAATATCAGTGTCTAGTTTGGCCAAAAATTGTAAACCACTATTGTGGGATCACCCTACTCCTCAAAGCTTCCATGATTCATCTCCATAGCACCTTCTAACTTTCTGCAAATGTAATTATTGCCCTTAGATCAAGTGTGTGAGCAATTTGACTATGACAATGTCCTTAACAAGCTTTGAAGGATTTGAAAATCACTAAATGATTAATATGCCTATGCCTATGAGATGCTAATGTGACTATGTATAAGACTCAATCAATAATGAAAATATGTTGAATGCAAATATCAAGAATTATGCATAATAAATTGTAAGTCCAAAATGTGAGCAAAATTGGCATTTTATAGAAAATGCAATTTTGGACGAACAGATGAGATTGAAAGCTAACGGAAGCCTAAAATTAGAGGTCAAGATTGCACGTGACAACCCCTAATTAGGGTTAGGGAAAAATTATTAAATGAGCAATCAAGATGCCATTTGAGAAAATAAAATCGGCAGTCGAGAATAAATGTGATAATTAGCCAAAAAGATAAAGATTTTCAAAAATCAAGAAGATAAAGACTGCTTGATTTGTAAGATTTGAAAAATCAAGAGGATAAAGGTTGAACTGAAAAGCAAATTTGGAAAATCAAGAATTTGCTTAATTACTTTATTTTTGGAAGAAAATCATCTTTTTGAATTAAATTAATTCAAAATATGGATTTTGTGTGATAGTAAATAATCGATTTTCAGATTATTTACTAAAATGAAGTGACAATTAATAATGTGAAATCATTTTAAATAATTAATTTATTTAAAATGAGGGAAATGTTAAATTAGCCAATTAAATAATTAAACATAATTATTTAATTTAGAGGATTATGACCGATAATTTAATAAATTCATTTAATTATAAGAATTGGTGACGTATTAAATAAACAAATAAAATTCATTTATTTAATAATCAAGAAGACATAAATGAATAAATGTAATTAAATAAATTAAGACATTTATTTAATTTTAAGAAGATAATAGACCCTTAGTGACGTATTGAATAAATAAATATAATTTATTTATTTAATAATCATGAAGAATACAAGAGGCATGAATTAATTAAATAATAATGAATTATTTAATTAATAATGGAAAGTGGACCGAGGGCATAATTAAATGTCAAAATTATACTAGGACGAAAGTGGTAAAATAGAGCTTGTAGGCCTAGGTCATTTTTAAGTGTACATTTTCCCCTTTTTTGTCATAATGTAGCATGTTGCATTGTAACAAAGAAAGTTCAGTTAAAGTCATGCCCCAGCGAAGGTATGGAGTATGGATGAACCCTTGGGAAAATTTTTGAATTTTGGCTAGGTGCTAGAAAAAATTGGAAAGTGTACTGATAAGTCAATTTTGTGATGGGAAAGACAATGGCACAGACAGTTTCAGATTCCAACATGCTTAGAGCAGCCAAAATCATGGTCAAAGTTGGTCAAAAGGGCCTCCAATAATAAAAGAGTTGACAAATGCCATTTTGACTTTATAAGTAGGTTGACAATGGGGTAAAAGTCAATTCATTTTCACTGTTTACCTTAGCAATTTCGAGAGCATCAAGCGAAAAGGACTGTAGCAAACATGGTGATTCTAGTGACTGAGCATTGCGGAGAGATTGTGTGGAGCTTCAAGCGACTAGAGGGCGTGGAGCTAGTGGTATGTACCCCTAACCCACTTTGTCATTTTCTCATTTTTCGTGCAAAAAATAGGGTTTTTAGGGTCAACAACAAATGCACTGTGACACATATGCGTGCGCGTAAGCCACATTTTCCTTCGTGTTTGACGCATTTGATGTGTCCTAACATAAGTGCAAAGGGTCACTAGGTTAGGACAAGGAATTCTGATGCATTTGCAATAAAGTGCGATGCATTTGTAAAATTGCACCACAAATGAGGTGCAAAATGTCACATTTGACAAATGGAGACGCATTCGATACATCAAATGACACATTTGAGTGCAATGACATATATGCAAGAAATTGTGACGCAAGTGCTTTGTTGTAGCACAATGGTGGGATCAATCAACAGATAGCAACATAATTGACGTACAAAATGATGCAAATGTCATTTCACGACACAAATGAAGTCAACGTGATGCATTTGACTTGGACTTTGACTAGGGCTAACTTTGATGGGTTTCAAATTTTGAATGCTTTTTGAGTTACACAAATGATAATGATGATTATTCATAAAGTGCTGATGTGTTGTTTGGCCTCGTGCAGAGACATCTAGTGCCCATCTGTATGCAGGAGAGCAATCCATCGACCTTCAGGTTCCGAGATCAGTTGAGTCTGTGAGAACGATGATGGTTGATGCGGTTGGGTTTGTATTATGTTTCTTAGATGCCCATTATCTAGGTGAATAGGGGATTGTTGACTGCATTGTGCGAGAGATGGCACTCAGAGACATGTTCTTTCCATTTGCCAACACGAGAGGCTACTATGACTCTCAAGAATGTCTATCATATTTTGTGCTTGCCAATCCAAGGGGAGCAGATCATTGATGACCCTCAACACGGCCATAAAACCTTTACAGGCTATTACCATGACCAAGGTATAGGACTTGGCATTGAGGGATACGAGATCTGCTGGGAGTTTATGGTAGAGCACTATGGTCATTTTGATGCACTTTTGGTGACATCGATTGATAGAGTACTAATTCCTGACCGCCATGGACTCAGGTTTCCCATTGGTTGGGGGGATGTTCTAGTGGGAATGAGATAGGATAGGATCATTTATGCATGAGAACCTTGTTTGTTAGGTATGCTTTATCATCAACTCCATGAGGTGGCCTATAGGAGGGCATAGAGCATTGGATGTGGTATGACACTTCTGATGATATGGGCCTAGGAGCATGTGGCCATCTTTTGACCTCCTATCTAGAGACCACAACTAGCAGAAGGGATGCCATATGCTTATTATTATGTCTGCGCTCTACAACAAATGAGGGTGGGAGAGACAGGTTGGTGGCACCATTAGATCAACAACATGATTTCGTTCATTTGGAGGCCTTACCGAGATCGCGAGCAGTGGGATGATGAGGATGACCATCTTAGCTTCTACAAACAATACCAATATTTTATTGGTAGGACAGTGTCGAGTCAACTCATTATAGAGATGTATCTTCCATAGCGTGTACTACGATAGTTTGGAGAGCAACAGGGTGTACCAGTGGGCACAACCGAGTACAGGAGATCATCTTGAGAGGCAGCCTGGGGTTTGCCTATTCCTGTACCTTTTTCTATGTAGCAGATTGATGGGCTAGTAGCGTAGCAGTGGGGATGGAGGGGTGGGATTGTGGGTCTAGGGACAACTGTTGACTATGACTTATGGTGGCAGACTCATTGCCCAATGACACTGACAGATCCAGATGGGCCAATGCCAATTGAGAGGAGACCGGTTATACCATGTGTTTTGCAAGGTGGCCAAGGAGGCCAAGGCATAGAAAGGGGTATAGGAAGAGGTTGGAGGAGAGATGGTGATAGGGATGGAGGAAGAGGTGGACAGAGGGATGGAGATGATGGAGATGTTGGAGGGGATGGCAAGAGACAGAGAGTAGGGGATGGTGGTAGGAGGAGGGTGAGATAGGTGCGGTGAAAGGGGCACTGGATGTCATCCCAAAGGCAACCAAGGAGGAGGAGAGAGAGGAGGAGGATCCTAGACAGGAGCAGGAGGGTGTGCGTCAGGACGAGCATGTGGCCAAGGAGGAGGCCAAATAGGAGTAGGAGGTTGGAGAGGAGGTGGTTCGATAGGAGGCCAAGATGGAGGTTGATATGCCATGAGAGGAGGGTGTTGGAGGAGAGGAGGATGAGGATGAGGCCATTGATGGGACCAAGAGACTACTGAGTCAGACCATGGTGGAGGGAGAGGAGGAGGTACCATCCAGCTCAACATTTTCCCATGACGCCATGATAGACCAAAGGGTGGCAGATTTGTAGAGGAGATTGGATGAGAGTGCCACACAGGTTAGAGCACTATAGGAAGAGTTATAGGTGACATAGGTAGAGTGGGATCATGAAGTGATCCGCCAGTAGGAGGCAGCATAGTGGTGTATAGAGTTTGCACGACTATGTACAGAACCTTCTATAGATTTAGCTCGAGAGTTTCACAGGGTTAGTGTATGGCTTAGGTGATACATGCAGTTATATGAGCAAGTCGTGCCAGCTGAGAGGAGAGATCCCACTTTGACAAGAACACAGACAATGATAGGCAGTGGTTGTAGGTCAGGTAGTGGTAGTGGTAGTTGGAGTAGTGTAGGGGGTTAGAAATCTTTAGGATAGTCTTCATGACACAGATCTAGCCACTCTCACAGTCATGCCTTGAGTCACAGGTCAAGGCATAGTCATAGATCTTCTGGATTAGAGCACAAGTCATCACACAACTAGCCTCATGTAGTAGAGCCATCAGTCACAACATCAGTGCAACCTTTAGTGTCACTGATACAGACCATAGTTGAATATCCTTCTGCATCACAAGCACAGGTGACAGTTACCATGATGGCATCCATTCTTTTGATTGAGCATCAGTCTCCTAGGTCTTCTCCTCAACAATATGAGGAGAGTTCATTGTAGCCATATTCTTTGTTTATCATGATTTGGGACATTTCAGACACATATGTTATGACACTTGTATTGGACCATTGAGTCTATGAGCTCTTATTTTTGGGATATCTCATGATTCTATCCTGTGACATTATTTTTGATATGATATACATGATGCAATTTTGATGTGACCTATATGTGATGTGATTTGATTTATGTGTTTATGATGTATGTGTATGTGATGGTTATTATGATGTAATTATGATGACAATGTGATGTCTATGTGATTTATGCATTTATGATTCTGATGATGATGTTATGCATAATGTATTTATTTGAATGGATGCCATGTTTTATGATTATGTTAATGCATGACCATATATGAATGATGCAATATGTGGTGCAATGTTTATGGATTTTATGATGATGTCAATGATGATGTATGGACCTAATGCAATGCCTATATGATCATGGATGCACTTTATGTTTTTGTATGTCACAGGATATCATCAAAAGATGGACGAGACAAGAAGACGAGAGAGAAGGAGATGCATGTTAGTTCCTAGACCAAATCCTTTAACATGTTTCCATAGGATTTTATTATTTATTGCTCTTAATCATCATTGGGCAGATTATTGTAATGGTCAACAAACACCATGATATGACATAGATCAAGGTGCACAAGGTTTTGATATGATATACATGATGCAATTTTGATGTGACCTATATGTGATGTGATTTGATTTATGTCTTTATGATGTATGTGTATGTGATGGTTATTATGATGCAATTATGATGACAATGTGATGTCTATGTGATTTATGCATTTATGATTCCGATGATGATGTTATGCATAATGTATTTATTTGAATGGATGCCATGTTTTATGATTATGTTAATGCATGACCATATATGAATGATGCAATATGTGGTGCAATGTTTGTGGTTTTTATGATGATGTCAATGATGATGTATGGACCTAATGCAATGCCTATATGATCATGGATGCACTTTATGTTTTTGTATGTCACAGGATATCATCAAAAGATGGACGAGACAAGAAGACAAGAGAGAAGGAGATGAATGTTAGTTCCTAGACCAAATCCTTTAACATGCTGCCATAGGATTTTATTATTTATTGCTCTTAATCATCATTGGGCAGATTATTGTAATGGCCAACAAACACCATGATATGACATAGATCAAGGTGTGCAAGGTCATACCATCACATGAGACAAATAGGCACAGCCAAGGATGATCATGACTCATACAAAGAGTGCAATTACCCCAGTCTTTTTTTCATAACCAACTATAAGCCATGAAGGACAAGTCATGAAATGTCATTGCTTCTCTAAATCCTGTTGTCAGGACATTGCGGAGAAACTAGTAAAATGACAGTCCCAAAAAAGACAAAGTAAGACAATCATCATGATACGTCACTACTTCTCTAAATCCTATTGTCAAGACATCACTGAGACACTAGTAACATGACTGTCAAAAAGACCAGACAAGACAATCATCATGATATGTCGCTACTTCTCTAAATCCTATTATCAGGACATCACTGAGAAACTAGTAACATGATAAAAAATCAAAGAACAAGATGCCAAGACAATATTTTCCAAGTGTTTTCCAAGTGTGTCTTAATTCCAACTGTTTTAATGTCAAGATGTTAGGTTCGATGATGTTGAGATGACGAAATGTCGAAGATTTGTCAAATTCAGGAAGGACACATCCTGAATAATGTTGATGCTGAGAGGATCGATCCTTAAATGCCAAGAGGATCCCTCAAAATTCTAGATGATAGTGACAATTCCTAGGAAGGACACATCCTAAGGCATAAACAACAAAGTTTCTTTAGAAGGACACATCTGAAGGATATTGATGTCAAGAGGAGCGATCCTCGAATGTCAAGAGGATCTCTCAAAATGTTAGATGATAGTGATGATGCCTAGGAAGGACACATCCTAAGGAATAAATGATAGAGGCTATTCTTCCAAAGGATACATTTGAAAGATAACCAAGAGTTGACAGTTTGACCAGTTGTGACAATTTGACCTATTTTGACCAAGTTTGATTGAATTTTGACCATATGTCGATATTGTCATGTGCTGATATGATTGACATGCTGGTGAGATTGCCATGCTGAATAAATGTTTGTTGTAATTCGTTTTAGGAGTTTTTCTATTTTAGACATGATTTTCTTTGACTTGAAGACATTTTGATGTGTGTGCCAGTGTAGTAACATGAATGCTAATGGACTAACCTAGTGCGGCCTTAGGGGCTTAATGATAGATGGCCTTGCCTACGTCATGCACTCGGAGACCTCGTAGTTTGGCACGACCAATGACTTTGTTTTGATGACCAAAGATTGAGTCATGATTTTATTTTGACAAACTTAAAAGGACTAACCTAATGTCTCAGGGACTCATAGATGAGTCTTTCCTATGTAGAAAATGTGCAGAGACAACGTAGTTTGACAAATGACAAAGACCGATTGATTGACATGATGGACTTTTGAAGGGAAATGACTTTGTTTTTACATTTTTCAAGACATTTTGACTTTTGTTGGGGTTTCTTTAGGATGTTTTTTCAATTTTAGGTCTTTCTTCAAGACATTTTTCAATGTTTTGTCTTTCTTTAGGACATTTTTTGATGTTTTTGTCTTTTTTCAGGACAATTTATAATTTTTTTGTCTTTTTTTTAGAACATTTTATGATTTTTTTATCTTTTCTCAAGACATTTTATGATGTTTTTGTCTTTTTTCAAGAAATTTTTTGATGTTTTTGTCTTTTTTCAAGACATTTTACAATTGTCAAAACCATGTGCGATACCCACTACAGTCACATGATGAAATTTTGCCCCTAGTCAGGTCCAAGATATGCGTGAGATGTCAAAGGGACAGTATGTAGGACTTGATGTCAACCATTTATCAACCATGAGAGAAAGGGTTTGATGTCATGGCGAATTTTGTAGTGGTGCTAGAAAATGTGTTTCATAATAGGCCAAGACATATAAAGTGATAGTAGATGGAAGAGCAATGATTGACTACACATGGCACCTGTTTGCTAGGGTTTTTCCATGGTACTTATCCAAAGTGCTTGTTTCCCAAGATTTTACTGTTGGATGAATTGTATGTCTTTACGATTTTTGTCATTTTTTCATTTTTTTGGTGTCGCCAAAACGCTTGTTTTCTAGGTTTTCATCAAGGCAATAATTTTTATCATTTATCATTTTTTTTGTATTTTTAATGTTTTCGGCTCGAGTTTCTAATGCTATGCATACAACTTCTGAAGATGTAGAATATTAATAGGCTTTGTCAATTGTTTGCTATCCGTAGTTTCCAGCTGATATGCTCCATAACCAAAAGAGGATATGATGACATAAGGACCCAACTAGTTTGGTTCAAACTTGCCTAGCTTTTCTCTGTCAGCCTGTTTCATAGGATTCTGCATGAGGACTAGGTCACCAATGTCAAACTTCTTGATCATGAATCTCTTGTTGTAACTGTGACAAAGATGGTTCTGATATGCCTGTAGATGGTTCAGGGAATTATGCCTTCTTTCCTCTAGCATCTCTAGCTCATGTAGGTGCGACTGTCTGTACTCCTCATCATTAGTTGGACCCTTCACGGAGACTCATAAGGAAGGAATTTCAACCTTGATGGGAAAGATGGCCTCAACTCCAAAGACCAAGGTGAATGGAGTGGCCCATGTGGGTGTGCAAATGTTGGTGCGGTAGGCCCATAGAGAAAGGTTAAGTTGGATATGCCAATCACGGCCAATATCATTGACAGTCTTTTTTAGGATTTTAATGATGGTTTTATTAGATGCCTTGGCTTGACTATTTCGTTGTGGGTAATACAGAGAGAAAAAATGATGTTGGATATGAAATCGCTCACATAACTCTTGAATGTCTTGGTTTTTGAATGGAAATCCATTGTCATTGATGATGGATTGCAGAAGACCATACCAACAAATGATGTAGTTAAGAATGAATTTAGAGATTTGTTTGCTAGCTATGTACATCAGGGGGATGGCTTCGATCCACTTCGTAAAATACTCAGTGATGGTGATAAATTTGTGGCCATTGGACAAGGCAGGATGGATCTTTCTTACGAGGTCGAGTCCCCATTATGCAAAGAGCCAAGGGGAAGTGATCAATCAAAGTTCTTGTGTTGGAGCGTGAATCAAATCGTTGTGAATCTGACATTGGCAACAAGTCTTGACATATTCTAGTGCATATTTCTCAATGGTTGACCAATAGTACCCAAGTCTCATTATCTTCTTAGCTAGGGTGGGACCACTCGAATGAGATTCGCATATACCCTCATGTACTTCTCATAAGGTTGTGTTGCTTTGTTGGTGTTGAGACATCTAAGGAGGGTGTCATCAAAACTGCAACAGTAAAGGGTGTTGTTGACAATGGCATATCTAGCAACTTTTCAAATAAAGAATTTTCTCTGGTTATTGGAAAAAATAGGGAGAAGGATTTGGAACTTGAGGTATTCATGAATGTCCTAGTACCAAGGAGAATCAGGACCAACAAGTTCGTAGACCATCTATGATTCGAGAATATCATAGGTGGGAACCAATAGTTGTTCTATCAGGAACTCCAACTGAGGCATATTGCTTGGAATGTCAAGGAGAGAGATGATCGTATCCATGGCATCTACTACTTTGTTTTGTGTTCTTGAAACTTGCTCAAAAGTCACCATGTGAAAGTATGTTTGAAAGCTATCAACCATTCATTTGTAGGGCATTAGCTTCTCATCCTTAATGTCATAATCATTGTTAACTTGGTTGATGACTAATTGAGAATCCCCATAGACATGTAGTACTCTGATTTTTCCATTTTATTGCCATTCTAAGTCCTATAACAAGTGCCTCATATTTTTCCATGTTATTTGTACATGGGAAAGCTATTCGAAAAGACTTAGGAATGGAATCTCCTTGAGGGGTGATAAACAGTATTCCTAGCCCCGAGCCATGATTAGTATGAGATCCATCAAAGTATAGCCTCCAAGGTGACTCAAGGATTCTCTATGGAATATTGACTCATCTGAGAAATCTGCCACTAATGGGTGATCACTTCACTTTGTATAGGTGCATCCACCAGTTGGTCTACTATCATTTTCCCTTTGATTGTCAGACGCTCTACATACCGAATGTCATATTCGCTTAAAATTATGACCCATTTTTCCAAATGTCTTTTCAATGCTCCATGACTCAATAGATATTTGAGGGGGTCAATCTTTGCTACCAATTGTCTCATGGCTCAACATATAATGCGATAGCTTCTGACTTGCAAATATAACTACTAGACAAGCACGTTCAATTAATGTGTAATTGAGCTCATACCCGACCAACATCCCATTGATATAATCTATGGCCCTTTCTTTCTCATCATGGTCATTTTGTGCCAGTATTTCCCCCAGTACTAAAATAGTGGTAGAGATGTATAGAATTAAAGGTTTTCCTTGAATGGGAGGCATAAGGACTGGCGGTGATAGTAGGTAATCTTTTATTTGTTGAAAGGCCTCTTGGAATTTATCTTTCCACACAAAAGGGATTCCCTTGTGCATAAGATATTGGAATGGTTGACACTTGTCGGCTAATTGTGCTATGAAGTGACGAATAGATTCTGCCCTACCTTGTAATGTCCTATGTTCACTTATTCCTCTAGGAGGAGGCATGTCCATGATGGCTTTCACTTTGGCTGAATCGACCTCAATGCCTCTTTGAGAAACTATGTAGCCCAAAATTTTGCAAAATATTACACCAAAGATGCATTTCTTAAGATTCAGTCAGACCTTATATTCTTCTAGTCTTTAAAAATTGTTTCTAACACTTTTAGATGGTCTTTTCTTATTACCGATTTAGCTAAAAGGTCATCCACGTAATCTTCCATTATTTTATGCATCATGTCATGAAAGATTGTGGTCATAGCCCTCTGATATGTGGCATTTGCATTCTTGAGCCTAAAAGGCATGATATTCCAGCAGTATGTACCCCAGGGACAAGTGAATGTTGTTTTATGTTGATCTTCCAGGGAAATATGAATTTGATTGTAGCTTGAGAAACCATCCATTAGGGATAACATCTCGTATCCTATTGTGAGGTCAACTATGATATCTGTATTTGGTAGTGGAAAGTCATCTTTTGGACATGCTTTGTTTAAGTCTCAGAAATTTGTGCAGACATGGATCATCCCATTTGGATTTGTTACTAGCACAAGGTTAGATATCGATTCAGCATAATCAATAGACCGTATAAACCTGGCGTCTAGAAGTTTCTTCAACTCAACCTTGACTAATAAAGTGACCTGAGGATGCATTTCGTGTTGCTTTTTTTTAACTGGCTTGACATTTGGAAATAATGGCAAGTGGTGCAAACCAATTTTTGGATCTAATCCTTGCATGTCAGCATAGGACCATGTGAAGTTAATTCTATGGTTTGCAAAGAATTTGTGAAATTTCAGTTTCTCTTCTTCAGTCAAGAATGCGGCAAAGAGGACCATTTTGGGATCTTCTACTATTGATATGTTAGCTTCTATGGTGTCCTCTATGAGCATAGCTGATTTCTCTTAAGTTACGGGAAGAAAGTCTAGTCCTCCATCTTTGGGCACCTTGGAGAGGTTTTCACCCACAGATACATCCTTTATTTTTACTTTTTTGTCACTAGAAGGTGCCCTTCGATTTTCACCTAAAGACATTTCATTTTTTGTCTTATTTTTACTTTTCATTTTATGACTAGAGGATGGAATAGTCTCCCCAAAGTAAGCTGCATAGTCTAGGTCAATGGAAAATCCTACCTTGTGATCACCATAGGGTATGCCCTCACATAGTCCCATAAATTCTGCAATGGCCTCATCATTCTGAAAGGTGTCCAGGATTGGCGGGCCTTGTTTCTCCCAATCAATTAGTTGTGGGTAGACTACGGAAATGCCATCGTCAGCATTGGTGAATTGTGGGGAAGATGTAGAAAGCATGCAGATGGATTCAGAGACAATGAAAATGAAGTTGTCGTCATCCAATTCCACATCAGACTCTATCCAATATTCTCCTTCACTTGTGTCATACTCATTGGTAAAGTAGGGAATGAAGGAGTCAGAGTCATGGTTTTTGATGTCATGTGGTAATTCAAATGGATTTGGATGATGGTTGTTGGGTTCAGATGGTTGAACTGGTATGTCATGATGAGGACTAATAGGGTTAGGGGTGGACTCTGACTTGTCATTGTTCCTTGGGCCTTTGGGATTGTGATTATTTGATGCTTAATCGATTTTAAATGTTTTCCAAATTCTTTGTTCAGAGGTAAGTTCCCCAGTTTCAAGAAACAAGTCATTGAGACAACAGTTGCTTAGGGATCATTGGGAACCAAATTACCACTCATGGGAGTTAGTTTCAGTAAAGGTTTCCTTAACGGTCTTGACACTTTCTGAAGCATGCATGCTCTCACTCAAAAGTCTGTTGGTACGTCAATCGTCATTGTCAGGCAATCCATACCCTAATCCAAGAAATTTTTGGTCTTTCAGACAGCATCAAAGGTTCTAGCAGTCCTATTTTGTTCTTACCAAGGCCACTCGTACCGTCGTAGCCTTTTTCCTTCATCATGTAATAGCCTTTTCCATATATATGGACTAGTAAAGGGGTTGAGGCTTCCATTTCTTTGTAGATACATCCTAATATGTCGGTGAGGTCTTCATTTCTCATGTCTCCCCATCTTATAAAAATTACTTTAGGTTCCATTTTGAAACATGACCAACCATAGACCTGAGGAGACTTGGGTATAGTTGTGATGCAATATGTCATACTTAGTTTGAATTCTCCATATCCTAGGTCTTGGATCTTAACATTAGACTCAGCTTTAGGAAGTGATGGAGATGGTGGTGTGGTGGAAGATGTGGATGGAGCAGAAGTGGATGATTATGCCAGTGTGGATGGGTCAATGTATTTGGAAGAAGAAGTAGGAGCTTCTCGATTGATGGGCACTCAATTTTTAGAAATGCCCCTTAGGTTGGTACAATATTGAAAAGGGTCGTGATATCCATATATGGTGATTTATGTGCCATCAAATGGGAATTTCAAGCATTGGTGATATGTGGAGGGGATGGCCTTTAAGGCTTGAATCCATGGGTGTCAGAGCAAGATGTTGTAAGGTAATTCCAGATCTAGGACCTGGCATGTTGTGTCCACAATGACTGGCCTGACTCTAATAGGAAGAGAAATAATGCCCTATGAAGAATGTTCTTCATCATCATATGCTTTTATAACTATGCTCTTTGTAGGGTCCACACATGCATCAGAAAATATTAGATCCTTGACCAATTTTAAGGAGCATATGTTCAATCTTGCTCAGCCATCTACTAAAACTCTTCTAACCTTGTGTTTATGGATGAAAGTCTTGATGTGTAATGCATCATTATGGTTGGTCTTGGGTGACAAGTAATCTTGATCAGAAAAATTGACATGGTGAGGTGTAGTGAGGTATCCCACCATGGTATCAAATTGGTTGACATCAATATCCTTAGGGACAGATGACTCTTGTAGAGTTTTATCCAATATTGCCTTGTGCGTGGGAGAAATGTGAAGCAACTCAAGTATGGAAATCTGCACAGGGGTTTTGCCTAACTGATCGATAAGGTTAAACTAACTCTTAGTTTTCCACTACTTTGTGGATGAGCTAGGTTGTGATGGCTTAGGTGATGGACCAGGTATGGTGATATTATGTTGCCTAGTAGGAGGCAAACCAACTATGGTGATCTTGCCACTTCGAGTAGTGGCATTGCATTGAGTTACTCTTTTGACTATGATGGTATTGATGTATTCATCATCAGTTCAGACATTGTTAATAATAGGTCCACGTGAATAGTCATACTTGGCGCAGGCATAATTGGCTTGGTTATTTTTTTCCTTAAGACCTAATGTTGTTCTTATAGTGGGTTTTTATGTATGTTATGGTCAGCATTTGATGGAAATTGTGGCCCACCCAATTCGATTATTCAAATTTCAATAAGGTCTTGCACAATATTTCTAAGTTGTCAACAAGATGATGTCTTATGTCCTTTAGCCCGGTGGTACTCACAAAAAGCATTATCATCCCACCATGATGGTTTAAATTTCCCTAGGTCATACAACTTAGGTTCTTCAAGTGTGATGAGACCATTTTGGAGGAGCTTCTTAAGGACATCCTCAATTGGTTCTCCCAAAGCAGAGTATGTTCGTATTTTTTGGAAATTGTCTTGTCTAATAGTATTGTCCTTGACTTTGATTGTTTTGACCATTTTGGTTGTTTGGGGTGCTATTGGTGGGGGGTGTTAGTATCTTCTATGGTTTATTTTGTGGTTGAACCCCTTTTAGATCCAATACAGGACCTATCATGTTTACAGCCTTGGCATCGACAACACCGTCATTGGTAACGTGTTTATTTTTGACCCAGTACTTATTTTTGTCAGTGGGAGGATTTGAATTTGTGTTTTTAGGACCATATTTTAGCTCTCCTTTTGCAATAAGAGCCTTCCCAACCTGGAAACCCTTTTTGACTAGGTCTGTAAAAGTTGTGCAACAATGGACTTGCAATCCACATTTTAAGGGGCCAAGAAGTGTTTGAACAAACATGTCAACCTTTTCTTTTTTGGGTATGTCGATGTGGCAACGACTAGCTAGACTTCTCCATTTTTGGAAGAATGGGATAAACGTTTCACCAGCATCCTCTTGCGTGAGAGTAAATAAGATAGTAATAAAGTTTTCCATGTCAATGTTATATGAGTAATTTTTTATGAATTTGTGTTTAAGTTCATCCCATGTTTGAATATCCTTTTGAGTGGAGAACCATTCAAGGGCAGGACCTTCAAGAATTTTAGAAATGAGTCTCATCAAGTATGTTTGTTCATAGGTGACGTCCATACAATTAGTTGCGAATTCTTGAACATGTTTGATGGGATTTGTCTTTCCTCTATATTTGGTAAAATTTGGTGACACATATCCCAGAGGAAATGGCAGCATGTATAAGTTTGTGTCAAAGGGATATACGAATAAGTCATATTACACTTGTGTTTTTTTGTCGGATATTTGCATGTTTTCTATGGTCTTTTCTAAACCCATTAGTTTAGCTTGAAATTCATCGATTATAGGGTTATTTGTGGTACCATACAATGGAGTGATTGGTACACCATGGGTCCCCATTTTTTGTGAAGCGATATTGGTGTTTTGTTGTGGGATGTGTTGTTGTGAGATGTATGATGTGTTCTAGTTTGCGTGTTGTTGGTACTAAAAGTTTGGATTGGGCACATGTTGGTGAGTGTGAATATGGGATGAATATGTCAGAATGTGTCCTCCAACCATTTCAGTCGAGATTTGGGGAATATGGTGAGCATGAATATTTTTTTGTCTGAATGATTCCATAGGTTCTGTTTTTTTATTGCCTTGTCCAAATTGTTGGGATTGTACAAGGGGAATGTTTGTATTTTTTCCTTGGGATGGGTTGGCATTAAACTATGTTGATGTGTTAACATTTGGTTGTGGTCCTTGAATAAAGACACGTTGTTTGTTTCCTCCTAAAGGATTAAGTGAGGTACCAATGAGAGGATTTGATGAGGATGCACTCATGGTACTAGATGTAGTCGTAAATGGAAAATTTGAATGGCTTGATGATGCCCCCATGGTGTTAACTAAAGTGGTAAATAGAGGATTGGAATAACTTTTCCACATTGCTAAGGATCCAAAAGTGGAGCCAACTGATTGTGATGAGATTGTAGACATCATTGGAAAGGATTGTGATAAGAGTGGTGTTCCTCCAATGGATGTTGTGTTGATTGCATTGGAGTTGTTTTGATTATTAGAGGTAGCACTAGTGGTAGTTGTGAAAGTTTGTGAGGTGGCATCAAAAAAGGTATTGCTTGTGTTGTTTGGAGGTTGACCACTATTGGACATGTTTTTTGTATTGTTGACATTATGGTCAGGCGATGTTGGTCTCAAAGTATTCATGTCAAAGCCACATGGTAACTTAACCCCTTGGTCCAAAAGCATGGCGAGATACCTTTGAGGGTCATGTAAAACTAAGTCTTCCACAAAATTGGCTACATTAGGGTTTTGCGTTGCAACTTCTAAGTCTTCTATGTATACATTTCCATGTTTATCTCATTGTATGAATGGTTCGATTGGATTATGTGATGAAGATTGGTTGTTCATGGGAGTTGATATGTTGATGTTGCTAAATGGGTCAGAAAAAGTACAATTTTGGTATATGTCCCAACTATTATTGTCAGTGTTGGGATTGAAATCTTGTCTAAAGTTTTTGATTTGTCTTTTCTTTCTTTGAAGTCTAGTTTCCACCATAAAAGGGAATTGCTCAAATGAGAGTAGTGAGAATGACGACTAAATGCAAGGATGATGCTAGTCTATTTTTTTGTCTTTTGTGATGAAGGAGGCTAATGCAAGACTATGTTTTTGGATTTTTGATAATAAGGGATGACAATGTGATAATGTTGTCCAAATAAAATTACTAATGTGAAATAGGATGACAAGTTGTAACACTAATTTTTTTTTGTATTTTTGGAACAAAGGAAGTTAATGCAAGGAGATAATGACATTTTCCTAAGGGAATGATTAATGCAAGATGACGAGCTTTTCAAGGCCAAAGTACCAAATGAGGACTTAAGATGATAATGTTGACTAAGGAGATGATTAACGCAAAGTCTAGGTTCAAAAAGAGGAGTAGGATGGACAATGCAAAGTCTTGGTGCAAAATGAGGGCTAGGGTTGACAATACTTGGAGAAAGGTTTGTCTAACCAACCTAAGCTTAACTTATGTTTCAACTTTGGTTATTAAAGGACTTGCTAAGGGGACTAATTGACAAGGTCAAAATGACAAGTGAGCCTTCCTAACTAGACTGTTGAGTTGGAGGTTCTCATAAAAGGACAATGACTGAAAATAGGAGTAATGACTATGTCCCAAGATAACTTAGTTTTGAAACAATGGTTTCAGAAAGTATGGTGAGTTGGCCTAATCCAATTATGCCAAGATGAGACCTAAAGAAAAGTTTATGTTGGAAATGACAATTATGACGCCTAAGTAATGCAACTAAGATTTGGAAAATTAAACCTATGGTTAAAATGTAAGCTAGTGAATGCAAATGATGAATGTTTGGAGGTTCTCATAAAAGGACAATGACTGAAAATAGGAGTAATGACTATGTCCCAAGATAACTTAGTTTTGAAACAATGGTTTCAGAAAGTATGGTGAGTTGGCCTAATCCAATTATGCCAAGATGAGACCTAAAGACAATTTTATGTTGGAAATGACAATTATGACGCCTAAGTAATGCAACTAAGATTTGAAAAATTAAACCTATGGTTAAAATGTAATCTAGTGAATGCAAATGATTAATTTTTTGAGTAATTTCAGTTTTGGTTTCTGATAGAGACCATTGAAAAAGATGTTTTGATAGTAGGCTAATATTTTTGGACTTAAATTCTAGTTTATGACAAGGTTTATGTTTATGCCAGGTGAATGCATCGTTTCAAGTATCAAATGCATTGCAGTGATCAAATGTGGCTCTACAGGTTGCAAATGTAGTGTAGTTTCACAAATGCAGCTTTACAGATTGCAATTGCGGCTTAGTTTAGAAGATGCGGTTTTAAAATTACAAATGCAGTGCAAGACAGACGAATGCAGCGTTAAGAGTAGAAAATGCATTTTAGTGTGGTAAATGCATTGTGAAGATTGTCAAATGTAGTACAATAGAGCAATTGCATTTTTATAAATGCAGTGCAAAATGCAAAAAATTCAATTTTTTTGATGTTTTGGTCAAAAACCCAAATTGTTTAAAGTCTGACTATTTATTTCCAGATGTTTGAATGTTGTTTGTTTCATTTTAGTATCCAACAAACACTTGGAAAACATGATATTTTGAATGTAATCAAACACAAAATAGAACAAGTACAATCCTATGGTTAAGCTAGGACAATATTTGCTAGATTCCATGTGGGTTTCCCCAACCGCATATCAGTAACATGTGAATTCAGAAGCTTGGCTGCACAAGTTCCCCCTTATAGTGCACTCTCTTCTCAAGCCAACCAAGCTTCCAACCCCCATGAAACTCCCATGGTAGATTGATCACCTCTACTAAAGACTACAAAGATGTGGATGCCTTCACACCGACCGATGTTGCACTAGAAAATAGAAGGTTTTTGGCTACTACACAATGGTGTTTAATTTGGGACCCCTGTTTGAGTGGCCATACATGGGGCACAAGATTAATCTCTGTTTAGGAGGTACTCTAGCCTAAAGAGGTTAAGCTCAATAGGGTTTTGGGGAGTACTACTTGTTCTCTATGACACATCCGCACTTGTAATCTTAGGCTTTCCCTTAAGATTCACATTTATATATTGGTTGGGGGTAGTGATAGAACAAGGGTTGATATGAGAAAATACTATCTCACTCCTTTGAGTCCTTGATCTGAGAACTCCTAAGGTGTTATTTATTTCACCCTACAACCTATAGTTCCTCTACCTTTGAGGCACCCCCGGTTCACTTTATCAACCCTGCTATCATTGCAAATTTGCTGCTACAAAACATTCTTGGTACTCTTCCTTCACATACACCATCTAGCCCTTATTCCTCTAAAGACTAGTTCAGCTTCCTTTCTTGCCAACCTTGTTGCAGGGGTGTGTGTGTGGCACTTTCCAAGGCCTCCAAAGTCATCTTTTCTGGTGCTTCAACAACCACCAAGCTTTAGCTCTTCATTGTTTTCCCAAAAACAAAGTTCTTGGTTCTTGGGCAGGGTTACAAGCCTCAAACCCCTTCTTAGCCCTCTCAATACAAAAGGATAGGTTAAAACTCTTCTCTTCCCACTAATTGTGCCAATATTTCTAATGTTCCTCTGGCTCTTTTTCCAAGCTCTGACTACTTTCGAAATTGGTGCCTTTTCTGCCCGTACAGGGTTACAATTCAACCTTGGTGGAAACTAGGGTTTCTCAAGGCTTTTTCTTGGTTTTTTCTGTCTTTACTAACCATAAATGCATTAAAGAACCTTCTATTTACTACTCCACACTTGTTCTTTAGACCTGCCTGCATTCAACAACACTCATTAGACAATAAGGTTGCCACCCCTACTGTGTTAGGGCTTCTTTTTTCCCCTTGACTGTCTTCTTAGCTAGGTTTCCAATACTCGCCTAAGAACAGCCTTCCAACTTGCCTTTTGAACCTCTAATGTCTACCATATTTACATCATTTACATTCTTGGAGCCTAGCATTACTTCCTCTGTGTCCATACTTCCTGGCACGAGCAGAAATAACGCTAAAACTCCATGACTCTAGTTTATTTTACCAGTCCCAAACAGAGCTAAAGAAAAGACTTAGATCATACAAAAGTAAAAAGTGATGGAAAACTGTTTAAAAATACCAAAACAGAGCTATACAATGATGCTTTGCATGACCTTAAACCACTAAAAGATTATTTCCATTCATGTATTTATTGCCACGCTAACAAAACACAGAAAAAAAATAGATTTTCACACAAAATTACTGGTTCTTGCTTATTTTGATCACAACTGCCATTCCACAAACTTCCAAAAGTTTCCAACCCGCTCAAAATGTTGATTTCTTTCTTTTACAACCCAAAAAAAACAATTAGGTTTTATGTTCGGGCTCTAAAGTGATTAAAATATGTGTGTTCGAAAATACACTATGTTTTGCAGACATAGCCAAAATCTTCGGAATCAAGCACACCGAGATTCCCAACTTATTCAAATTTAAAGTCAAGCTCTAAAAAGGTCCCCTTACACATCCTAAAAGGCATTAGAACCTTGCACAACAAAAATAAAATAGATTTAAAACAACACTTTAGGATTTGCTTGTTCTATTTGGTAGGTGCTCCTGCACCATTCTCCCCCCTCTCAGCACGAAGATCAAGGAACTGGAGGTGTTAGCAGTGATAGATCAATTCCTTGCTTCTTGAAATCTACTTCTTCAACCCAGGTAGCCTTAGATTCAGGTTTTCCTTTCCACTTGACAAGGTGTTCCATATATGCCTTGTGTCTCGTTGCTTTCTTCACCCTGGACTCCAAGACCTTCTCTGCCTGAGCTTTCTCTTGACTTGGAAGGGGTATATTACTGATATCTTTAAAGATTTCCCAACTTTTTTGAACTTCATCATTGAATGTACCCTTGTACCTGATCAAATCAGCAACGTTGTAGACTGGAGATATGCCCAAATCCGATGGAAGTTCCACCTTGTATGCATTCTTTCCATACTTAGCTATCACCTTGCATGGTCCTACCCGTTTCATTTGCAACTTGGTGGAAATCCCCTTCTGCAATCTGGATTTGTTGAGGTGAACCATCACATAATCACCCACTTGAAACTGCACATCTCTTCTTGTTTCATCAACTTTATCCTTCAACTTTTGTGTTGCTGTTGTAATTGTCTTCTTAACCTACTCATGAATCTCCTTCATGGTTTGAGTGAAGTCTTCTGCATGTCCACTCCTATTCTCCATTGTTCCAAGGTCTCTAAGCTCACAAATTCCCCTTGGATGCATTCCATACACAACTTCAAATGGGCTTTTCCCTGTAGTTCTGTTCACACTATCATTATATGCATATTCAGCTTGGGAAATCACCATATCCCAGGTCTATCCATATTCCTTTGTCAAACACCTTAATAGGTTACCTAACACTCTATTAACCACCTCGGTTTGACCATCGGTCTGAGGATGGTAAGCTGATCCAAATGACAAATTAGTTCCCAATCTGCTCCACAATGTTTTCCAGAAATGGCTCATGAACTTCACATCCCTGTCTGATACAATGCTCAATGGCAATCCATGGATTCTTACAACTTCCCTAAAAAATAGATGGGCAATATAACTTGCGTCATGTGTAGTCTTGCAAGGAATAAAGTGACTCATCTTGCTAAATCTATCCACAACTACAAAAACACTGTCAAAACTAGTTTTAGTCTTGGGAAGACCCACCACAAAATCCATGCTCACACACTCCCATGGTCTGTTAGGAATAGGCAAGGGCTGATACAAACCAGCATTGCTAGCTCCCCCTTTGGCTTTCATGCAAACCACACACTATTCTACATACTTCCTAACATCCCTTGCTAACTCAGGCCAGTAATAAAACCTTTGTACCAGCTCTAAAGTTTTATTGATTCCAAAGTGTCCACTAAGACTGCCATTGTGTTTCTCTTGGATCAGATTTTCCCTCATTGATCCTCTTGGAACACATAACAGATTTCCCTTGAATAACAAACCATTTTGTAGTGTATACTCAGCATATTGACTGTGAAAATGATTTGCAAAGTCTGAACATACCTTGTAAGCTTTTGAGAAATCTTCATCCTCACCATAGAGATCTTTAAAACTTTCCAATCCTATGTTTTTCAGCTGTATCTCTTGGACTGTCAACATCCTCCTGCTTAATGCATCTACCACTTTGTTTTGCTGTCCCTTCTTGTGCTTAATGGTAAATGTAAAGGCTTGAATGTACTCCATCCATTTCAAGTGTCTATTGCTTAACTTCTCTTGGGTATTGATGTAACTGAGTGCCTGGTTATCCGTGAAGACCACAAACTCTCTGGACAGCAAATAATGCCTCCATTTCCTAAGTGACTGCACTAAAGCATAAAGTTCTAGATCATAGGTGGAGTATTTTTATTTGGCTTCATTGAGTTTTTCACTAAAGAAGGCTACAAGTCTACCTTCTTGACTAAGGACTCCTCCTACTGCTACTCCACTTGCATCACACTCAACTGTAAACAATTTATCAAAACTAGGCAACAAAAGTATAGGTTGGGTTGCTACCTCTTGTTTTAGCTTTTCAAACCCCTTATCAGCTTCTAGTGTCCATTTAAACTTTTTTTTCTGACCACCCTTGATTGTATCTAACACTGGTGCACATATACCACTAAAATTCCTTATAAACTTCCTATAGAACTGAGCCAAACCATGAAAACTTCTTACCTCAGTTGTTGTGGTTGGTGTAGGCCAGTTTAGGATGGCTTCTACCTTACTTGGATCCATCTTCAGCGTTCCTTGGGATACCACAAAGCCTAGATACACAAGCTCTTGTTTGAAGAACTCACACTTCTCAAGGTTGATTGCCAACTATTCTTCTTGCAACCTTTTGAGTACCATCTCTACATGCTTCAAATGTTCTTCTGCTGTCTTACTGAAAATCAGTATGTCATCCAAGTAAACTACCACAAAAATCCCTGTGAAATCCTTAAGCACCTCATTCATTAGTCTCATGAACGTGCTAGGGGCATTCGAGAGGCCAAATGGCATCACTTTCCACTCATATAAACCATCATTTGTCTTAAAAGTTGTCTTCCATTCATCACCTTCCTTAATTCTGATTTGGTGATAACCGCTCTTAAGATCTAGCTTGGTGTAGAATTTTGCACTTCCTAGGCAATCCATTAAATCTTCAATCCTAGGTATTGGAAATCTATACCTAATTGTGATCCTATTAATTGCTCTAGAATCAGTACAAAGTCTCCATTTACCTCCTTTTTTTGTTGCCAAAACAACTGGGACTGCACATGGACTAATACTCTTTTGAATCAGACCTTGATTCAGCAATTCTTCCACTTGTCTTGCCACCTCTTGGTTCTACTCTGGGGTCAGTTTGTATGCTGCTTTGTTAGGCAATGAGGCTCCAGGTATGAAGTCAATTTGATAACTTATTGATCTCTTGGGTGGTAGAGTTGATGGTGTTCCATCACTCACTATGCTCTTGTATTTGTCAAGCAAGTTTTGGACTCCTGCTAGTAACACTGTCCTTTCAGCCTTTTCCTCTTCTTTGGGCTGCATCATAATCACATACCCTTCATTCCCTTGGTGTAGATCCTTGATGAACTCCTTGCCACTGCTCAACATGATATTAGGAACCTTGGACTACCCTTCATCATCCTCAATCAATGATTGAAGCTTGAAGGTTTTCCCATCCTTCGTGAATTCTATGGTATTCTCCTTTCCATGATATACAGCACCTCTATCATATTGCCATGGCCTGCCAAGAAGAAGATGGCATCCATCCATGGGCAGTACATCACAAATCAGCTTGTCTTTGTAGCCTCCAATCGAGAATTCCACTGTAACCTGCTCATTCACTAAGACACTCTACCCTTTGTTCAACCATGTGACTTTGTAGGGATTGGCATGAGGTACCTTCTACAATTTTAACTTATTTACTGCGTCCTCCGAGATTATATTGTCCGTAGAACCAGAATCTACAATAACCTTGCATACCTTTCCCAATATCTTGCACCTTGCTCTAAACAAAGATCTCCTTTGCTTGGGTTCTTCCTTAACCAGTTGTCTGATCAGCACTCTGTTAAACATCAGATTTTCACCTACTTCTGATTCTATATGACTAATCTTAGGTGTCTTTACACTCACGGTGTCCTCTTGTGCATAAGCTACTCTTTTCTCATTGCTAGATGAAGCTTTCTCCTAGCATCTATAAGCTGGAGGGCCTAGCTGATTACAGTGATAGCACTTCATGGTGGCAAAGTAAGAGTTACCTCTGCCTGCTCCTCTACCTCTATTAAATCCTCCTCTTGATGAGGTTTCACCTCCATGCTCAGTAAGCTTTGATTCACCTTGGCTTCTTTGGTCACCACCTCTTCCTTGGTAACCTCCACGCTGTCCTCTTTGATCTTTGCCTCTTCCTCTACCCTTAGAGGACTGATCATGCTTCCTTTTATTCCTTTCTTCAATCTTAATAGCTAGCTGATAACACTGGTGGATTGTCTTGGGGATGAGCAAAGCCATCTCTTCCTATATATTCCACTTCAAACCATTGAGGTATCTAGCCACTTTTAGGCTCTCATCTTCTGCCACATTTGATCTCAAGCAAAACTTCTAGAATTCTTCAGTGTAGGTGCTGACATCTTGGTCTTTTTGTCTTAAACTCTGCCTCTTCTTGTGGAGTTGAATTTCATAGTCATCAGGCATATAGGCTTCTTTCACTTTAGCAACCATTCCTTTCCAGGTTGATATAGGCTGCTTACCTTCTTTCTCCCTTTTCAGTTTGGACAAATTTCCACCAAGTTAATGCTGATCCTCTCAACCTTGATTTTGTAACCTTCACCTTCTGTGCTTCTGTAACTCCATCACATTCGAAGTGGTTTTCCATTCCTTCTATCCAGTCCATGACTAAGTCAGGTTCCATCTTTCCACTAAATAGTGGTATTCCTTCAAGTGCTTTTCCACTCAAAGCTTTTAATGCCTTCAAGAAAGGCTCCTCCTTCAAGACGGGGTTAGGTTCAGGGGTCTTATCTTCCTCTGCAACCTCTTCTTCTTTCAGAATTCTTCCTTCAAACTGTACACTCCTCACTACTGCCTCAAGTTGAGCTATTCTTTCCCTCAACTACTTATTGTCTTCTTCTTGCTCTTCAACCATCTTTGCCAGTTCTGCATTAGTCACCATGGTGGAAGTATCACTTGACTCTATGCCTGACATGCAAGATTCCTTTCCCAAATCTTTAGCTGCGCTCTGATACCAATCTGATAGAACAAGGGTTGATATGAGAAAATACTATCTCACTGCTTTGAGTCCTTGATCTGAGAACTCCTAAGGTGTTATTTCTTTCACCCTACAACCTATAGGTCCTCTACCTTTGAGGCAACCCCGGTTCACTTTATCAACCCTGCTATCATTGCAAATTTGCTACTACAAAACATTCTTGGTACTCTTCCTTCACATACACCATCTAGCCCTTATTCCTCTAAAGACTAGTTCAGCTTCCTTTTTGCCCAACCTTGTTGCAGGGGTGTGTGTGTGGCACTTTCCAAGGCCTCCAAAGTCATCTTTTTCGGTGCTTCAACAACCACCAAGCTTCAGCTCTTCATTGTTTTCCCAAAAACAGAGTTCTTGGTTCTTGGGCAGGGTTACAAGCCTCAAACCCCTTCTTAGCCCTCTCAATACAAAAGGATAGGTTAAAACTCTTCTCTTCCCACTAATTGTGCCAATCTTTCTAATGTTCCTCTGGCTCTTTTTCCAAGCTCTGACTGCTTCTTTGGAAATTGGTGCCTTTTCTGCCCGTACAGGGTTACAATTCAACCTTGGTGGAAACTAGGGTTTCTCAATCTTTACTGACCATAAATGCATTAAAGAACCTTCTATTTACTACTCCACACTTGTTCTTTAGACCTGCCTGCATTCAACAACACTCATTAGACAATAAGGTTGCCACCCCAGCTGTGTTAGGGCTTCTTTTTTCCCCTTGACTATCTTCTTAGCCGAGTTTCCAATACTCGCCTAAGAACAGCCTTCCAACTTGCCTTTTGAACCTCTAATGTCTACCATATTTACATTATTTACATGCTTGGAGCCTAGCATTGCTTCCTCTGCGTCCATACTGCCTGGCGCGAGCAGAAACAACGCTAAAACTCCATGACTTGGTTTATTTTACTAGTCCCAAACAAAGCTAAAGGAAAGACTTAGATCATACAATAGTAAAAAGCGATGGAAAACTATTTAAAAATACCAAAACAGAGCTACACAATGATGCTTTGCATGACCTTAAACCACTAAAAGATTATTTCCACTCATGTATTTACTGTCGCGCTAACAAAACACAGAAAAAAATAGATTTTCACACAAAATTACTGGTTCTTGCTTATTTTGATCACAACTGCCATTCCACAAACTTCCAAAAGTTTCCAACCCGCTCAAAATGTTGAGTTCTTTCTTTTACAACCCGAAAAAAATAGTTAGGTTTTCTGTTCAGGCTCTAAAGTGATTAAAATATGTGTGTTCGAAAACACACTGTGTTTTGCAGAGATAGCCAAAATCTTAGGAATCAAGCACACCGAGATTCCCAACTTATTCAAATTTAAACTCAAGCTCTAAAAAGGTCCCCTTACACATCCTAAAAGGCATTAGAACCTTGCACAACAAAAATAAAATAGATTTAAAACAACACTTCAGGATTTGCTTGTTCTATTTGGTAGGTGCTCCTACACCAGGTAGCTTGGCTTTAGCTCCGTTGCCAGTTTGAGTCACCTTGGGGTGAGTACTTTTTCCCACCAAGGCAGGCCCAATTTCTAGAGACAATAATCAATTCTCTTACACCCAGGATCACATGATTGCGCAAGGGGAGAGGATACTTCGGTTAATGCATCAAGGTTACATAGGAACAAGGTGGGTCTAGCTTTCTGATCACCTAGTTTTCATAGGGTGACAGCATAGTCCCCTACCACCTTCAAACACAATCAGACATAATGGAAGACATTCATTTTAAATGCACCAAATGAAATATTTTCTATTCTAAAAAAATAACAAGCACAATGTTTTGAAATGGGAACTTCTTGGAGAAACGAATCTGTAAAACCATAGGTTAGTAGTTTTAGAAAATTGTCTTCTACCCATGAAGTCTTACTGCCACATGTTGCAAATGAAGGTTAGTAACATGAAAACACCTATGCTAGGTAGAAAGCAAAAAATAAAACTAGAATGTAGAATGAAAAGAAAAGAAAATTGAAAAACCTAAATTTAGAAAATAAAAAGAAATATTACCAGGCATATGCAGCATAGCAGAGAGAATGTGTCACTCTGTGCTGCAAATGCAACGTGGTTCTGTGTTTTGCTAGTTGATAGGCAGATGTGTTGCAGGATATCAAGTGTGTCATTTGAATAATTAGATGTGGCTCGATCTCTCAAATGTAGCTTTCTGAACTGTGAATGCAACACCTCAGAGTGTTTGCGCCATTTTCACATGTGAATGTGTCGCGGTGCAACATATGTGACTTGAGAAAATGCAAATGTGTCATTTCATACCTGTACCTAAAAAAATAATAGAATGTAAAAAAAAATGTATGAAAACTACAGAAAAGAACGTCAAGTTCACAAATGTATCAATGGGTATTTTTTTGAGCTAGTTAGCAGAATAATAGATTAAAGTGTATAAAACCCAAAGAATCTATCGACTACAATGAAAGCTAAAAACAAGAAATATTATACCAATTACTCCTCGAAGCTTCGATGATTCATCTCCATAGCACCTTCTAACTTGCTACAAATGTAATTATTGCCCTCAGATCGAGTGTGTGAGCAATTTGACTATGACAATGTCCTAAACAAGCTTTGAAGGATTTAAAAATGACTAAATGATTAATATGCCTATGCCTATGAGATGCTAATGTGACTATTTCTAAGACTCAATAAATAATGAAAATATACCGAATGCAAATATCAAGAATTGTGCATAAGAAGTTGTAAGTCCACAATGTGAGCAAAATTGGAATTTTATAGAAAATGCAATTTTGGACGAACGGACGAGATTGAAAGTTGACAGAAGCCTAAAATCAAAGGTCAAGATTGCATGTGACAATCCCTAATTAGGGTCAAGGAAAAATTATTAAATGAGCAGTCAAGATGCCATTTGAGAAAATAAAATTGGCGGTTGAGAAGAAATGTGATAATTAGCCAAAAAGATAAAGATTTTCGAAAATCAAGAAGATAAAGACTACTTGATTTGTAAGATTCGAAAAATCAAGAGGATAAAGGTTGAACTAAAAAGCAGATTTGGAAAATCAAGAATTTGCTCAATTACTTGATTTTTGGAAGAAGATCATCTTTTTGAATTAAATTAATTCAAAATATGGATTTTGTGTAATAGTAAATAATCGTTTTTCAGATTATTTACTAAAATGAAGTGACAATTAATAATGTGAGATCATTTGAAATAATTTATTTATTTAAAATGAGGGAAACGTTAATTTAGGAAATTAAATAATTAAACATGATTATTTAATTTAGAGGATTATGACGGTCGATAATTTAATAAATTCATTTATTTAATAATCAAGAAGACATAAATGAATAAATGTAATTAAATAAATTAAGAAATTTATTTAATTGTAAGAAGATAATAGACCCTTAATGACGTATTGAATAAATATATAAAATTTATTTATTTAATAATCATGAAGAATACAAGAGACATGAATTAATTAAATAATAAAAAATTATTTAATTAATAGTGGAAAGTGGACCAAGGACATAATTAAATGTCAAAATTATACTAGGATGAAAGCAGCAAAATAGAGCTTGTAGGCCTAGGTCATTTTTAAGTGTCTACATGTCCAAATTTATTATAGGTATAGTGGTAGCCATTAAAGAATTGATTTATTCTTCCTTCATTAAACTTGTTCCTCATTACCCGACTGATCATTCTTACTTGAGATCTACATTTTGTAGCCTTATGTCCAATCTTCCCACATTCAATTTGGAAAGTGAACCAGAAAACTAGTATCTTGCTCCTACATTCAGTTGCTCTATGACCATATTTGTTACAAGAAAAAAAAACACCATCGAAAGAGGGGTACCTTTGTGCATTAGGTTGTTTCATAGGTAGTCTTCTTGAAAATTTCCTTCTCTGCTTCCTCTTGCCTTGATTCTTCTTCACATCTTTAGAACTTTCACCAATATCAGTTCCCAAGCCACCTTTGTCTTTACATGGTTTTTGTCTTGCAAGTAGTTCTTCATGTTTACCAGAGCTAGATCTGAAATTATTTTCACAAAGTTTATCCTTCTCTAGTTCCACTCTTAAGTTTACTATCTCCTGCCAGAGTCTAGAACATTCATCATACTTGCTTCGCACCATTGTATTCAAACATTCTTCAATCCTCTTCTTCTCTTCTACTGTCACTTTTAGCCCAATTATCTCTTGTTTTAGTTGTTCACTTACTTCTCTATGTCTTTCCTTAAATTTCTTCCACTGTTGCTTCAATTTCTGAACACATTCATTTGCTTCATCAAGATTCTCTTTGGGATATATATTTTCTCTTTCCACTTTATCAAGATTTTCAAGAGCAGTCTGAAGCTCTCCTTTATCATCCATTCAACTAGCCTTCAAGATCCTCCTCAATCAGTTAAGCTTTTCACCAAGGAACCAAAAGCTCTGATACCAATTGTTAAATAGGCATAGGACAACTGAGAGGGGGGTGAATCAGTTGTCACACAAGTTAAAACTTATAAACTTTATCACTTATCAATTCTTCAACCTCACTATTCTACTATTAAATATGAGCATGAAACATAAATAACAGAAAGTAAATCAACATGAAGAACACCAAATTTTTACGTGGAAAACCCAATGAGGGAAAAACCATGATGAGGGTCAAGTCACACTATATAGTATTTTCAAAAGAGGATCACTACCAAAAGGACTCATTGTACAAGTACAAAGGCTCACTACCTACAAAAAGGACCCACTTTCCAACAAGGAGGCTCACTACCTACACAAGATTATACAAAATAGAATAAGGCTTTTCAACCCAAAATGAGCTAGAAAGATGCACCTATTATGTGTTGATACGGTTCTTGAGGTGCTCAGTATTCAGACTTTACGCCCTTCATTCTTAGCTCATTTTCACATCAACTGTTGCCTTTCTGATCACACCTTAACATTCATTTCTTGCTCACTATTTCTTCTATCTCTTCTATGCTATTTACACACACACCTTCATTCTTCCAAAAAATGTTCACCATATATATATATATATGATCTCCATCGCAAGAATCAATTAGGTCAACCTAATTAGATGCCATTCATTTATAAAAGATATCAACTATTGGCTCCAATGGATCACAAAATATTTTCAAAATATAATTTAACTGTTAACACGTTACATTATGTCAGCTTAGACCAAGAAATAGATCACACATAAGTTTTCATATCATATCAAAATTAACTTAACAAATCAGCCAAGAATAGTCTTCATTGCAACCAGAATAATGTCACTTCGTCATTGTTGATGATGTTTTATGCATAGCAACAACTCAGACAGAATATGAAATCCTATCTCTCTTGAAAGGTAAATCTCTATCAGCAAGCCTCAAGAGATAACCCCAAGGTCTCTAATGTCAGGTCTTGACAATGTATAAACAACTCAATGATAATGTGAAAATGTTGGTAATCACAATGGGACCTTACTACAAGCAAAATACTAAATCTCAATTTACTAGATCTAGTAATATAATGATACTTCAATCCTAAATTTAACCCAATAATCAAAGAAATAACAAAAGATAAGGGTTTCAAAGAGATTTATAAACATAATATTAAACCTAAGATTAACAATTCAAATGACCAATACTCGAAATGGACTAATCCTTCAAAACTAATTTCTACTTAACCCAGATAAGTCTGCAATCTCATAGAAACAGTGCAATCTTCTAAGGTGTTAAGATTTTCAAATCATGAACATTCATTCAAACAACCCTATTGCAATTGAAATGAATAAACCTTCATAATTGAACTAAGCACAAGGAATGTAAAAGACTAGGCTAACTTTGCAAAAAAACTAACAATCAGTTGGTTGCAAAAAGTATGGATGGCAGATTGCTGCAACACTTCAAATATCAAATCATGAACACTATTAAATCAAATCTAATTTTGAACATCTATTTTTCCTCAAAGGAATTCTAAAGATAGAATAACAAGAACCATGCAAGATAAGAAGAAACACAAGTATGGCACTAAATCACAATGTCATTACTTGCATCAAATTACCCACTATAGCAACAATTCCAGCTTTCTGTTACAATATTTTCTTGAGATCAACTACTTACTGGCTCTTGCTCTACTTAATTCACTTCTAACTATCTCTCTATGTGTCTATACCTAAAACTTCTTAACCCTTAAAAATGAGGCAAAATTCCAAATTTATAGAACCCCCAAAACATGTCAGCCTAGATAAGATTTTACAATAATAAGGCACAACAAGTCGGCCAAGAGAAATTCAAAATAATAAAATATGCATTAAATGCATGAACTCCATCTAGGTAGGCCTAGGATCTCTAATGTAACTCAGACCAACACATGGAAAAATAATAGGGAAGCACAAATCTCAATCTAGCCAATCATTAACTTCCTTCCCCTTTGTCCCTATTCCAATCCATCATTTCATTAACCTTCAAAAGTACCTTATCCAAGTCGGCCATAGGTGGCAAAGGAAAAACCCTAATTCATCTCTCAATTGATTCAATTTCTTCCCTTAACTGCTTCACCGAATTATCCCAATCCACCCTATATGTTAGGTATTTGTCAATGATAGCAAGATAGGTGACCGCATCATCCAACCGATGCTCAGAAATAGAATCATCATTAATTGGAGCATAAACATCATGCCACCACCTTCTCAATTGCTCCAAACTCAAATATTTGGGAGCAATCTTCCTCCTCCCCGTCATAATCTCAAAAAAGGAAATGGACCCGTCATACACACCAGTTAGGGCATTATCAATCTACCTCCTCCATTTGTAAATCTTCTTCAAAACCTTCTGCCTGATTTGCAATACTTCAAACCACTCCCAAGGCTTGGCAGCTCTAGAGGAGGGGAGAATTTTATCACTTGCCAACCTATCCCTGGTGTACTCCATGATAGTCCTAGTTTTCTGCAACAAGAGATTTGTATCCTCCTTGTCCTGTGCCAACACCTATTTCTACCAATCAGTTGCCATTGTAGTGTCTTTCCCTATTGACAGGATATCCTTGATAGCTTCATTGCCTTTGGTTTGCACCCCTTGCAGCCAATTTTCTATGGCAAGACTGGAAGCTTTCATCCTTTCCAGCTCAGTAATAGTCTCCTGGGGTAGAGGATTTGCAGTAGAAACTGAGGGGTTAATGGATTGCAAGGGCTTCATTAAATCTTCCAAGCATTTCCTAAGATTTTCATTTTCTTTCTTTAACTCTTGCTTAGTCTTTATTTCTTTCCTCAATCTGCCCAAGATGACCACACTAGAACCCTCATAATGAACAATATCTTGCTCAACGGATGTGCACCCTAGATTGAAATTTTGAACATTGTAATCTTCTCCGGCCACAGCATCTCCATTTTTATCTGAAGTAGGGGTGGCAATGTGAACAACTCTGTTGTGAGCCTCATCCCTTTCAATCCTTGAGATTACCCTAGCCTTCTTCTTACCTTTGTCTTTTCCAATCTTGGCTAACAACGCATCCCAAATTGGTGGACTATCTTCCACAATAACTTGTTTTCTCTTTATCTCCTTATCCAACCACTCAGGGATAGTGGAATCTAACTGCACTTCGCCTTGTTTCTCCTCTTGTTGCCCCTTTGGCACCTCTTCACTCAAATTCTGCTTCTCAGGAGTTTCATCTGTCTTCCCCTCCTTTCCGTCAACATGTTCTTCTTCATGTTCAGGTGATGGAATCTTCACTGTTTCCTCTTCTTTGGGAGGGGATTTAACCTCTTCATTCATGACTGGTGATTCTACATAAGCAACCAAGGGAGATTGCATTACCTTTTCAAACTTTGCTTCTACACTATATAAGTCACCCTCATGGAATTCCTCTCCCTCAATGTCTGGATGATCCTCAACATTCTCAGACTCAACAGGTTTTCTTTGAGCTTCATGAGCGGAAGGTACATCATCATGTGGCTCCTCATGAGAAACAACTAGAGGGAGATCTGTTTTAGGCACACTATCCTTAGGAGAAGGAGTCCTAGACCTCCTTGTATACACCTTGGCCTTTTCCTTTGAACTTTCTACATTCACCACTGGTGGGGTGACTTCTTCCTTTCCTACCTTGGAGCTTTCCTTTTCTGATAATTTTATAATTCTTCTCTTCTTAGGTATAGGAGCATCAACCTCAGGATTCTATTTTTCACTCTCCTCCTTGACTGATTTCTTAGTCCTTGTCCTTTTCTTAGCCTTTGGCCTTCTTTGCTTTTTATTTTCCTGGACTTCCTCTGTCCGAACACCCTTAATTTTAATTTTAAAAGGAGAATCTACCTGGCCCTTACCTTTAGGATCCTCCTGCTTAGTTGATTCCTCAGAAGTGGAGTGAGGGTCCATATCTCCCATCAGACTATAGGTACATTTCACCCCTTCATTCTCCAACTCCCACAGCTTGTGCCTCAGCCACATCCTAGTAAACTTGATTATTGGATCCATTAGTTGTTTGAATTCTATTTTTTCTTCTTCCAGCCAATCAACATCACCAATTGGCTTATCCTTCACCACCTCATAGGCATGACCTTGAATCAAGTCCCCATCATCTTCCAATTGATAAGGAACTGCCTTCACATTGTACAATCGAACTGACTCAACTGGAAGCCAGGAGAATTTATTTTTCCTTACATCATATTCATCACTGCAATAGGCCCAGTAGTCTTCTAGATCAACTTTATGGATATATTCCCTACTAGCCTTCTTCTGGGCTTCTCCTGTGATGTCAAACCTGGATCTCTTAGAGTGAAAAGACAAACCAAGGGTACTCATTTCTTCTTCTGAAGCCTGGGAAGAAATGATGGAAGGACATGCCTCTCCAGTACCAATCCTCAAGGGGAAGTCTCCACCAAAACCAGTCTTATGCTTGTCTCTCTTGACAATGGCATCAAAGTCAAAAATCTACCTAGTTACTTCCAAGAGTATGATATGATCAGTGGGATATCTTGGAAGCCTGTATGGATCCCTTTGGCAACCATCAATTTGAATGTAGGAGAAAGTTGGGAACTGAATAAACCATGTCGCATACTTGTTGATGAGCTCTTTTTCTTGGTATGAAATCCTCATGTGCTATGTTCCTTGAAGCATTCTAATGATGTGCATGGTGAATGCATCATTCACCCTCCTATAACTCGAGCTTCCTAGGTGCAATTGAGGGAAAACCTCATAGATGACATCCTGCCCAAAGGTGCCCCTGGTACTCAATCCTTTGGAGGGGTGGAATCTTGCAAGTGCATAGACCAAATATGAGGACATTGTGAAGGTCTTGGTCTACAACACATTAGATAGTTGTTCATGAATCACTCTACTAATTATACCAGCCCAATGATAATCAACCAGCTCTTGTTCCATCCTTAGAATAACGTGTCACATCCAATTCTCAAACATGCCAGCACTCTTCAATCCAACCACCCTGCTTAGAAATGTGATGGCATCATAGTACTCCTTCTTGAACTTTGCTTTGAATAAATGTTTGGGAAGCTTGGAATAGTGAGACTTGGGCTTCTCCAGCCAAGAATTGATAAGCTATTGTGACTTCACAGTCTGTTCATCGTACAACTCCTGAGTTGCCTTCATGTTGAATGCTACCACGTGAGATCTTTCTAGCATATCAAAAGTTTGGGCAATGGAAATAGGATTGAGATTTTCCACCACCCTTCCTTGTGGACCAATAATCCTATGTGTATCCTGATCATAGTGCCTGACGCACTCAAGGACCAGCTCATAGCACTGCATCGTAGAAGGGAAACCAGCTACTTGCGACATGCCAGATTCCTTCATTCTTCTAGCCACCAAAGGAAGATCCTCTGCTTCCATTCTTCCTTTAAACTCTTCATAATCCCATAGCCCAACATTGGTATTAGTTACCTCATACCAGAATGATGTAATTTTACTCTCGGGGATCCTACTCTTGATGTCCATTTTGATCCTTTCTACATCAGTCATTGAAGACCCCTTTGCTGTCTTGCTAGATTCATCTTGCACTCAACATGGAAATCATAGTAAAAACCACAGGAAAACAATGTTAATCCATCAAAACATCATTAGAATAAACCTCATACAATCAAAAACTCATATGAAATGATCTAAGTGATAAACTTTGGGTTTCAGGAGCACCCGCGGAATCTGAGCCAGAGAGGAATTTCGGGAAATTCTGGGCTAGACGGATTCCAATGGAATAATCATGAACACTCCTACTAACAATTAAATATGATCATTATTAATCAATAAACCACAAAGGAGATCATAAGATAGCATGAATTAGCCTTAAAATGCATTAAAAATCACTAGAATATCACGCTATCCATATTTCCTTACATTTCATCAAATTTCAAGAAAATCTGTAAGAGACGGATTTCCACGAAGGGAAAGATACTTCATGAACTTCAAAAAATTTAGGCGACACAGGACTTCGGGAAAATCTAGAGTTGACGGAAATCCGCAAATAATGTAAAACTTCGAAAGTGAGCAGACTCCTGGAACTCAAAGGAAATCAGGAAAATAAAGGCGATCGGGAAAATTTGGGATCAACGGGAATCTGCGGAATACAAGAAACTCTAAAAGTGATAGCGGATTCCGGAAAAGCAAAGGAAATTGGGAAAATTCGTCGGAGACGGATTATCCCGAGGGAACGAAAAATCCCGGATTAACGCGGAAACTTGAATTGCGACATAAAATCACGATTTCACTCATAACATTAAATTGATCATGAATTTCAAAGATATATGCTTAGGGTAAGCTAGGCATGGACATTCCATAGATTTTTGTTGCATTTTAGGCCCGTTTTATAGTGAAATAAGATGGAATGGTACTACCCTAGGTTTAAAACCCTATACATCTGCCATTAACACACAGGAAAACCCATGATTCAGGTACTTCAACTGCCAATTCTTTACAAGGGTTAAATCATAATTCTCAAGCAAGTTCACCAAATCTAATAAACAAACAAACTCATAAATTGCATAGGAGACCATAAATTAATCAATGCTATGCAACCCTAGTCATGAAGCGATCAAATATTCATGGAATCAAGCCCCAAAAGCTTTATAACATAAGAAATCTATTCATAATCCTTAATTCAAAGCAAAGCAATCAGACACATACTATTTTGAAACAAAATTGATCTCAGAAACAGCAAATGTGAAGTAAAAGGCGTCCACAAAGAACAAGGCAGGAATGCGCAAGAAATCACCATTCGAATCCACAATTCACAAACCCAACTCCTCAAATTCAACAAGCACTTGTAAAGAAGCACTCCTCAGTTCAAATGACGGCAAGCAATAAGCATAATGGCATAATAATCATCTGAAATCACTTAAATACATCGCTTGCCAAAGGTACAGATGACATTAAATGCAATTGATAACACAGTCAGAAAACCTAGGAACCTGACCACAGGATGGAATCTAGAAAAATCTGCCCCACGTGGAAATTTGCGAAGAGCGAAAATCTCTGAATGACATCGCACAGCTAGAGTTCGAGCAGGATCCGAGAAAATCCGCTCGGGGTGGAAAATCCTGAACTGCAGTGAAAACTCGAACTCAACCTAGAACTTAAGATTTTCAAATGAATACCTTAGTGGAACCACCAAGGCCATCAAAATAAACATCTAAACACATGCCAAAATGAGACAAAACCTCAAAATGAAAGGGCCAAGACACCAAAACCAAAGCGAAAGAGGGTCCCTTCTTTCAGCGAGGCGTGTGTGCGATGAGTGCACAACAAATGGCGACTTCTGCTGGGAAAATGCTCTAGAGCATTTGATGATGAACAGGAATCGAGAACTCAGAATCTCTAGTTTTAGTTCTACTATCAAACAAACAAATCAGAATGCAAAGACTTAAAGAATCAAAACCAAAGGATAGACCGAACCTTCAATAAACTGAAAAATCCAAGTGTGTGCATATGAGTTCATTTCCCTCCTTAAGCCACTGCAAGAACCAAGTTTAGTCAAGATAGGCTACGTAAATGATTCTAACTTCAAAAGCAACCTAGATAGAGCCTCGCTGCCAGTCAGGCGTCTATATCCCCAACGAGGTTATTGTTGTGACACTCCTGAATATAGCTCTATTGCCAGTCGGGAGTTTATAGCCCCGATAGAGATATTCAGATACCCCTGATAAGTTGAATTCATTCTTTGATTTTCAAGATTTCACTTCTCTTTCTTTTGATATTCTTTATGTGTTACTTTTCATTTCAACCTATGAACAATGAAGTTCACACTCAGGGCTGAGAATCACAGTGGTGCTAAAGCAGAAATAGGATTTTTCACCTGACAAAATGTCACAAGGATTCCTACAGTAACATCAGGATTCTTAAGATATATGAGAGATATAAGATTTCAGAATACTTCAAATTCAAATCAAAACCAGTGACCTATCTTCAATAAATCAAACATTGATATTGTTGGTGATAGCAAAGACTTCAGCCATCCTTTTAAGATACAAGACTACATCCAAGTGCAACACATCCAGGAGAAAACAGAAAAACCCTCAAAGCAAAGCAAAGAAAAAACAAAAACCAAACCAAAAGCAAACCTACACTAACCAAAATAAACAAAAGAAAAGCAGAAAGAGAAACCTACTCTAACCAAAGCAAAGCAAAGCAAACAAAACAGAAAGGAAACCTAATCTAACTATATACAGAAAGAGAGCTGAAAACAGCTCAAGACCAGAAATAATGCTTCAAATACTGCCCATTGACAGGCAGTGGGATATCTTCTCTAGTGAGAGTTTTCAAATGAAAAGCATTATCTCGCAGGATTTCTGAAATCTTGTAAGGACCAAGCCAAAGTTTATCAAATTTTCCATGCTCTCCCTTACGGTCATGGGCTTTATCCCAGTAAAGAACCAAGTCAGAAATCCTAAAAGCTTTAACCTTGGATCTTTTATCAAACCATCTCTTGACTACCCCTTGATGTTTAGCAAAGTTTTCTAGGGCTTCATCTCTCTTTTCCTCAAGGTGTAACAATTCAGCAAGTCTAGCCTCACATCTATCTCCCTCATCATAATAGTCATTAATGAACTGTAAAGTGGGAATCTTTAACTGAATGGGAAACACAAGCTCTAATCCATAAACTAGGTGATAAGGTGATATCCCTATGGAAGTTTTATGTCTTGTGTAATCTGCCCAAAGAGAAAATCTAAGTTGGGTATGCCAATCCTTCAGATTTCTTTCTAACAATTTGTTGATAACGGTTAGAAGGTTTTTGTTGGATGACTCAGCCAAACCATTACCATGAGGATAATAGTTAGATGCAAATTTTATGATAATCCCATGATCAAAAGCCCAATTAGAAAACTTTAACGATGAAAACGCAGGACCATTATCACAAACTAAAGACATAGGACATCCAAAATGATTGATGATACCTGATTCGATGAAGTTAATTACTACCTCTAAAGTGCATTGCTTGCAAGCAAGGGCCTCAATCCATCTTGTAAAATAATCAGTGACAGTAAGGATATACATGTGTCCTACAAAGGAAGGCAGATTGATGGGACCTATGAAGTCCATCCCCCACTATGCAAAAGGTTTTACCTCGAAGACTGGATGGAGTGGGAGTGCAGCATACTTCTCTCTGGTGGCCGCAATCTGACATACATGGCAAGTTTTGATGTTGTTGTATGTATCTTTAAATAGTGTAGGCCAATAGTAACCAGCTTTGAGAATCTGGTTTGCTATAGAAGGTGTTGATCCATGGCCTGTGCCATATTTTTCATGAAATTCTAACATCACTCTGTCAGACTCTGCCCTTCCTAGGTATCTTAAGTACACACCCTCATGATTTTTCTTATATAAGACAACTCCTTTCAATATGAAACTATCCCTCTTTAAGCACAATTCCCTTCTTTGTACTAAATTGAAATGATTAGGGCATCTCTGAGTTAGAAGATAATGGACAATATCATCATACCACTCGCCAAGAGAAACATCCTCTAAGTTATAACTCTGGGCTGTAAGGTCAGGGTATGTTTCTGCTATTGTCTTTGTAAGCCTGTGCCCTCTTACCAGCTTCATGGGCTGATTCTCCATATCATACTCTTGTAACATAGTTATCCACTTGGCTCTGCATTCTCCCAGGTCATTCTACATCAACAACAGCTTAACTGCGGGATCAAGAACTATAGAAAAAAATTTGTTTCTGAGGATATAATGCCTAAATTTCTTTACAGCTCAGACTAGGGAATAGGCCTGCTTTTCCACACTTGGGTTCCTCAGCTCTGCATCCTTCAATGGTGCACTCATGAATGCTATAGGATGCTCATTGCCTTGATCAGACTTTTGAGTTAACATAGCAGCACAGGAGTGATCAGAGGCAAACAAATATATATAGAATGGCTTAGCATAGTCTGGACTTACCAAAACAAGAGCTTCAACAATAGCCCGCTTTATCTCTGCAAATGGTTCCTTGGCCTCCTGCTTCAACATTGCATTCAATGGTTTAACTATTTCTGCGAACCCAGTGATGAATTTCCTCACAAAGTTGATCTTACCAAAGAATGATTTCATTTCTTTCTTACTAGTAGGTGGTGGGATTTTGAGTATAGCCTCTATTCATTCTGGATCAATTGCAATTCCCTTCTCAGAAAGAACATGCCCTAACAATTTACCCTCTGTGACTCCAAAGATACATTTCTTTGGGTTGAGAGATATCCCAAACTCTCTACATTTCTGAAAAACTTTACACAAATCTGAGATATGATCACCCCTCTTCTTAGAAAATACTGTTAGATCATCCATATAAATGATTATACACTTACCAATTATTTCTTTGAAGAAAATGTCCATAGCTCATTGGAATGTGGCTCCAACATTAATTAAGCCAAAAGGCATCCTCCTATAGGAAAAAGTGCCCCACTTAGTGGTAAAAGCAGTCTTGTGTATGTCCTCATATTGTACAATGACCTAGTTGTATCCTAAATAACCATCCAAGAAGGACAGCATCTAAGATCCGTTGACAATCTAGAGCACTTCATCCAGTGAGGGTACTAGATAATTATCCTTCTCTGATGCTCTATTGAGGTTCCTGAAATCTACACATAGCATGATTTCACCATTTTTCTTTCACACTGGAACCAAGTTTGCAACCCAAGTAGAATGTCTGATTGGAAATATTATCCTTGCAGACAATATTTTTTGCACTTCCTTCTGTAGTATGGGTTCCAGTAAAGCATTGATGGGCCTTTTCCTTTGTCTGAAAGGTTTCACTCTTGGATTGAGAGGGATAGTATGGGTTATGATTGATGTATCATAAGTCTTTAAGTCTTCATAACTCCAGGCTATCACATCTGGATATCTATGTAATGCATCGATGATTCCTTTTCTTTCTTCTGGAGTGCATACTTTACCAATAAAGATATTTTTGGGATCATCCTAGGATCCCATATTATACTTGTCACATTGTCCACTAATGGACTCTTTCTTGGTATCTTGTTCCTGCTCCCTAACCCTATCCAAATCAAAGATTCTTTCTAACTATACCATTCCTCTAGGGATAGTGTTGGTCTTCAAATTAATTACCCCTTCTAGGTCCATCTCTGCTTCTTGGAGTTCGGTTTCATCAATGATTTGAGAAGCAAAGACATCGGTATTAGTAATGAAATATAAGATATGTTTGTCATCTTCAAACACCTGGAAGTTGGTGACATTATCAAGTACTGAGGGTACTAGGGTCAGCTCCATAGTAAACTTCTTTAGTCTAGAAAGAGACAAAGGTTGCAATGTACTGGCTGCCTGAGCAAGAGAGTCAGTTGTTTGGTTCTTACTTTGTGGAATCAACTGAATGTTGAAGGCATCAAGTCCTTCAATGAGATCCCATACTCTATGTCTATAGTTGGTTATCCTTCTGTCATGACAAGAGTATTGTCTCCTAACATGCTTGACTACCAATTCAGAATCCCCAAAAAATTGCAAGATCTTAACTTTTTTCTTCAATGCCATTAACAATTCATGGAATAGAGCCTCATATTCTGCTACATTATTCATACAATGAAATTGGAGTCTATGAGTAGCAAAAAATGTCTTACCTCTTGGACTAATTAGCTTGAAACCTGCCCCAGCTCCTTGTTTTGATTTGGACCCATCAAATCTTAAAGTCCAGCAACCAACAACTGCAGACTTCCTAGTTGTATCACTTGCATTATTACTGTTGGATGGCTCTTCAAAAGGCATTACCCTTTTTCCTTTAGGATCTTCTTGAACATTCTGGATATTAATTTTGACTGCAGGAGCAGGGTTGATGCATTTCTATATTTGTTTCACTGCAGCCTGGCATAAGCAACAATCTAATTCTGAATGAGAGGTATTATGCACCCCGCACCAATTGGGCAATAGTAGCTCTCCAAAGTTCATTCCCTTTCCCAACTGGACCTGGTCTTCAATGCACTTCTAGATGAACTCTTGAAAATTATCTAACAAACCAAGCTGAATATCTTCCAAATCATCATTATTTTCATCTGGTTCTATCAAGACTTCAGTACTACTGGATTCCGCTATAAGGTCAACAGGTGTTGTGTGGAACATAAGAACTTCCTCCACATCTGACTCCTCAAAAGGAGTTACAAGCACATAGTTACCCATACTTACCTCTGATATCAAAATTTTGTTAGAGGTCTTCTGATATTCTGTAATCATGTACTTCATTATGGGTTCTCTTTCAATTCTAATCTAGTTTGTCACTCCCTTCCAGGGAAGCCACATGTGAGAGTGATCCGTCGAGACATATCCATTCAAAGCTCTAGTGAAGTATCTTCCCAAGATTAAGCCATAAGCATCAGGGATGTCAGCCACTTGTATATTGATAACCTGCTGAATTCTTGGATTAGAAGCAATCTGCATATGAATCATATTTAACTCCCCTACAACATTTACTTTAGTCCTATCTAATTGTGTGACTTTCTTTTGTGAGTCAGCAGGAGTAATACCCATAGCTCTACATACACTGAAGGGTATAATATTGGTTGAAGCACCAGAATCTAGTAAACAATTATGCAAATTCTTACCAAATATTCGAATAGAAATTAGGAATGGAGGTGTGCCTGTCTTCCCTTAAAACAGAGTTAAGGGAGTATCCACTTGAATGACTTGAGATTTTTCCTTTTCTTTTCCAGTATCTCTAGGAGGCATGTGGACTTGATTCTAGCTCTGATTTTTCCTTCCTACTCACTGAAAGCTGGAAGCCTTATTGATACTTTCACTAAATGATTTATCTTGTGATGTGAAACTTGCATTATAAGCTCCTAGAACCACATTCCTAATGGTTGGAACACTCAATAACTCAAATGAAAATAAGCTTACCTTTAATTTTCTGAGTTCTTCAGCAACATATAGGGCCAATTGTTCCTCACTCAGATCCGCAGGGGTCTCCCTCGGGTATTCCATCACCTTATCCTTTTTTGCATTAGCACCTCTCCCTTTTTGCACATCAGCATGTCCTGGATCTTGAGATAAATATTTCCTAGACACTTGAGGCGGCAATGGATTATTGCTAGCATTAGGATCTGGAAGTGTGTTGAAATTGTTTGGTGGAATGGAAGTAGTGAAGGGGCCTCCAGCCTGTGGACGTCTATGTGGTAGATCCCTTAAGTCATACTTCTTGACAGGTCTTTGGAAAGTCTACATTTCTTCAACATAAGCCTCTTCTTCATGTCTGGGACCATTATCATTCACCTGACTCTCACTAAATAACTATGTCATTTCATCCCCATTGCATACCTGGTCTAACTCTTCCTCCAACTGGTCAGATTCCTCTTTAGGCGCATTTTCCTTACTTTGATGAAAAGGAGCATGATTCAGCAACAACACTGGTGAATTGTAAGGATTAGATGGTACCATTTCCTAACTACATGCATTGTTCTCCACTTCGTATTGAAAGATTGAGGCTATTGTTTGGAATTCTTGACAATCTAACTCAGAATGTTGACTTGTTTTGTGGATCCTACACCATCCTGACAAAGCAGCCTCAGCTAGATATACACCACTAGGAGGCTCTTCTTGATTAACTGGCTTGTTGACAGACTGATTGACTGGCTGATTAACTGGTTGATCCAGTGGAGTGGGGACTCCTCCATTGTTGGGACCTGTGTTCCAAATCCTGTTCTATCCTGGTGGTTGCCTCCTTTTGAATCCTTGTCCACCACCTTGCCCTCTGTCAAAGTTCTGACCTGAGGGTTGTCCTTTATCATAGTTCTGTCTCCTATCATTATTATACCCTTTGTCATTATTAAATCCCTTTTCATTGTTGTAACCTTTGTCCTAGTTATATCCTCTTTCATTATTGTATCCTCGATCATGACATTTCCCTCTATCAAAGTGTTGTCCTTGTGTATTCTCTTTGTTTTGATTGGACTGCATATTTCTCTGAGTAGCTTGCAACTGACTGTTCTGGTTCCTCAAGTAAGTCACCTCCATATTCAGCTTCTTTATTTGTTCAGACAACTCATCCAGTCTTTCTTTGTCAGGATTACTATATAGAGGCTGATTTGCATTATTCTGGGAATATCCTACTGCAGCATTGGCATTTAGTGATTGATTCAAAACTTTAGAATTCTGCAGGTATGAAGGATAGCTAGCCTGGGACTGTATATGCAGAGGTTGATTCATGTTTTTCTGAGGGTAACTAATTGAAGGCAGATCTTGTCTTACCAGAGGTCCTGGGTGAGAGACCAAAGGCAACTGAGGTACTAGATTCATAATCGGAGTATGGTTAGCAAGAGCTTGGTTGAGAGCTGGAACTTGTCCAGGGTGAGCAACGGGTCCTAATGAGGGTAAAGGCCTAGACAGATGTTTCCTTAGAGCGGTGCTAACTTTCACAACTTCTGCATATGCATCAAGTAGATTATCAGGAAGGTTATTCCTCCACTTCATAAAAGTAGTTGTTAGACTATCCAGTCCCTCATAATAGACTTCTAGAGCAGTAGGCTCATCAACAGCATAAGGAGCCTGCAATTTGGTATAAGCACAATGAAACCTATTGTTGAAGGATGCTATAGGCTCATTAACCTCTCTCTTAACATCAGTGAACTGAAGATAGAGCTCATTAGGGCTAATGGGAATTCAAAACTTCTGCAAAAAGGCAGCCTCTAACTCAGTCCAATGTTCGATAGACCCAGCAGGTAAATGGTTGTACCAATAGAATGCATCCTCCACTAATGAGTAAGGAAAGAGCCTACATGCTACATCCTCATGGTTTATCCCTCTATCCTTAAGGCCAGTCTAAAAGATCCTGATGTGTTCCTCAGCGGTTCTATTGGGATCATTGACATGGAATTTTGAACAAAAGTGTTTAGGGTTTTTGGGCATAACATTGTAAATGGAAAAACTCAATGGAGATGGGTTGGTTTCCACGAAAGCCATTGGTGGAGGTGGGGGTGGTAATGGTTGATTTATGACTAGCTAAGGTTGTGGAATGGAAATGCCCTCAGACTCAGATCAAGATGAACCTGATGAAGATGGGGATGATGGAGATGACGAGGGCGGATGAGAGGATGATAACTCTCCCTTCCCATTGGTCCTTCTAGACCTAGTAGGGTTCGGTAATTCCTGAAATTCCTCCTCTCCTGGAGCATATCTTGTTCTTCTTTTGAATATTTTAGGAGAGATGGCATTCAAAAACTGATCCAGCTTCCTTATTCAGGCCCTCTTTCTAGTGCCAATCTGTTGATGATGTTTTCTGCACAGCAACAACTCAGACAGAATATGAAATCCTATCTCTCTTGAAAGGTAAATCTCTATCAGCAAGCCTCAAGAGATAACCCCAAGGTCTTTAATGTTAGGTCTTGACAATACATAAACAACTCAGTGATAATGTGAAAATGCTGGTAATCACAATGGGACCTTACTACAAGCAAAATACTAAATCTCAATTTACTAGATCTAGCAATATAATGATACTTCAATCCTAAATTTAACCCAATAATCAAAGAAATAACAAAAAATAAGGGTTTCAAAGAGATTTCTAAACTTAATATTAAACCTAAGATTAACAATGCAAATGACCAACACTCGAAATGGACCAATCCCTTGAAACTGATTTCTACTTAACCTAGATAAATCTGCAATCTCATAGAAATAGTGCAATCTTCTAAGGTGTTAAGATTTTCAAATCATGAACATTCATTCAAACAGCCCTATTGCAATTGAAATGAATAAACCTTCACAATTGAACTAACCACAATGAATGTAAAAGTCCACGCTAACTTTGCAAAGCAACTAACAATCAGTTGGTTCCAAAAAGTATGGACCAGGGATTGCTACAACACTTCAAATATCAAATCATGAACACTGTTAAATCAAATCTAATTTTGAATATCTATTTTTCCTCGAAGGAATTCTAAAGATAGAATAACAAGAACTATGCAAGATAAGAAGAAACACAAGTATGGCACTAAATCACAATGTCATTACTTGCATCAAATTATCCACTGTAGCAACAATTCCAACTTTCTGTTACAATATTTGCTTGAGATCAACTACTTACTAGCTCTTGCTCTACTTAATTCACTTCTAAATTTCTCTCTATGTGTCTATATCTCAAACTTCTTAACCCTTAAAAATGAGGCAAAATGCCAAATTTATAGAACCCCCAAAACATGTCAGCCTAGATAAGATTTTACAATAATAAGGCACAACAAGTCGGCCAAGAGAAATTCAAAATAATAAAATATGCATTAAATGCATGAACTCCATCCAGGTTGGCCTAGGATCTCCAATGTAACTCAGACCAACACATGGCAAAATAATAGGGAAGCAAAAATCTCAATGTAGCCAATCATTAATTGCCTTCCCCTTTGTCCTTTTTCTGATCCAACATTTCATGAACCTTAAAAAGTACCTAATCCAAGTTGGCCATAGGTGGCAAAGGAAAAACCCTAAGTCATTTCTCAATTGATGCAATTTATTCCCTTGACTGCTTCACCGACTTATCCCAATCCACCCTATATGTTAGGTATTTGTCAATGACAGCAAGATAGGTGACCGCATCATCCAACTAATGCTCAAAAATAGAATCATCATTAACTGGGGCATAAACATCATGCCACCACCTTCTCAATTGCTCCAAACTCAAATATTTGGGAGCAATCTTCCTCCTCCCCATCATAATCTCAAAAAAAGGCAATGGACCCATCATACACACCAGTTAGGGCATTATCAATCTGCCTCCTCTATTTGTAAATATTCTCCAAAACCTTCTGCCTGATTTGCAATGCTTCAAACCACTCCCAAGGTTTGACAGCTCTAGAGGAGGGGAGAATTTTATCACTTACCAACCTATCCCTAGTGTACTCCATGATAGTCCTAGTTTTCTGCAGCAGGAGATTTGTATCCTCCTTGTCTTGTGCCAACACTTGTTTCAATCAATCGGTTGCCATTATAGCATCTTTCCCTGTTAACATGATATCCTTGATAGCTTCATTTCCTTTGGTTCACAACCCTTGCAGCCAATATGTTGTGGCAAGAGTGGAAGCTTTCATCCTTTCAAACTCAGTAATAGTCTTCTGGGGTAGAGGATTTGTCATAGAAACCGAGGGGTTAATGAATTCCAAGGGCTTCATTAAATCTTCCAAGCATTTCCTGAGATTTTCATTTTCTTTCTTTAACTCCTGCTTAGTCTTTATTTCTTTCCTCAATTTTCCCAAGATATCCGCACTATAACCCTCATAATCTTCAATATCTCACTCAACAGATGTAGGCCCTAGATTGAAAGTCTAAACATTGTAATCTTTTCCAGCCACATCATCTCTATTTTTATCTGAATTAGGGGAGGCACTGTGAACAACTCTATTGTGAGCCTCATCCCTTTCAATCCTTGAGATTACCCTAGCCTTCTTCTTACCTTTGTCTTTTCCAATCTTGGCTAAAAATGCATCCCAATTTGGTGGACTATCTTCCACAATAACTTGTTTTCTCTTTATCTCCTTATCCAACCACTCAGGGACAGTGGATTCTAACTGCACTTCACCTTGTTTCTCCTCATGTTGCCCCTTTGGCACCTCTTCACTCAAATTCTGCTTCTCTAGAGTTTCATCTGTCTTTCCCTGCTTTCCCTCAGCATGTTCTTCTTCATGTTCAGGTGATGGAATCTTCACTATTTCCTATTCTTTGGGAGGGGATTTAACCTATTCATTCATGACTGGTGATTCTGCATAAGCAACCAAGGGAGATTGCATTACCTTTTCAACTTCTTCTATTACACTGTATAAGTCACCCTCATGGAATTCCTCTCCCTCAATTTTTGGATGATCCTCAACATTTTCAGACTCACCAGGTTTGCTTTCAGCTTCATGAGCGGAAGGTACATCATCATGTGGCTCCTCATGAGAAACAACCAGAGGGAGATCTACTTTAGGCACACCATCCTTAGGAGAAGGAGTCATAGACCTCCTTGTATACACCTTGGCCTTTCCCTCTGAACTTTCTACATTCACCACTAGTGGGGTGACTAATTCCTCTCCTACCTTGGAGCTTGCCTTTCTGATAGTTTTATAATTCTTCTCCTCTTAGGTGCAGAAGCATCAACCTCAGGATTCTATTTTTCACTCTCCTCCTTGCCGGATTTCTTAATCCTTGTCCTTTTCTTCACCTTTGGCCTTCTTTTCTTTTTAGTTTCCTGGACTACCTCTATCTGAACACCCTTAATTTTAATTTTAAAAGGAGAATCTACCTTTCCCTTACCTTTAGGATCCTCCTGCTTAGTTGATTCCTCAGAAGTGGAGTGAGGGTCCATATCTCCCATCAGACTATAGGTACATTTCACCCCTTCATTCTCCAACTCCCACAGCTTGTGCCTCAGCCACATCCTGGTAAACTTGATTATTGGATCCATTAGCTATTTCAATTCTATTTTTTCTTCTTCCAGCAAATCAACATCACCAATTGGCTTATCCTTCACTACCTCATAGGCATGACCTTGAATCAAGTCCCCATCATCTTCCAATTGATCAAGAACTGCCTTCACATTCTAAAATTGAACTGACTCAATTGGAAAGAATTTCTTTTTCCTTACATCATATTCATCACTGCAATAGGCCTAGTAGTCTTCTAGATCAACCTTATGGCTATATTCCCTACTAGCCTTCTTTTGGGCTTCTCCTGTGATGTCAAACCTGGATCTCTTGGAGTGAAAAGACAAACCAAGGGTACTCATTTCTTCTTCTGAAGCCTGGGCAGAAATGATGGAAGGACATGCCTCTCCAGTACCAATCCTCAAGGGGAAGTCTCCACCAAAACTAGTCTTATGCTTGTCTCTCTTGACAATGGCATCAAAGTCACAAATTTACTTAGTTACTTCCAAGAGTATGATATGATATGTGGGATATCTTGGAAGCCTATATGGAGCCCTTTGGCAACCATCAATTTGAATGTAGGAGAAAGTTGGGAACTGAATAAACCATGCCGAATACTTCTTGATGAGCTCTTTTTCTTGGTCTGAAATCCTCATGTGCTTTGTTCCTTGAAGCATTCTAGTGATCTACATGGTGAATGCATCATTCACCCTCCTATACCTCGAGCTTCCTAGGTGCAATTGAGGGAAAACCTCATAGATGACATCCTGCCCAAAGGTGCCCCTGGTACTCAATCCTTTGTAGGGGTAGAATCTTGCAAGTGCATAGACCAAATATGAGGTCATTGTGAAGGTATTGGTCTGCAACACATTAGATAGTTGTTCATGAATCACTCTACTAAATATACTAGCCCAATGATAATCAACCAGCTCTCGTTCCATCCTTACAATAACATGACACATCCAATTCTCAAACATGCCAGCACTCTTCAATCCAACCACCCTGCTTAGAAATGTGATGGCATCATAGTACTCCTTCGTGAACTTTGCTCTGAATAACTGTTTGGGAAGCTTGGAATAGTGAGACTTGGGCTTCTCCAGCCAAGAATTGATAAGTTGTTGTGACTTCACAGTCTATTCATTGTAGAACTCCCGAGCTGCCTTCATGTTGAATGCTACCACATGAGATCTGTCTAGCATATCAAAAGTTTGGGCAATAGAAATAGGATTGAGATTTGTCACCTCCCTTCATTGTGGACCAATAATCCTCTTTTTATCGTGATCATAGTGCCTAGCGCACTCAAGGACTAGCTCATAGCACTGCACTATAGAAGGGAAACCAGCTACATGCGACAAGCCAAATTCCTTCATTCTTCTAGCCACCAAAGGAAGATCCTCTACTGCCATTCTTCCTTTAAACTCTTTGTAATCCCATAGCCCAACATTGGTGTCACTTACCTTAGACCATACTGATGTAATTTTACTCTCAGGGATCCTACTCTTGATGTCCGTTTTGATCCTTTCTGCATCAGTCATTGAAGACCCCTCTGTTGTCTTACTAGATTCAGCTTGCACTCAACATGGAAATCATAGTAAAAACCACAAGAAAGCAATGTTAATCCATCAAAACATCATTAGAAGAAACCTCATACAATCAAAATCTCATATGAAATGATCTTGATAAACTTCAGGTTTCAGGACCACCCGCAAAATCTGAGACAGAGAGGAATTTCAAGAAATTTCAGGCCAAACAGATTCCAATGGAATATTCCTTAGCACTCCTACTAACAATTAAATATGATCATTATTAATCAATAAACCACAAAGGAGATCATAAGATAGCATGAATTAGCCTTAAAATGCATTAAAAATCACTAGAATATCATGCTATCCATATTTACTTACATTTCATCAAATTTTGGGAAAATTCGTTAGAGATGGATTTCCGCGAAGGGAAAGATACTTCATGAACTTTGGAAAATTTAGGCAGCACATGACTTCGGGAAAATCTGGAGTTGACGGAAATCCGTAGATAAGGTAAAACTCCAAAAGTGAGCGGACTCTAGGAACTCAAAGGAAATCAGGAAAATAAAAGCGATTGGGAAAATCTGGGATCAACGAGAATCCGTGGAATACAAGAAACTCTGAAAGCGATAGCGGATTCTGGAAAAGCAAAGAAAATCAGGAAAATCCACTAGAGACGAATTATCCTGAGGGAATGAAAAATCCTGGATTAACGCCAAAACCTAAATTGCGACATAAAATCACAATTTCACTCATAACATCAAATTGATCATGAATTTCAAAGATATATGCTTAGGGCAAGCTAGGCATGGACATTCCATAGATTTTCTTTGCATTCTAGGCCCATTTTATAGTGAAATAAGATGGAATGGTACTACCCTAGGTTTAAAACCCTATACATCTGCCATTAACACACAGGAAAACCCATGATTCAGGTACTTCAACTGCCAGTTCTTTACAAGGGTTAAATCATGATTCTCAAGCAAGTTCACTGAATCTAATAAACAAACAAACTCAGAAATTGCATGGGAGACCATAATTTAATCAATGCTACGCAACCCTAGTCATGAAGCGATCAAATATTCAGGGACTCAAGCCCCAAGGCCATCAAAATAAACATCTAATCACATGCCAAAATAAGACAAAACCTCAAAATGAAAGGGCCAAGACACCAAAACCAAAGAAAAAGAGGGTCCCTTCTTTCAGTAGGGCGTGTGTGCGATGACTGCACAATAGTCGTATGGGCACCAGAACACGAAATAACCTGATCATGCATGCCTTTAACATCCATAGGTAATTTCCCAAAACCACAATCAAAAACTGTCAACTGTGGAGAAATGTGGACTAGAATACCGGAGAGGCACTAAAAATACCAGATCAACCATTGAAGAAGATAAGTCAGTTATACGTACTGGTTTTAGAGTACCAGACCAAGCTACCAACATGGTGACATCAATGACAACATATAGATAACCTACTCAGTATTCCAACTTCCTCTTCATAAAATGTGATTAATTAGGCTTGGATTTGAATTAAAGGGGCCAATTAAGGAAAATTAAGCTGAATTAGTTAAGGGATCCCTAAATATGTGTGAAAGTGTAAAGAGGTACACTCTACAACACTAAAAATAAGGAAAAAATAAGTCTATTTTTATTAATAGGGCTATAAATTAATGTGAATATGTAAAATACATATTACAACACTAGATTAAGGCATAAATACGTTCATTTTATTTATTAATTCTAAAATTAAGTTTGAAAATGTAAATGGATACATTTTTCTATACTAAATTTAGCCCCCACTTTAGTAAGAGGAATAGCACAAGCAAAAACTCACACTAAGACCTTCAAAACATATGTATGTAGTATTGAAAAATATAATCAATCATACAACATCAAAGACCTAAAGAAAAGGGATGAGAAAGAGGGTGGTTCAATCTTTGACTATCCAACATGATGTGGAACACATCTCAATTGTTTGTCTAAGAATGTTCACAATTAGAACTCAATGTCCACTATGCAAACAATGCACACACTCGCTCTAGGCTAATGGAACCTCAAGCTATCCACTAGGTGAGTTCCCAGAAAAGTGGCTTAGTGAGAGAGTCATGCTAGTTCTATAGGGTCTCTCTATACTAACCATACCAAAGCTATCCCTCTGTTAACTCTGATAGGGAACCATAAAACTATTTGAAATTGGATTGCATCAAATGGTTGTCAAATGGTTGTCATTGATTTCAACATAGTACTGAATGTATGAGATAGTTACCAAAAGCTATTCCCTATCAAAGATGATCATTATATATGGTCTAGTGTGTTGGCTGGTCCAGTGTGTTGGTGTTTAGATCCAGTTTCTACCGTGAGATGAGCTATGATTTTGATATTCGAAGATCTAGGCCGACTCAACATATACAATACATTATGTAGACTAGTTATGCTTTATGGATGATAGCCAACTTGGTATAATGCACTATGTGGATGAAATATTTAAATCATATATGGTGCCAACCTAATTTATGATTAAGATATACTTATATATATATATAAGATGTTTTGAGGAATGAAAAAAAGAGAGAGATACACATGAGCAAGAGGAGTGGAAGTGAATATATGAAGTGGATACGAAATGTGGAGTAAGTGCGAGTGTGAAAAGGATTAAGAGGTGTGTGGATGTTTGAGTCTAAATGCTTTATTAGTTGCGATCAATACAGTTTTGTTGAGCGAATGTTGTGTGAGGCATTACTTCATATTCTAAGCTTCAATGGAACTGAACCATGCACATTGAAGGTGTATTCTACCAGTTCAATCTTTTGGCAGTGAGCCATAACTTTTGTATTCTGGAGGTGAGCCATCTTTTGTATCTCTAAGCTGTAGCCCTATGGACAGTGAGTCCTTATTTCAGGTAGTGAGCCTTATCTCAAGTAGTGAGCCTTGTTTCAGGCAATGATCCCTTTTGCAATCATTTTTTATATTCTCTATAGTGTGAGTTAATCCTCACCGTGGTTTTTCCTTCATTGGGTTTTCCACGTATATATTGTGTTATTATGTTGGATTTGAGTTTTTGCATTGGTATTTGATGATTAATCATTTAAGCAATTTTAAGTATTAGTTTTGGTGATTTAATTAAAGGTTAAAATCTATGACAACTAATTCACACCCCCCTCTTAGTTGTCCTATTCAACAATTGGTATCGGAGTTTAGTCCTTTGGAATGACTTTAACAGCTCAAAGGAGATCTTGGCAGGTCAAACTAAATGATGAAGGGATCTAACTTGGATGAAGAAGTAAGAACAAAGGATATAGAGTCTGAAAGTGAAGATCTGAAAGAAAATGTCAAGCAAGCATATGAATGCATTCAGAAACTAAGGAATTAGATCTAGAAATTCAAGTTAAACCATAGAGAAGTTAACCAAGAACTAAAGGAAGCAAAGGAGACTATTAAGAATCTAAGAATGGAACTTGAAGAAATCAAAAGAATGGAAGAGAATCTAAAATTGGAAATTGAACAAAGCAAAATAGAGGAATAAAGACTAGAAAAGACTATCTATCAGAAGACACAAAAATGTGATATAATTGAACAAGAAGTAGTAACCCTAAAAGTTGATCTAGAAAAAGAAAAACCTCACAAAATAGGTTCAAGACAAGCTCTATAATGCTTGATGAGTTGATTTCATCTCAGAAACCTACAATGGATAAAGGTGGTCTAGGATTTGAAGAAGGACAAAGCACTAAACTCTTTCTCAGCAAAATAAATAATCAAAGGAAATTTCAAGGCAATACATATAAAAACAAGAACCAAAGGATCAATATTGGAAGGATACCCACTCAATAGCCTAATGCTGAAAGGTACCCATCTATTAATGGATTTTGTTTCTCATGCAATAAATTTTGACATAGAGCAACAAAATGCAGAAGTAGGATGAACCAAAATAGAATAAGTCAGAATGCTAGATTATTTTCTAGAAAATGTTATGTGTGCAACAAGTTTGTACATAGAGCTATTGAATTTAGAATCCAAATTATGATGAAAAGATTTGATACAAATAGAAGGATTTAATCTTTTCAATACTACTGTTACACATGCATCTTTGGACACAAGGCTAATCAATGTAGGATTAAGATAAAAGCAAATTCATTTGTCTTGGATATGCTAAATGCTACATTTGCCACAAATCAGGACATATCTCAAAATTTTGCAGGAGTAAAATTGGAAAGAAACCTAATTCAGAACATAAAAACATGCTGGTGAAAAAAGTGGATCCTGAAGAAGTGAGGAAAGAAATAAAAAAAATTGGATAAAGAAGGAAGAACCTGAGAACCAGGACAGATCAGATAATCTTGTATCTGCATCCAGTGCAGATACCTCTTTCAAGACCTAAACCTAGTAATGGATTCAGGGGGAGCAATCGTAGAAGAATCTAACAAAACCCTAATATACGAGGTGTCATATGATGACACAAGGATAAGTAATGTGAATCTCTAGTTTGAAGGTATTGAAGAAAATTTCAGCTGAAAAGATGCAAATCAAGAAATTTTAAAATCCCTTTGTGGCTTATAGTGTTTCTCAAAATTGATCTAACAACATTGGTGGAGAAGAAGGTACTGACAAAGGGAAGTACAAATGATGATGTCATAAGCAATAAATTAACTTTTTATGATGAAACCCTAAAAGCAACAAGTTAAATAAGGATGATTGAGTGGTCACTTTTCATTATGAATTGAACAAGCTAAGGAGTAAAGTGCAGCTGAGAAATAACGTGTTAGGTCTGTTGTTAAGAAAAAGTATGGAGAACAAGGAAAAAATAATGGAGTCAAAGGAAATTGTGGTATTTAATCCATGTAACAACAAATTGGAAAAATTAAGTAAGTTACAAATCAATGAATTTAACCATGAAAAGACTCAAAATCTTGAGGGTTCCCTTTCAGTTGAGCAAATATAAAAGGCTAAGAATCTAGGGCACAAGGGTTTAGACATTTGGAGTGAATTTCCATAATTTTTGGATGTGGAAATTGTTCAGTTTGTCCTAAGTAGAATTCAAGGTAATCAGATGATCTTTGACAAACCCTATGAGATCACAAAGGAATTAATTGCAGCTATAATAGGATTATGCAATAATGGACCCATTCCAGTGAAGAAGTCAGTGAAGAACAAAGAGGTTGAATCCCTAACTAGGGTAACAAGAGATCAAAGGGCACTTCTAATTCATACTATAATCAACCCTATGATAAGGTATGTGACATATGGCATTTCATATAAGATCTATTTCAGAAATAGGGAAGGTCATACTTCCACGATTGTTGTTTATGTTGCATTTAAAATGGTTGAAAAGAATGAGTATTTCAACTTGTGTGAGTTATTGTGGAATCAATTAATGGAGAAAATTACAATGATGAAGAATGATAACTACCCTTTTTGTTTTAGATCTTTGGTTATATTTTTGATGATTTATTTTTGAAAATCGTTACCACTGAAAGAGAATGTTGTGTGGAAGTCAGTGTACCAATTGGGAAGCAAGTCTACCAGTATTTGGAATGTCTAATAGAAAAGGAAAATATTTGTAAAGAATACTTTGAAAACAAAATAAATGTATAGAGCTTTGGCATGATTCCCAGTCCAGTTGTAATGTCTAAGGCAAGTTCCTCCTCCGCTAAGAGAAAAGAAAGAAAAATCATCTCAAGTTCTCCTTCAAAAACAAAGAAACTGAAGTCTAAAGGGAAGAAAGAAGAAAAGTAAGAAAATATTACAGAGCCAATTGTTCTAGCATCAATAGATGATGATGAAGAATATTTCACTAAGGAGACTTGGTATTGAAGATTCTTGGGCAATCTGATGGATTGAAGAAGATTGGAGATACTTGGTTGTCATTACCATCATATGAACAAGATGAGATCATAGACGCTTTGGGTATTTACATAATTCATAATGATATTGTTCTAAGTGAATTGACAAGTGTTTTACTAGAAGTATTGATTGAGCACATTGAAGATAGACTAAAGGCATAATCACCTAGTGAAACAGAAGGAAAAGATGAGATTTTATTGGCTATTGAAGAAAGATGTGGAAATGCACAAAAGAGATTGACTCAAAGCATAAATGAATTGAAGACATGCATCAAGAATGTGAATAGTGTGTATAGGTATTGTCTCCAGTGGCCTACTACTATTAGAAAATATAGAGCAAAAATTGATGCTATTGAGTTTGAGCTAGATTATATTGGAAAAACATATGATATTCTTAATGAAAAGGATGGAACGTAGAAGAAAAGGATCAATTCCTTACAATCTAAACTTGTAGTCATTGTGGTACAAAGGGATGATATTGTGAAGACTTTTTGGAAAGTGAGTTGAGACTCGAACAACTTTTCAGTCTTTTGGTGGAAGTTGAGGAAAATGAACAAAACATCACTATCCCAGATACTCTTCTAGCAATAATTGATTCAATAGCAAAGAACAATAGTATTTTTTTAAACATCAGGCTGGCAATGGATTCTTGGAAGACATTTCTTTCAAAGACAAGGATTTATTTTAAGGGAAGAAGGATTGAGGTAAAAAACCATTTTTGATATAATTTTTGAAGACTACTTTTGTAAAAAAAATTGAAGGGGGAGATAGATCTTCTTTCTTTTCCATTGATGTCAAAGGGGGAGAGGAATTATGTGAAAAGAATGAAAATCATTTCAACTTATCAAAGGGAAGAAATACAAGGTTGGTTTTGTTGTTGGCTTTTCACATCTTGTGTTGCCATCAATGACAAAGGGGGAGATTGTTTGAAATTGGATTGCATCAAATGGTTGTTATTAATGTCAACAGGTTGTGATTGATGTCAAAATAGTACTCAATGTATGAGATAGTTATTGGAAGCTATTCCCTATCAAAGATGATCGTTATATATGGTCTAGTGTGTTGGTTGGTCTCGTGTGTTTTTTTTTAGGTCTGGTTTCTATCGTGAGACAAGATATGATTCTAATATTCAAAGATCTAGGCTGACTCAACATATAAAATATATTATATGTGGACTAGTTATGCTTTATGGATAATATCTGACTTGGTATAATGCACTATGTGGATGAAATTTTTAAATCATATATGGTGCTGACCTAATTGATGATTATGATATACATGTATATATAATATGTTTTGAGGAATCAAAAAAAGAGAGATACACATGAGCGAGAGGAGTGGAAGTGAATATATGAAGTGGATATGAAATGTGGAGCAAGTATGAGTGCGAAAAGGATTAAGAGGTGTGTGAAGATCTGAGTCTAAATGCTTTATCAATTGTGATTAGTATAGTTTTGTTGCTCAAGTGACTATTTCATATTCTGAGCTTTAATGGAACTAAACCCTACACATTGAAGGTGTATTCTATTAGTTCAATCTTTTGGAAATGATCCATAACTTTTTTATTCATGTGGTGAGCCATCTTTTGTATCTCTGGGTTGTAGCCCTGTGGATAGTGAGCTTAGATAGTGAGTACTCATTTTAGGCAGTGAGCCATATCTTAGGCAGTGAGCCTTGTTTTAGGCAGTGGGCCTTTTTGTAATCAGTTTTGATATTCTCTATAATGTGAGTTAATCCTCACTATGGTTTTTCCATTATTGGGTTTTCCATGTAAATCTTGTGTTATTGTGTTATTGTGTTAGATATGAGTTTTTGCATTGGTATTTGATGATTAATAATTTAAGCAGTTTTAAGTATTATTTATGGTGATTGAATTAAAGGTTAAAATATGTGACAATTGATTCACCCCCTTCTTAGTTGTCCTATTCAATAAAAAATAAGGCTTTAGACTTCATAAGGTCTAACAAGCTACATTATGTTTAGAACCTATGAACAAGGGCAAGGCTCCACTGGAAAGTAAAGTGTGTTATGCTTGGTGGCCTTGAAAAGGGGTTTGGGCTTCACAAGGTTAACAAGATGTATTATCCTAAACACTTATGAACAAAAATTCAAGTAAAGGTTTATTTAGAGGGATCTTGCTTAGTTCATGTAAGGTCTCTTCTTAGGGAACATCGTGCCTAATGTCTCCAAGGGAGGACAAGTCAAGGGTGAAAGATTCACAACCTATGGAATGAAGTGCGTAGCATCACCACTGAGATGAAAGTCATACACTCAAATATCATGCTCTCAAAAGAAATCAAACCCAATGACCACCAAGGAAAAGGCTCATGACAAGAAGGAAGAAAATCATACAATGAAATGTGAGGAATTCCAATGTATGTCCACACTTTAAAGAAAATTCTAACACCATTGTTGGGAGAAATTTTCTTTAAAGTAGCCAAGAGGACATGAGAGCTTCTTCAAAAATCCCTATACCAATTCATATGTTTCAAAATGAAGCTACATCATGAAAAGGAGAGGAAGCTCGATTTCCCCAAAAATGAAATCCCAAAACACATAAGGGATCCATAGATTTGGGGTCAGTATATCTTTGCTACAATGTTTTTATAGAGCTCAAAAACATCATCATTCCCCAAATACTCGTAGAACAAGAAGAATGACATATAGAGAGCGAAAACATAGAAAATTATATTGGGTCAACATGGAAGAGACCTAAATGTCTTGACACCATTTTTAATCCCTAAAATCAAAAACACAAGAAAAAAGAAAAGATATTTTTTATGATGTATAGAAGAATGTAGATACAAATAGATGAATGCACATGAAGAGATATACATTAAAAAAATAGTACTAGGGATATCACATTATGCACATGCAATCACACAAATAAACATGCAAAATAAAAACAAGACTAATAAGATACCTACCAGTCAACCTATAGTTGGTCGTCTGCATCCCAATCTTGATTGGTATATGCAGAAGTTGGACAACTAGCCAAAGGGACAACATCAAGTGCCAAAAATAGAACAAGGCTCTCTAACCCCTTTCCCCCACTAAGTGTTGGACAAGGATGAGCTGAGTTAAGTTATGAGAATGATCTCCTTGCAATAACAAAAATGATTTGTAATGAATGTTTAAGCATGTAATAGTGAGCATTGTATGATCCTACAACTATTACATGGCAAGAAGTAAAGTTCATGCTTTAAGTCAAGATGGATCCCTAGGGGGTCTAAATTTATTCATTAATTTCTTTAAATAATGATAATTATCAATGTGATGTCCAAAGAATCTATGATAGGAACAATCTGGTCTATTTTGATTAGTTTGATTTTCGGTTAGATTTTCATGTTTAGGCAGTAAGTTGATTAATCCCCTATGTAAAGAGTGTAAAAGGCCTTCTTAGTCTTGGATATATTTAATAGGTCATCAAAGGATTTAGGAAAATCATATATCTCTTGTAGCTGATTTTTTTGATGTGCATGCAATTTCAGTTTCTTCTTCTTTGGTTTGATAATTGTTTGGTCATCAATTTCATCTTCTAACTACAAGTCCTTTCCTTTTTTAGTAAAGGATGTGTTAGGAGTAGTAAAGTGATAATAATTTTTGTTTTATTTTCTCTTATGCATGAGAAATGTATTGGAAGATAATTGAGGTGGAAAATTGTTATTGATAATATAGACCAAGATACATACAAATTATATCCCTTCTTCATGCTTAAGCATCTTTCGCATGTTCCCTATGAGAGGAATGGCATTAACATTAATAGGTTCAATTCTCACAAAGTCTTGTAAAAATTTTAATTCTTCATTTAGATTTCTTATGTTTTCTTGCAGGATATTAGAATCCATTTTTTCAACATCATGCACACTATTTGTTGGTAGGGAAGTCATTGGAAATGAGGTATGAAGGCTATGATCCATAGAGGGTTGATTATCAACACTATTAGTGAAAGATTTGGAGAACCCAATATCCATGGAGAATGGTGTATCATGGGATGAAATGATTATTGAAATATGTATCACAACAATATTTCTAATAGGACACCAAGTTGTGAAGCTCATACAAGTTTCACAAACTCAATGTATACCCAAAATGGAAAGAGGGTGAAATGCAATGAAGTAACCTAGAATGCAATGCAATTTAATATTTTAAACAAGATAATTTTTTGATTATGCTACGTAAAAACCTAAAAATTATGTCTTGGAAATGCAATTTTGAAGTCACACAATGCATTAAATTTATCAAATGAAGCTAAATATGATCAATTCTAAGTAACATAAATTCTGCAAGTTGAAACAAAAAACTGAAAATAGTAAAATAATATGCAAAAATAGATGTTTTAATGCCAAAAAACTTAGGAAATGACTCCGATCAAGGACTCACTCACCTAGGGGAAAATGGGTCCTGGGTTAGGGTTTTTTAAAATAGCTTTGCAAATTTCTAAGTTCATTCTAGTGGTTTCCAAATTTTGATTTAAAATAGTGAGTTATAGTTTGAATTTTCTATGAAATTAAGGTTGAATGTAAATTCAAAATATGACAAAATGACAAACTAGGAGACCTAATTTGATGTGAAATTTTGATTCAATTTTAAAATGTAAGTGAATGATGATGCAATGCTATGTAAATGATTTGCAAAATGACTATTTTTTTTGTACTTTTCAAATTTCAAGAGATGAAAAAATGTAATCCTAAAATCCTAAGTGAAATGCAAACTAATGCAAGTTAGGAAACCCTAAATGAGATTCAATTCAATGAAATGAAATTAAAATTAATGCAAGATCTAAATCTAGGGTGAAAATGGACTCCAAAATCCAAAAGTTACATTGATAAAAAGTCTGGTTAACCAAAATGAAATGTAGGGAAAATAGGGGGATAATTGTGGGATTATGAATCAATTAGGGACCTATCTTCCACTATTTCATTAGGAAATGAGATCTACACAATGAAAGAACTTTCAAACTTTAGTTGAGTCAATTCAAAGTGTGAATCTACAAATTTCCTTTTTTTTGAACCTTGTACGGTGGTCTTGATTAAACAACACTTTGGGGAGAAATATTAAAAACAGAAAATAAAACTCACAATGAAATCTACAACCTGGATCTAATAGATTAAGCTTAATACTAATTGAACTAAAAATAAGATTATAGATTAGAAAGAGTTAAGATGATGTGTACCAGTCACCAAAATTTCTTTTTTGAAGTTGATCTGAGAATCATTCACCTAGGGGCGAATGGTTCTTGAGTTAGGGTTTCTTAGCAACTTTTGGGATCCTTTGTTATAGATCTGAATCTCTCAATTTTCCTAGCTTTCAGGTTCATAAAGCTAGAAATAAATTATTCAAATTATTTTTCATCAGATGACAACTTTTACAGCTTTGAAAACTTCAATTTTTCTCTTCAAGAGATCTTTATGATTTTTGTCACTTAAATTTGTAAACACAAATCAATCAGGAATTTTTTTTTTGGTGAATCAAACCTTGAAATAAAATAAAATATCATGAAAGGAATGATGAATGAACAACTCTATGTCACAACTCACCAAACCCTTGGATGAATCTTAGAATGAAGGTCTACAAATTGCATGAAATGGCTTCAATGGGTGTGGATCTTGATCTTGAAACTTGATTTGAAACAATGCCTTGAATGTTTGAATGGATCATGAAATCTACATCAATATATTTGCTCCAATAACATGCATGATGCAAGAATATTTTGACATGACAATTGGATATGGATTATTGCAATAATTCTTCACTAATTTTTCTCTTCAATTCCTTGAAATTATCTTGAAATTCTCTTGATCTCATAAACTTTCTCTCATAAAATTGCTTAGATTGAATTTCTAGGTGAAACATGGCAAGATGACCTTATATTTATAGGTATGTAGCACTAATTTCCTAATATTTAAATAAAATAAGCCAAAATCCAAATATAAATTTGAAAAAATTAAAATACCACCAAAAACAGAATCTAAATTTAGGTCCTAGGTCTAAGTGAGGACCTATTCACCCATGGAAAAATGGGTCCTAGGTCACTCACCTAGGACACACATTTCTCAATGAGGAGTGTTTTGTTTATGCATTAATGAATCCAGATTCCCTCTTTAGAAAATGTGATTAATTAGGCTTGGATTTGAATTAAAGTGACTAATTAAGTAAAATTAAGATCAATTAATTAAGGGAGCCCTAAAAAAGTGTGAAAGTGTAAAGAGGTACACTCTACAACACTAAAAGTAAGGTAAAATTAAGTCCATTTTAATTAATAAGGCCCTAGACTTAATGTGAATATGTAAAATACATATTACAACACTAAATTAAGGCATAATTAAGTTAATTTTATTTATTAATTCCAAAATTAAGTGTGAAAATGGAAAGGGATACATTTTGCTACACTACAAAAGGGTATCAGGTAGAGGTGTGAATTGTATATTTCTATCTATAAAGGAATATATTTTTGTCATCTTTTATAGCTGCCACTTGGGTGTTAACATTTTGATTGGATTGAGGGGGATTAAGTTATAGAAAGACCTTATTTTGTTTCTTGAAAGGTTGAAAGTTGGTTTGAGGTGTGGATTCAGACTTTTTAGGATGGTTATAGGGAGTTTTCACTTCATGACTACTAACCAAATTTTTGTAATCATGAAGGGATTTGCACAACTGTGTGAATGAAGGAAATCTCAACATCTCAAGTTTCATTTGGATTTTATCTTGTAAATTAGAAATAAAAATTATTTGAAGGTCGACATCAAGAATCTTAATGTTTATTTTTGAATAAAGCATTTGGTATCATGCTATAAAATCAGTGACCTTTTCATCATCCTTATGTTTACATGTCATCAAATCAACTAAGGTCATATTAGGACCCATGTGAATTTGGAAGTGGTTGTAAAAGGCATCAATAAGTTCATTGAATGAACCAATTAAATTATTTGGTAGGGAGAAAACCACTCTAAAGTAGCATCTTTCAAGGATTTAGGGAAGAGCTTAGCCAAAAGTTCATCTTCAAAAATGAAGTCACTACATAAGGCTATGCAAGTGAAAAAATGGCTAACAAGATCTCCTTTCCCACCATATTTCTCAAACCTAGGAACCTCTATACCTTATTGCATTTTTGTTCTCACTATCTCCAAGCATAATTGATTGGTTTTGATGTATTCTAAATGTTGGCCATTGTTGTTTTGTGTTAGTGTGGTGATTTGTTATTGAAGAGATGAAATATTTTGTAAAAGTGTGTTAAGGATTGGATCATTGTTGGTGTTGCGAGATGGAGGTGAATAAGGTGGAGTTGTGTATGTGTACAAAGGGAAAGTGAATTGTAGATTTGTGAGGGGGGTTGTTGAGGAGATATGAGATTTGAAATCACAAAGCTAAAAGGATTCCTAGTGGAAATACCTAAGGAAGTGGTGACATTGCTAGTAGGTTGGATGGTTGTAGTAACATGAGTACTAGTGTATGTAGGAATAGAGGTAAGTGTTGTGGAAGGAGGAATTGAATTTCCACCTTGGCTTGGAGTATACCCCAAATCTTGAGCACAACTAGTCATGGTAGGGATTTTCTTATCAACAATATGAGCTAGACTTCATACAATCTCTATTCTATGTTCATTTTCAAGGATTTTCCTCACATTATCTAAAGTAGGAATGACACTACTAGCAACGTTTTTCAGAAGTCACAAAGGTTTGCAATTTTTTTATTTCTTCATCTATCCTTCCTATGTTCTCTTGTAGAACATAAGAAACCATTATTTTAACATCATGCACATTAGTTGTGGGTGGGTTTCAAGTCATTGGAAATGAGGTATGAAGACTATGATCCATAGAGGGTTGACTTATATCAACACTATCAGTGAAAGAGTTGGATAACCCAATATCCATGTTGACTGGTGTATCACGAGATGACATGAGTCTCAAACTACGTCTCATGATAGTATTGCTAATATGACACCAAGTTGTGAAGCTCATACAAGTTTCACAAACTCAATGTATGCCCAAAATGGAAAGAATGTGAAATACCATGAAGTAACCTAGAATGTAAAGTGCAATGTAAATATGTAAATGAAATTTTTAGATTTTAAAGAAGATTTTTTTTTATTATGTTATGTAAAAACCTGAAAATGATGTCTTGTAAGTGCAACTTTGAATTCACACAATTCACTAAATTTATCAAATGAAGCTTAATATGATTGATTCCAAGTAATAGAAATTCTACAAATTGAAACAAAAAATTAAAAAAAACAAAGAATAATGTAGAAATAGATGTTTTAATGCCCAAAAGTTCAAGAAATGACCCTAATAAGGGATTCATTCACCCCAGTACAAATGGGTCCCAACTTAGGGTTTTGAAAAATATTTATACAGATTTCTAAGTTGATTCTAATGGTTTCCAGATTCTGATTTCTTACAGTGAGTTATAGTTTTAGATTTTTTTGAAATTAAGCTTGAATGCAAATGTAAAATATGACAAAATGAGCAAATAGGAGACCTAATTTTATGTGCAATTTTAATTCAATTTTTTAAATGTAAATGAATGATGATGAAATGTTATGTAAATGATTTGGAAAATTACTATTTTTTTGTAATTTTCAAATTTTAAGAGATGGAAAAATGCAATCCTAAAACTATAAATGAGATGGAAAGTTAATGCAAGTTAAGAAACCTTGAATTAGATTCAATTCAATGCAATGAAATTAAAATATATGTAATAACTATATCTAGGGTGAAATACACTCCAAAATTAGAAAATTGTAATGGTCAAAAGTTGTGTTCATGAAAATGAAAAGAAGAAAACATATGGGTGGGTTGATAAAATGGGATTGATGAACTACTTAGGGACCTATTTCTCCTTCTATTTCATGAGGAAATGAGATCCAAACAAATAATTGACTTGCAAACCTTAGGTGAGTCAACTCAAGATGTGAATCTACAGATTTCCTTTTTTGTACAAGGATGAGGGTACTAGTTAAACAACACCTGGGGAGAAAGGTTAAAAAATAGGAAATCAAACCCAAAATGTAATCTATAATTTGGAATAGCTAGATGAAATTCAAAATAAGTAGAACCAAAATTTAAATCATAGATCAAAGAATGGTAGGATGATGTGTACCAATTAATGACAATTAGTTTCTAAAGTTGATTTGGGACTCATTTTCCCAAGGGAGAATGGTTGCAAGTTTCAGGAGCCTTTGCTACAAATCTAAATCCTTCAATTTTCCTAGGTTTTAGGTTTGTAAAGCTAGAAATAAATTATGGAAGTGAGTTTCTATGAGATGAAAACTTTTATGATAACTTTTGCAACTTTTACTAGTTCTTCAATGTTTCACTTGTTGCGAGAATGGAAAAAGAAATGAAATTGTTGTCATTGATGTCAACTGGTCAACTGGTTATCTATTGGTTGTTGTTGGTTGTATATGTTGAGGATATTGAGAAAATTGTATTAAAGGAAGTTTATAGGTATTTAGGATGATGATCTAGTACTTTTCCCTATGGTTGTGTGGTTCAAATATGTTAGTCATGGTTTTCAAAGGTTTATGTATCCAAATTGTTGGTTGAGGTTTGGGAGAAATGTTGATTTTCTAGATTTCTCTTTGATGAATTATTTTGACTTGCAGTTCTAGAGATAAGATGTTTTGATTGCATTGAAGATATTTTTGGTTTCTAGAAGTTTCAACCTTAATTTTTCTAAGTGTTTTACACTGGTTTGGTTGACCGTGTGTTAAGCATTATCTTTGAAGTTGATGAAGCATGTTGGATCTATTTTGGGTCTTGGTGAAGCATTTTTTTGGGTCGCCCTCTTTCTAATTCCACCCTAGGATATTTTAGCATTGACCTAATTTGAATTTAAAGTTGGATGGATGACTTTGTATCTTTTAAAGGTTGGGGATAGTATAAATACAAGATGAGCTATCAATGAAAAATGTACAAGAGAAAAGAAGGAAGATAAGTGAAACATAAGATATGACTTTAATGCTATTCAAAAAGTGTGTGAGTTATGTGTGTGGTAGATCATTATGAAGCTTAATGTTCAGTTTCTAGATGCAATGAGAAGAAGGTGAACTCTATCATTCGTGCAAGTTGATGAAAAATTGTGGTGGAATCATTTGTTTCATTGGTATTTTTGTCTCTTTGTAACAAGACTTCTTTATCTTCTTTGTATCTCTGTGGTAGTGTGCCCTGCAGGTTGTAGCCCTATTGGATAGTGAGTCCTTAATGTAGGTAGTGAGCCTTATCTCAGGAAGTTAGCCTTTGTGTAATCAATTTTGATATTCTCTATAGTGTGAGTTAGTCCTCACTATGGTCTTTCCCTCATTGGGTTTTCCACGAAAATTTGGTGTTATTGTGTCTGTGCATTGGATTTGATATTTCGCATTGGAATTTGATGATTAATCATTTAAGCAGTTTATGTATTAGTTTCAGTAATTGAATTGAAGGTTATAATATATGAAAACCGATTCACCCCCCTCTCATTTGTTCTATCCAAACATTGGTATTAGAGATTGGTTCCTTAGTGAAGAGTTTAATCGCTTGAGAAAGGTCTAGGATGGCTAGCAAAAATATCTTTCATGATTATCTGAGGTTTGATGGAACTAATTATGGTATTTGGAAAGTATTGATGGAAGAATACCTAGAGTATTGTGGATATGATGTGGAGAAAGATTACAAGAATCCTTATGTTGGTTTTTTTCCAATACACCTAAGGAATCTCTAAAGAGTAGCCAACTCCCATGCTCAAGACCCTTAAAATTAATGGCCAACTAACAAGATTCAGTCGAAGATTGAAATCTTCTACACTATAGGATGTGTGGGATCTAGGAGGGTGTTCCTAACAACATTCAATTTGACAATCTCACTGAATGACAAATCAAATCACAGATTGGTTCCTATGAGGGAAAAACATCATAATTCACTCAAAGGTTGGCTATTTTTTTAGAAAATAACTATCAATTTACCAGGAATGAAGAAATACATCACACACATACCTCATGATAGGTAAATTTTAAAATATTTGTGTTCTAACCTTGAATCTACAACCCGGTATACCATTATTATTGTTTAAAAGACAAATACCATGACAAATAGACCAGTGTCTTCATCTAGTGGGAAATGGAGTCACAGATCTTACAATCAGTGATATAGAAATTATTTAAATCTGATAATTCAGGACTATTTTCATAAGGCTTTGCATTATGAAAACTCACTGTATGGAAAACATCACTTCTTACCAAATCCTTATAAATTCTCACAAATTCATGGCCAAACTTAAGAATTTTAATTGATTCCTTGAACCAAAGCAAAAATAAGAGCATGCATTCAAACAATGAATTTGAAGATGAAAAAAATATGCTTAATATTTCATTCAAAATTTGCAAGATGATTTATAGAGAGTATATGCCTTATGCATGAAATTTGTTTCAATATCAATAATTTCTATAAGACTATTTAAGATTTACATATGCATAGCTAGAGAGCCAAGATAATTCTACTATTCTATCTATTGGAATTCTTTCTAATTTCTACCCTTTTCATATATTGTACCTAAATATTCAAAAGACTAGAACCCCTTACATTGAGCCATGAAATCCCTTTTATAACACAAGGGAGCAACAAAGCATCCAACTCGAAATGTGATTACATATAGTATTAATTTCAAAATTCATTTCATCGGGGTTGATTTCCCATTGCACCATTATATCCTTAATCATTCCTATCTCATGGGAAAAGAAAAAGGAAAATAGGAGCCCCAACCATTTTTCAAAGCCACTGCAAAAGCCTTCCAAAAGGAACCACCAAAATTGGCACATTTTCCAACACCAGACTAACCACCACTGTAATCATAGGCATAAACCCACAGACCAGTCACCAACAAAATGAAACCATAGAACTCACCACCCAGAAACCACTTCACAACGATACCCAAAACCCAATCACCATGAGAAGAGGACATGGGTGCTACCTGGCCTTTTTAGTCACTGAGTAACCACCCTCACCAGGTTTTATAACAGAAAGTGGAGTTTCCATAACAATCTCATCCTCTGAATCACTATAAGGCACTAAAGAAGTAGGGCATAGACTAAGGTCAGGGCCAACTCCCCCATCTTCACTTGAGGAGCTATTAGAAACTAGAATAGGAGCAATGGGTTTCTTCAAACAAACCCTAGGACCCGAACCAAACCTCATTAATTCTTTCATAAATAGGGGTCCCTTCGCTTTCTTCTTGACCAATTTCTACGATACAATTTTGCTTCTCAGGGTATATGTGCTCCTAACCGCCATCTTCTCATGTTTCTTGTGTTCACTTCTCTTCTTCTTTGAAATAATTAGTACCTCCACTGGGAGAGGTTTATCCCCGAGTATGTATGCAACTAGTTCATACATACTCATCCTTTGGGACCTTCGGACTAGTGCAATAGGAGTACTAGGCTCACTCATCTTCTTGGGATACCACAAAAAATAGTGTTGGTGATGAAAAATAATAGAAACCATAATTCCCAGGGAGTTCCCATGTAACGACAATGAAAACACCCCAAATCCCCAATTTCAAGGAAAAGTTGAATTGCAATTAGCAATGCAGGAAGTATACACACCTACATACTAGAAGATGCCATACCACCACCTTGACAATGTTTGCACTAACAACTCTTGCAATTACTTCTCCAACAACCACAACAATTGATTTTGTGCTATGAAAAGTACACAAATTATTCAATCAAGCAATAACAAATCCTCATTAAATAGAGTAATGTAGAGCCAACTACAATTAATGTCCATCTCATCTCGCTCGCATGAGCAAAATGCTTAATTATTGCATGTCATATCTCCACCGTTGATTATCACATATTTAAAACTGAATCAACAAGGCACATTAAGGGTCACCACTTTCTTTATAGACCGTACCAAGAAACAACGAGGAGATACTTTAAAGAAGCTATGCATCCATCCACATCTTTACCCAATTTTCCTTGCCTTATCTATCATCGATCACATTGAGTGTGGGAAAATCCCAACCACATTCTAGAGCCATCGCCCATCACCAGTTTGCAACCCATTTTGAAATCTCATCAAGCGATGGCCAAAAAGCCAGTGATGAGCTACTAACCATTGATCAAACCACTAGAGGACTTTAACCAAAGATTGTCACTTTTCATCATCCATCACGTGTTCCTTTCCTAATAAGTTGGCTCAATTGGTGATAGATAATATATGTACGATGGGGAAAAGCTCCACCAATTAGTAGTCATGGGTTCTTCCTTGAAAGGAAAATGACAACTGGCAACAATGCAGGGGCCAGCAATGGGTTACAAGAATTAACCACATCGTTTGTCATGGATTATCGTTCATCGACAACAATGAAACACCTTGCTCACGATCTACTCTGGAACTAGTGATGGGTCATACTTTCAACCACATCATTGGTCATGTGTTACCCTCCAAAAGCAAGGGTACAACACACAATAGGCAATGAAAGCCCATGATTTCCAAAAATAATGCCTGACTCATTTGCGGGTTTCTTTGTGGTAAGTGAAGTACAACCTACGATAGGCAATAAATTAGAAGTGATGGATGTAGACAGTACTATGGAAGAAGTGCATTTCTCATCACATGTTGAGTATAACATTTTGAAACATAACATGTGATGGGTGATAGACTGTTCGTGACATTTTAAAAGGGTGTGAAAATGCATGTGGAGATAAGTTGTTCTTAAAGAAGGGGCCTTCATAGGCACAATAGGTGATTTGAAATATAGGTTTGGTAAAGAATGATATCAGGGGTCATAAAACACCACTTAATTCAAATGGTGACCCAATGCATCTAGTCAACAAGTAAACATAAGCCAATGAATGGATTGAGGGTATAAAAGAGCTAAGCGATAAAACCCTAAACCCTAGTGATATTGAGGAATAAAATTTCATAGGCTTGGACATAGCATCAATGGAATGATGAAATTTAGGGTTCCACCATTGTCTCCAACTGGGGATGTATGCCTCTCATGGGAATAGAAAGAATCCAGATCTATGATTGAAGTAGAACTAGGGTAGAAAACCAAAACCCAAGAGCCTACCCAAACAAGGCAAGTAGGCACAATAGAAAGAAAACACACTAGACGAGCCTATGTGAAACATTTACAAGATATACAAAGCAACTTGTTTTCCTTGGGCCTACTTCTTTCCTCTGTCAAATACTTTATCTTGCTTTATTGTTAGTGGATCTATTATGACATTGAGCACCTCTACATCATCAATTTCATCACAATCAATATGATCCACCATTCTTCTGAAACAATCTTGCCCATAATACCATTCTGACATAATCTCTAGTGATTGCATTGGAAAAATGAAATAACCATATTCCATTTCTTCATCTCTATCATGAATCTAGTCTCGATATCCCTCTTGTATTTCTAGTTTTAAGGTATTGTGGATACTCTAATTCACATTATGCAGGTGGTCCTCATATATATCAAAATAAAAAGACTCAAATTCAGGTATTTGCATGAGTTAGTAATCAGGACCCAAGATTAAATCTACACTTTCTTGCTCAAATGGATCAACATTCAATTTCTCTTCAATGCCAGGGTTATACCCATTTAGTGGAAACATATTCATGATCAAATCTAAAAGATATGGGATATCAGCAAAATAGCACTTGAGACCCCCCTCATACTGATCATTAGCATATTCACTGCTATTTATATCATCCAACAGCTCTTCATACCACTCAAAAGATTCCACACTGCACATATGATATGTGCCTTCTTCAAATTGTTTCTCCTCATGATCAAGAAACAAGACTTTCCCCTCATTAATATGTGATTCATCTCCTTTTGTAAGTGAAGGTATCACTTCAATAGCCAACTTATCATGAGCTATAGGGATACACAAATATTTACCATTCCCATTATGTTCATCACAACCCTATTCAACAACATTTATACCACTATATTCTCCATGTGCATGAGGATCAATGCTTCACTATTATCATATCCAAAAGGAAAACTAGAAACCTCAATGCCATCCAAGCATTCACCCTTTACTATCCGACTTACATCAATTCTAGAATGTCCACAAATAATGTTTGTCATAGATTCATTGGGATTTTCCATAAAGAGTGGATTATTCTTACACCAGTAATGGTCATCATTGGTATCCTCACTCAACAACAAGGGTTCATCAAATAAAAGATTCTACCATACTTTCATAGTTTTCATATGTGCCCCTTCCTCTTCAACGTCAGGATCCCAATCTCTTTGATCAGTAGTGCATTCAAAATAAACATAATCACTTCAGAAGCATAGAGAATTATTTTCATTATCCTCCTCATCATCTACATTCATGACAATTGATCCACATTCAGAAAATTCTTCACATGAAGATAATTGTTCACTTCCTAAGAAATGTACCCCTTCAAGGTTATTAACATATCCTTTTCTTGAAACAAAATATTCCACCTCCATTTCATAAGAAGAATCATATTTAATAGAATATTGACAAGGCTCAATCTCATCTCTTTGATTCCTTATTTGTGCCACACAACTGAGACTAAGTGAATCTCCATCACTAATTTGTACATCATTACTCTTGATTGGATCAAAATGTGATGTTTCACCATATACCTCTCGTGTTTGCTCATATCCTATGACATCCCAAAGAGGAAAATCATACATTCTTTCCTTGTCCTCATACTCTGTCTCCTCATCTTCATCACTATTGTTTGAGCTCACATCTAGAGTACTTATGAAATGACAATAGTCATCAACTAATTATCATCCTTCCAATACATCTTCTTTATCTATCAACCTTAGCCTTTGATTCTCCTCACTACGACAATCATTTCCCACATTTTGGGAAATGACAAGTGGCATATAACTATTCTCAATATCTTCCAAAGTGCTTATCCAGTCCATTACCTACTGAAAACTATGGGGCTTCAAATCCTCTGGAAATTTACTTAATCCTAATTTGTAAACTTCACAAAACAAGTCAATGCACACTAAGTCATTTTGTTTGACACTCTTGGGTATCTTCACCAGAATATCTAGGAATCTTGAAAACAAGTCATATGGTGATTCATTTACATATATTTTCTTCTCATACAACTCTCTAATAGAGAGCTCTAAGTCACTTCTTCCCAATCCTTGTTGATATGAGGTTGATGCAAATATCACATCGAACAGGTCCTTTTACTGACAAATACTTTTACCTCTTGATTGGTTTGGCTCAATAGCCTTAAATATGTTAGTCATTCATACTAGAAGTCACATGTCCCTTCATGATTGAGTACTTCAATTTTTTCTCAATATCCATGGAATTTTGATAAGCTTGTTGTAAGGTAGCAGGATCTTTATCTCTCAACAAGAATCCCATCTTGCTATCAAATGCTCCTAAATACACAACCAAATATTTTTCATTGTTTGGCCTTATTTGTTCAGGGATATCTCTTATGAATTTTGCAAATATAAGGTTAAAAGTAGGGATCAACTCTTCCTCTCCCCTAGAGATCTCCATGAAATTTTTTCTTGCAACACTTGGATTTATCCTTTCACAAAAACTATCCCATGAAAACTGCCTCGAGTTCACTCCAACAATGTATAGAATACATTGGTAAGAAAGAGAACTAGTCTCTTGCATCTCCTTTTAGGGACTGAACAAATAATTTCATAGCCACATCTTCAAAATATATCTCATAATCGCCCATCACATTAGAAAATTCTTGCACATGCTTACTTGTCGATTTTGACCTCTCACCACTAAATTTTGGTATCTTGTCCCTGATATTGGGTGTTACAATATTTGGGTAACCACCAATATTACTGAAATTTATGGCCCTATACCTTTTAGTACTGAAATTCCTTTGATGTGATAGGGGGTATCCATCATGTTTCATTACATTTACTCTTGGTTCTAGATGTACAACTTGACAAGACATCTTGTTCTATCCTTTGCAGATTTTGTTAGTACTATCAAAAGGTAAGTTAGATTCCTTTTATGGGAATAAGCCTTTATGATTTAGTGTTTATATTCGAATTCTTATTTGCATAATACTATTCAACACCTGTGACATTCATGAATATGACATATTTCAACATTTATTTCAAATGTACTTTAAAATTATGCAAAGATATCATTCATTTCCCTATCTTAGTGCTATCTCACCAAATTGGGAAGCATTTATGGCCTAAATATTGAAAATTCCCACAAATTATCTACAAATATAATAATATTTCCTTAGATTCATGAGAATACATGGAGTTCAAGAGCCTATTTTCACCTTCAATCTTGAATTATGCAGATCTAAAGCCTTATCATATTCTTTCTCAAGTTCTTCAAGTTAGAGTCACCACCTCTTCTTTAGAGGATTATGTTTCAAACAAATTGAAACAACTTTAGAAAAGATCTAGTTATGGGTTTGCTCCAAAAGTAGAGTCACCTTCGAATTTTTTGACACTTTGCTACTACAAACACTTTCACCAGATTCAAGAATTGTATAATATCTAAACTAGATGTCTAGATTTATCACCATGTCACTCTGCATTTCATATATGCATTTGGAGAATAAGGGCTTTCCCCCACAGAGTCACCATTCAGTTGGTATTTTTCCAATACACCTAAGGAATCTCTAAAGAGTAGCCAACTCCCATGCTTAAGACCCTTAAAATGAATGGCCAACTGACAAGAATAAGTTGAAGACTGAAATCTTCTACACTTTAGGCTCTATGGGACCTAAGAGGGTGTTCCTAATAGCATTCAATTTGACAATCTCACTGAATGACAAATCAAATCATAGATTGGTTCCTATGAGGGATAAACAACGCAATTCACTCAAAGGTTGGCTAATTTTGAGCAAAAAATATCAATTTACCAAGAATGAAGAAATACATCACACACATGCTTCATGATAGGTGAATTTTAAAATATTTGCAACATTCTAACCCTAAATCCACAACCCGATAGACCACTATTATTGTTTAAATAACAAATACCATGACAAATAGACTAGTGTCTTCATCCAATGGGAAATGGAGTCACACATCTTAAATTCAGTGATATAGAAATTCTTTAAATCTAATAATTTAGTACTATTCTCATAAGGATTTACATTATGAAAACTCATTGTATGTAAAGCATCACTTGTTACCAAATCCTTATAAATTTTCACAGATTCATGGCCTCACTTAAGCATTTTAATTGATTCCTTGAACCAGAGAAAAAATAAGAGCATACATTCAAACAATGTATTTGAAGATGAAAAAAATATGCTTGATATTTCACTCAAAATTTGCAAGATGATTTATAGAGGAGTGTATATGCCTTACGAATGAAATTTGTTTCGATATCAGTAATTTCTATAAGACTATTTAAGATTTACATATGCATAGCTCAAGAGCCAAGATAATTCTACTATTCTCTCTGCTGGTATTCTTTCTAATTTATACCCTTTTTGTATACTAGACCTAAAGATTCAAAAGACTAGAACCCCTTACATTGATCCATGAAATACTTTTTATAACACAAGGGAGCAACAAAGTATCCGACTCAAAATGTAATTACATTTAGTGTTAATTTCAAAATTTATTTCATTGGGTTGATTTCCCACACCATTATATCCTTAATCATTCCTATCTCATGGGAAAATAAAAAGGAAAAAAGGAGTGCCAACCATTTTTCAAAGCCACCATGCAAGCCTTCCAAAAGGCACTACCAAAATTGGCATGTTTTCCAAAACTAGACTAACCACCATCGTAATCATAGGCATGAACCCACAAACCAGTCACCATCAAAATGAACCTACAAAAATTGCCACCTGGAAACCACTTCACCATGGTATCCAAAACCCAATCACCATGAGAAGAGGACATAGGTGCTACTCGACCTTGTTAGTCACCGAGTAACCACCCTCACCAAGTTTTATAATGGAAATTGGATTTCCAATAACAATCTTGTCCTCCAAATCATTATAAGGCACCAAAGAAGCAGGGCATAGACTGAGGCCAAGGCTAGCTCCCCCATCTTCACTTTAGGAGCTATCAAAAAATAAAATAGGAGCAATGGGTTTCTTCAAACAAACCCTAGGACCCAAACCAGACCTCGTTAATTCTTTCACAAATAGGGGTCCCTTCTCTTTCTTCTCGACTAATTTTTGTGATACAATTATGCTTCTCAGGGTATAGGTGCTCCTAACCACCACCTTCGCATGTTTCTTTCATTCACTTATCTTCTTCTTCAGAGCAATTGGTACCTCCATTAGGAGAGGTTTTTCCTCAGGCACGTATGCAATTGGTTCTTGCATACTCAGCCTTCGGGACCTCCGAACTAGTGCAATAGGATTACTAGGCTAGCTCATCTTCTTGGGATATAATAACAACCATTGTTGGTGATGAAAAATAATAGAAATGACAATTCCTAGTGAGTTCCCACATAACGAAAATGAAAAAAAACCAAAATCCCTAATTGCAAAGAAAAGTCAAACTGCAATTAGCAATGTAGGAAGTATACACACCTACATACCAAAAGATGCCATACCACCACCTTGACAATGTTTACACTAACAACTCCTACAATTACTTCTCCAACAACCACATCAATTAATTCTATACTATGATAAGCACATGAATGATTCAATCAAGCCATAGAAAATCCTCATTAAATGGAGGAATGTAGAGCCAACTACAATTAATGTCCATCTCTTCTCTCTCGTGTGAGAAAAATGCTCAATTATTGCATGCCATATCTCCACCATTGATCACCATAGATTTAAAACTTGATCAAAAAGGCACATTAAGGGTCGCCACTTGCTTTATGGACCATACCAGGAAATAGTGAGAAGATACTTTAAAGTAGCCACATGTCCGTCTGCATCCTTACCCAATCATCCTTGTCTTGTTCGCTGTCAATCACGTTGAGTGTGGGGAAATCCCAGCCACATTCTAGAGGCATCACCCATCATCAATTCACAACCCATTTTGAAATCTCATCAAGGGATGGCCAGAAGGCCAATGATGAGCTTCTAACTATTGATCAAACCACCGAAGGACTTTAACCAAAGATCACCACTTTTCATCATCCATCGTGGGTTCCTTTCCTACTAAGCCACCTCAAATGGCAATAGATAATATATGTACAATGGGGAAGAGCTCCACCCATCGGTAGTCATGGGTTCTTCCTTGAAAGGAAAGAGACAACCGGCGACATTGCAAGGGCCAGCGATGGGTTACAAGAATTAACCGCATTGCTCATTGCGGGTTATTGTTCATCGGCAACAATGAAATACCCAGCTGGTGATCTACTCCAGAACTAGTGATGGGTCATACTTTCAACCATGTTGCTGGTCACGTGTTACCCTCCAAATGCAAGGGCACAACACACGATAGGTGATAAAAGCCTGCGGCTACCAAAAAATATGAATCGCTCATCGCGGGTTTCTTTGTGGTAAGTGAAGCACAACTTGTGATGAGCAATAAATCAGAAGTGATGGACCTAGATGGTACTATGGAAGAATTGCATCACTCATCGCATGTTGAGTATAAAATTTTGAAACATAACCTGTGATGGGTGATAGACTATTAGCGGCATTTTAAAAGGGTGTGAAAATGCATGTGGATTTAAGTTGTTCCTAAAGAAGGGGCCTTCCAAGGCATAGCAGGTGATTTGAAAGAAAGGGAAAATAAAGAATGATATCAAGGGTCATAAAACACCACTTAATTGAAATGGTGACCCAATGGAGCGGGTCAACAAGCAAACATAATCCAATGAATGGATTGAGGGTATAAAAGAGCTAAGCAATAAAATCCTAAATCCTAGTGATATTGAGGAATAAAATTTCACAAGCTTGGACATAGCATTAGTGGAATGATGAAATTTAGGGTTCCACCACCTTACATTCCTACTAAGGGTCTGAGTACACCTAAAGAAATCAGAGCACATGAAGAAAATAAGAAGGAGAAATTCATCTTGAAGAATAGTCTAGTACATTTTGAGTTGACTAAGGTTTAGAATTTGAATACAGCTAAGTATGGGATGCTTTAGAAAGAGAACATGATGGTGATGAAAGAGTTAAAGAGGCGAAATTGCAGAATTTGGAAACACAGTTTCATCTTATACATATTTCCAAAGATGAAAATGGCAAAGCTTATGTATAGAGATTGGATGAGGTAGTGGATGGAATGCGATCTCTTGGTGCTACTGCCACTAGTAGAATTTGGCAAATAATTGACTATGTGACTAAAAATTTTAGTCACATGACTAACACGAGTTGAATTTGGAAAATAAATGACTAATTTGGTCATTTATAAGTGACTAATTTGGTAATCGTGTAAAATCACAACTAAATGACTAATATTAGATGAATAAAAATGACTAAATAAATGGCTAATATTAGAAAAATAAAAATGACTAAATAAATGACTATTACTCCTCTATTCTTTTTTCTTTCAAATTTGATCATAATCCATATTAGAGCTTAAGCCCCACTCATGGGACCCCTACCTAAGCATGCCATTTGGCCGCCTAGGTTGCTTGGTGCACCAAAAATACCTCTTACATGGAAGGAATTGCCTCTTAGTGTAGTCTGAAGGCCTTCTCATATTTTATAAATTTTTTATCATTTTACAAATAAAAATTAGTAAATAATTAGTCACACAAATAATTTAGTCATGCAATCATTTCAAATAACATATAATTCTACTAGTGATTCAATAAGAGTTATGGTACATATAATACATATATATTATCAATTATTTCAATCCATTTGAATAGATCATTTAAGGAGTCAAGAATCAATAGTGTTATTCCAATAGTCCACCATGATGGGGTCAGAGAGGAAGCATGTTAGGGAGCCCTAACTTCACTAAATCTAAGCCCAAGAGCACAGAGTATGTTGGGGAGCCCTAATCTAGATTTATCTAAATTTATTTCATTCCATTATTTATCACTTATTATTAATTGTTTAAGCTAGCCACATGCAACTAGAATTTGTAGCACATCGATGCACAAACACCTACTCTCTAAGATATTAACATACATATAGTTTTCTATCGATGCAATCCTTGAACTTCTTTTAGGTGCAACTATTGGTATTTATTCCTCTCTCTATATAGAATTGTCTCCCCCTCTATCTATCTTTCTTTTTCCTAATCTCTCCAAAGATCAATTAAACTATCAGATTTTTATATATTAATTTAATTTGTTATATATAAGAATATATTAATTATAATAATTTTTTATTTTTTATTATAGAATACAATATATAATAATAATATAACCTATATATACTATTAAAAATAATGATATATATAACTATATTATATGTAATTTAATCTTATTACTATTATATTAAATATATATAATATATTAAATATATTTTATATTATATTTATCATATTAATTTTTTACATCTTAGTCGTTCATCATTTTTTTCCCTTTTTTTGTTGCTTTTCAACTTTTTTTGCTACTTTTCCCACCACTATTGGTTCCTGCTCCAAACTCTTCCTCTTCTCTAATTTGGTGAGCTACAACTTGAAAATAAGGTGCGAAGGGGAATGCATCCACAAGATATGATACGTGATGAAGAGGAGCAATATGAATCTGAAGAATACCAACCATTTGATCAAAAGATAAAAGAGAATCCAATAGGTCCACCCTTAGATTTGGAGACTCCACTTTGTGCACCACCAATTCTATCAGACAAGGTAATTAATGGAGTCCATTTTGCATCTTGAACCCTTTGTTTCTCAAATTTTTTTTAATCTTTTTCAAATATTCAACAATAAAAAGACTCGATCATATTGGAAGAGATGGATCAACATGAAATTTTTGTTGGTTTTTCTTGTTTCTATTTTTTCAAAAAAATTGGTGGTCTTTTGTAGCTTGGGTTGTAACTTTTTAGATCAGTTGTGCATTTAGTCATACTGTGTATATTTTCCATTTTCTCTTATAGGTCATGAATATTAAATCCATTTCAATGCTTGTGGATCCTACTGGAAAGATTGTATATCTTGTGAAATTATTCTTAACCCTTATTGGAAAAGTTGTGGTTTTGTAAAAAGTACCTTTGTTCTAATTTTTCATTAGATTTCAATTGAAATATTGTGTTTTCTTATACATAAGAAGGAAAACAAATTCAAACTATATAAGAGACTTTAACTCTATAGCCTAAACTTTTTCCCCCCAATTTTTTGGCATGCATTTTAGTAGAAAACATTGCATATAAAATTTAATCTGGGGATGTCATCAACTATAGTTGTCAATGAGACTTTATTGTGAAGGCCAAATGGTTCAAGAGTCAAGGCCTTTTTTAATCTTTTGTAAGAGGTCTAGTGTTTAGATAAAATAACTAATGTTGTTGCACATAGTTTGGTAGAGAACACAAACACAAAGCTCAGTGGTTTGTACAAACTTATATTTTGAGGAAGTGAGATTGTTTGAAGGTGATAATAATCAGATTTTGGGATCATTGTAGAATTGTGTACTGATCATGTATGTAGAAGTACATTAAAACAATGTAGTGTTCATTTGACTGGTTTAGGGTTTAGGGTACATTGAAACATTTGGTTACTATTGCTCAATGCTAGGTTTGTTTATTTATTTTTCTATGTTTTTTATTAAGAATTTTTTTTAATCAAGATCTTGAAGGGCTACATCCCACAACATGGGTGATGTTATATCCTCTTAGATGCCAAGCCTGGGGAGTGTCTGTCACCCAAAAATATTTGAAGAATTGTACATGTTTTTTCCCCTTTATTTGCATTCTATTCAGGTGGATCAGTTTCCTAAATATCATCCCATACAATATTTATTAAAATGTTATGCTTCAAATAAAATAAAATTTTGATGTGTTGTGCAATGGTGCTTAACCTTGGGTTATAAAATACTTTCTATCTTTAATGCATGAATATGTTTAATTAGACCTCACAAAGAGGCTTTTTTCAATAATGTATGTGAAAATAATTTTTGCAAAGATGTCATTTATGTTTCTCAATAATGATTGGATATGTTTAATTAGGTGTTCCAAATAGGTTGAGCAAATTCCAAATTTTCAATTTAACAAAATGACATGCTCAATAGTAAACTAAAATAAGATTCTTGATAATCTGTCCCAAATTTTGGCACCATACATATCAAATTTGATACATGAAAGGAATATAAAAATTGCAATGAATCCATATGTACAAGAGGTGCCGCACTAAGATTATCTTACCCACTCATAAGATTTGGAAACTGAATCAATATAGCTCATATTTTCATTGCATGCTTATTTGCTGAAATTTTAATCACATATGTAGTGAAGTGTACTTGCACTTTTAAATTTATTAAAGCAAAATTTAGGGTATGTCAATAGTATTTTATATATTATTTTCTCATACAGACATTGAAAACCTAAAATAGATTGACATTGAACGTTGCTTTGGATATTTATATTTGAATACATGGAAGGAAACTATCTTAGATGGATCTTTAGCATTATCTCCCACCTGCCCTTCACTTGTTAGTACAACATGCAGACTAAGGTTAAGAAAACAAGGAAAGGTATGTTGTATTATTTTTGAGCAATCTGTATTTGACATTGAACGTTGCTTTGGATATTTATATTTGAATACATGGAAGGAAACTATCTTAGATAGATCTTTAGCAATGTCTCCCTGAAGAGATTGAAGACCAGCCCCATTTGTTTCTGAAGTTTGATATATATTAATGTTAAAAATTAGGAAGAGATTGAAGGATAATCTGATCTTACAAAAATTGATTTGGAGTGCATAAATACATGAATTTTAATGTCCAAAAAAAACATATCAGTTGGAAAAATGTGTTAACAAGAGCAAATGGAATCCATAGTATTCACTCTTAACTCACCTAGATTACATTACTTTGTTGTCAACTACATATGTGAACACATATAATATTGTTTTTAACTTTTCAAACTACTAAATTGAAAGAAGGTAAGACCTATAATAATGGAAGACGATTCCATACAAGTAAACACAAAAGGACAACATAAACATAGGAATTGGTAAGTATATGCCATAGAGCAAAAAAACTATTTTCTTATCTGTGCAAATTATTTTGAAGCTTTGCTAAGCTAATTTATTGTACCCAGAGAGCTAATGAAATTTTTAGATAGGTCACACCCAGAACCCAAATAACTACATTATCTATAAAAATTTATGGTGGTCTGGGAAATTTTTCTATCACTCATTCTCATTATATGAAAAACTCTCCTAAAACTAGAAAGTAGAGTATGTTGACTTTGTTCCTATTTTCTCAAATGTTTTTTCATCTTGAATGTGTTTTTGCCAAGATTTTTGATGCTATAAATAAGAAGAAAACATGAGAAAACTAGTTTTCCAAGGTTCTTAAGTTGTCAATAAAACTATATTAAATAAAATTATTGGATAACTTCTCACTAGAAAATAATCTGATTGTTTTATGTATTGTTATTGAAGAATCACAATACTCTATAAACTGTGACATATTAGATAATACTTATGATTTCATGTATGTTGCATGGATGATTGGGTAACATACCAAATTACTGAGAAGCTTGTTAAATCTTGATCAGACATAGTATTTTTTTTTATATACATAATTCAATGAATGGAATAGTGATGAAAATGTCTTAAAAGTTCTTTCTTACCACCAGATATTTCAATTCAAACACTAAAATTTGGGCATTGTTCTTTACAATTATGGGTATGTGATGTAGTGCAAAGGAAGAAAAACACCTATCTCACATGATTACAAATTTTACAATCAGGGACTCAATCCCTTCTATTCTTTCAAGTTCACAAGAAAACTACTCAAAACAATGACTTCTACAAAAGCACAAATCTGAGCTTTCACTTTCTCTGACCCAAAAAAACTTAAGCATCTTCTTCAAACTCATTAGAGATTCAAGCTCACCTAAATAATCCAATATCAAGACCTTTATTCATCATCTTAATGCTTTTTCTCTTAAGTATGTTTGTAAGCTAGTAGTAGTCCAAATATGAACTGTTAGAGAAATCTCTCAATGCATTCCTTATCTTTAGACTGTAACTGGCTTTTCAGATACCTTCTAAGGGTTTTCAAAACATATCAAAAGATCTCTATTGGTTACTTTGAGAAATGATTCTCAAATCAATACTATAGCATCCAAATTAGACCTAATTAGGCCTGTGACATGTTAGTGTAATTAATATTTAATTACACTTGCATAACTTTACTTAGGTAATATTTAATTCCTAGGTTAATCATTCTCATCCTTATCTTGTTGAGCTATCTTGTTGCTCAAGATAAGATTAGGGTTATGCATCTTTGCTTTTATAAAGCAAATCATATCTTGTAATTATTGAATTCCTGAATAATAATTATTTACACATCTTTTGCAAAGCTCTTGCTTTTTCTGATTTTCTCTTATGTGGAAGGCTTTTCTGGTTTGCATTTCAGATCTTGGTTTCTAACATGACACACTAGGGCCTATTGATTTAGTCATCTCCAAACTCATTTTCCCTTAACCAACGCTTGGAAAATGCTAAATTGGACTTGACCACATGCTTAATAGTCTACCAAAAGTTCATACCCAATTGTATATTCACAAACCCTAAGCTTTATCCCACTTAACCACTTTGTTTCCTGACTATACCCAAATTTACAGTCCTATAACCCAATCTTCCTCACATAAATCTTGACCTTTTAGCTTGAAACTTTTAGAGCATGAAACTAGATGTAATAAGGAATGAACTCACCAAAAATCAAGAGTTTTCACTAGATATAAAGGGAGAACCACAATATTTTTGCTCGTTGTTTACCCTAAACGGGGTTTTTAATAGTTTTGACAAAATTTGCAATATCTTATTCAAATCTTCACCAATCTGCATGAAATGAATTGGAAATAGAAGATGATTGATCCTGCATTCACTTAAAATCAATTTGGCATGAATTCTTTCTTGTAAAGGTCTGTACACAATAGGAATACAATGATTTCTAAAAGAATATATAGAAAATAGTGCATTTATTCATTCAAATTCGGATGTACAATCACCAATGCCTTCTCAATTGGTTACAAGGCCATTTTAAAGGAAAATAATCATGAACTTTCAGTTTCTAACTACTTTCCAAGAAAACCAAACTAATGTGACTCTTCACCTTCCTATGTTGCATTTTTGCAACTATACATTTTTTGCAATTTTGCCAATTTGTGTTGACACCTTTTTACATGTTTGCAATATTTAACCCAACTGATCTCCTAACAACCTATACATGAGTAAAATGATTCATATAACCTTATTACAAGGTAAAGATACCAAAATTTTATCAATCTTCAAGAATTTCCAAATGGAGGCATGATATTGTAAAGGTGCTATGCACTAGTATGTTGACATCTAGTTTTTTAGTTTCTAAATGTGGCTATTCTTGTGAAACAACTAGAGTTGTAGTTTTGATGTAGGATTTTATTCAAAACTACAAGATTCTAGAATCAGATACTAGTAGCAAACTGAGTTGTCTCGTAGTGATAGGTCCTAGCTATTTCTCCTCAAACACCAAGTTGTCCCATTCTTTTGTCCATTTACATTGTCACACATGATTCAAATTTTTCTGCATGTGGTTTTGCTCTAGTTGTGACTTTATTCAAGCACACAAGCAACAAATTGAGTTGTTTCTTGACCTGAGCATTTGGGATTGTTTGAACACTAAAATGTACATTTGTGAATTAAAGCTTATTTGGATCCCATCATAAATCATTTTCTTTTGTCATCTAGTTGGCAAGAGTGCAATTTCCATGAGAAACTCATTTTTTGGTGTATTCTGATGGTACATATGAGGAGGAAGGCCAGAATAATATCAAAGGAAACATATGGGGAAAGGTGCGCCTTTTATTTCTGGAAAAAAATATTTGAGCTTTTCTTTGGTTGTGTAATATGTTCATGCTTTCATTTCCTCAAGCTCTTTACATTGTTATTGTTAAAATTTTATGGCTTGGGTTGTGAGTTTAAAGCATCTGGCTTATGATCTTTGCTAGGTAGGAATTAACAAGGTTGATATGCTATTTGCTCTCATTTTCCACTCATCATGGGAGTTCCAATGGCTCAAAAGAAGATGGGTATGTGCAGGATAATCATGGAAAAAATAGGTCCTTAAGTGGCAAAAAATTTAGAAAAATCAGAGTTAGGCAACTTGACGTAAAAATTTGAATAAGTTATCTATATTATTTCAAAAAAATGTAAGAATATAATCTATATAAAATTGAATGTAGTTTCTAAACTACTAGGTTTATTTATAAAATAAAAAAATTATTTGGTGAAAATTTGAAATTTCAATGCAGTAGTACTTAAATTTCAGGGAAAAAATAAGTAGGTGTTTGTCTGACCACCCTAACCACAATAAAATGATAATATTTTTTTATAAGATTTTAGATATAAGTAGAGGACTCATGTCCTGATGTGATGCATATTTTTTTACAATTTTTTTCAAGTAAATAATTAATTATGAATTTTTTATTACAAATTTTAAAAAATATAAAAACTTGTATGTCTAACCACCTTAACTTGGTCAAAACTTCATGAAATTCATTTTTTCTTTTTTTTAATCTTATTGTACATGTGAATCATATAATGTGATGCATGTTTTGGATTCAAAAAATATGATACCATTTGAAAGCTATAGATGTTTTTCAATCAGCTTGTTAATCAAGATTTTAGTCATAATTCAAATAGAAAATGAATAATAATTATTTATTAAATTCAAAGTAAAGAATAATTTATATTGGTGGAAAGCTAAGAATCTCCTTTAAAAACCTTTTTCGTTTCAATAATTTTGGGTTAAAAAAAGTCGTCAGCCGCATACCCTACATATACCCATCATATCGCCATTTTTTGGCCCATCATGATCTTGCACATACCCAGATGTGAATAACCATTCAAGTAGATCTGCCCCAAATTACTTGGAACATAAAAAAATTCAAAAGCTCCTATTACTTAGATTTCAAGGCTCTAGTACCAGTACCATTTTTAAATAGGTAAATGCCTAGTACTTGAAGAATCTTATTTCCATGACACTTTGATTCATTGGTATCAATTGCTTTTGTAACTATTGGGGGTGTTTTTCCGAATGATAATCTTGAAACACTGCAAAATGAAAGTTGAATTGCAATGGGTAATATTTATATTAGTTATATTTATTTACTTGGAAAATCTTAATGGAAATCAAGCTTTGCTTCTAACTTTAAATTTTATCTTCCTCATTAGATTTCAAGTTGTGTGTCCTTTAAGAAATGGAGGAATTTGAAGAAAGAACTTGAAAAATGAATTTATGATAAAGAAAGGTCAAAGCAAAAGAAAATTATAAGACTAGACTCAAACATATATTTCAACCAACAAAATTATAGAATTTGGTGAAATTAGTAGATTTAAAAGCTAAATGCTCAAAAGTACCATATAGATTGGTTTTGCGACATGATTCCCCTATGTGGAAAGTTAAACATTCATTAGTCTTGTGGCTTTTAATTCCTATTGAAAAAATATGACATATTTGTAAGAATTGGCTATGAAGGTAGCCACCCAAGATCTAGAGGCCTAATAGAAAGCACAAGCATAAGAGATAGAAACAAGATGACAAGAATAAATTGTATTCTACCAATAATGCAAATATGATGGAATGAGCAAATGTACATAGAGGACCCCTTGGTTATATAGCAAAGGTGAGAACATAGAAGGGCATAAGATTATGACAAGTGTCGTAATCTTATGACATGAGACAACTATGAAAATCTATCACTCCACCTAAAGTGGAAAGGTGATAATGAGATAATCACCACAAAAGGTGGATCACCCACAAAAGGTGGAGAGATAATCACATGATGTGTCCACAAAAGGTGGAGGTGATAAAGTAATGACATGTCAAGTCCAACAAAAGTGGAAAATATCCAACAACCTCCTATGTGGTCCCTAAGTAAACTTAACTAAGGTGTAATCATGACCTAGGACAAGGTACAACACATTTAATTACACCAACACCCCCCCTTAAGTGCAACTTAGGGAGAATGTGCACAAAAGAAAACAATGCAAAATGGGTCCCAACAACTAGGCCATGTTAGGTACCCATGTACAAAGGCAATGCAATCTCTCATAAAGCGGACAAAGGGAGAAAACCACGTGGGAAAAAACTCCCCCCCAAAAGAGAGATGAAACAAAACAAGAACTGAACTCAGAAAGATGAAAAGGCAAAACCTTGAATGAGGAAAAAGCCCCCCCAAAAGAGAGAATGAAGAAGTCAAGTGACCTCCTTAGATGAAACATCTCGCACCCCCAAGACAGCTCGCAAATGATGATAGATACTCTTAGTGAAGGGTTTGGTGAAGATATCTGCAACCTGCTTAGTTGTAGGACAATACTGCAAATCAATGACCTGCTCTTGTATTAGCTCCCGAATGTAGTTCATATGAATCTCAATGTGTTTGGTCCTCTGATGGTGAACCAGATTCTTCGAGATCTAGATGGCACTCTGATTGTCACAATGAATGACTGTAGGATGTGGAATAGTGAAGCCAAACTCAGTGAGAATATTCTAAAGCCAAATAGCTTCAGTAGCAGAATTAATAGCCCCTCAATACTCAGCCTCAGTCAAAGAAAGAGCAATAGCATGCTGCTTCTTACTCTGCCAACAAATGGGGCCAAAACCAAGATGAAAGTTGTAGCCATAAGTGGACTTATGATCATCAATATCGCCAGCCCAATCAAAATCTGTATATCCCACCAAGGTAAGTCCTATACCTGCTGCATAGTGAATCCCATGATGATGTGTACCCTGTATGTAATGCAAGATGCGTTTGGCTGCTTTCCAATGAAGCTCATGTGGTTCTTGCACAAAGTGTGAAACCATGCCAACTGCAAAGGAGATAACAGGGCATGTGTGAGTCAAGTAGATGAGACTCCCAACAAGCTAACGATACAAAGTGGCATCAACAAGTGGAGAAGAAAACTTAGCCTTAAGCTTGACTCCTAAAAGAAAGGGAGTCGAGGCAGGCTTACAATCAGCCATGTGAAACTGAGCTAGAAGATCAAGAGCATACTTGGGCTGAGAAAGAGAAATCCCAGAAGCTGATTGAGTGATCTCAATCCCAAGAAAATAGTGTAAAAGGCCCAAGTCAGTCATAGCAAATCTGTCTTGCAAAGTTTATTTGACACTGCCAATGATGGATGAGGTACTCCTTGTAATGATCAAATCATCAACATAGAGTACAAGTAGCAAGTGAGAATCATCCTATCACAAAATGTAGACATTTGGATCTGAATGACACCTCATGAATTCTACTGAGAGAAGAAAGGAATCCATCTTGGCGTACCAAGCCCTAGGGGCCTATTTGAGGCCATAGATAGACTTCCTCAATCTACAAACCAAAGAAGAATCCTATATGAATCCCTGTGGCTGCTCCATGTAAATCTCCTCATGAAGATCCCCATGAAGAAATGCACTCTTCACATCCATCTGATGTACAACCCAACCATGAGCTGCAGCAATAGCAAGTGTCAAGCAAATGGAGTTCATCTTAGCAACGAGTGCAAAGGTCTCAGTATAGTCAACACTTGGAACCTGTGAGAAACCTTTTGCCACAAGCCGAGATTTGTATGTATCCACACTACCATCTGCTACATACTTAGTCTAATAGATCCACTTACATCGAACCATATTTCTCCCCTTAGGAAGAGGAACCAAATCCCATGTGTTGTTCCTCATCAAGGAACTATACTCTTCCTCCATTGCTGAATCCCATTCAGGAATGCCTGAAGCCTCCTTAAAGGATTGTGGATCTGAAGCACTAGCAATATAAGCATGTGGAAAATCCTAATGTTGTGACCAAGTCCTTCGAGTATTTGAAGGATCCCCAACAAGAGAACCTATTGACTCAAGAGTCTATTGAGCCCAACGAGGTCTAGTAGGAGATGAAGGATGAGGTGCCTCAACTGCAAGTGGACCCTGCAAAGGTGTGATCCTGCGAGTCAAAGTTGACGAAGAATCATCATCTGAGTCACTATCATCACTTTCCACTATGGAAGAAGGAAGAGGAGGATTAGAGGCCAAGCTACGAGAGCTTTCCTCAAAGTGAACACTCCTCTCAATGAATAGCTCATGTGTCTCTGGATCCAAAAGTCTATATGCCTTAACACCTTTAGGATATCCAACAAAGATGCAAGGCCTACTCTGAGGTTCCAATGCCTTGCACTTCTCTGGAGGTATGCGTGCCCAAGCTAGACAACCAAAAACTCTGAAGTGTCTCACAACTGGTTTTCTACCACACCAAGCCTCAAAAGGAGTCATACCCTTCAAAGCTTTATGGGGAACCCAATTTTGGATGTGAGTGGCACAATTGATAGCTTCTGCCCAAAATTGAGGACCAAGAGAATGAGCATGAATCATGTAGCTAGACATCTCCTTAAGGGTTCTATTATTTCTTTCAGCTACACCATTTTGTTGTGGAGTGTATGCAACTGAATGCTGAAGAGTAATCCCCTCAAGAGTACAAAATTCCTCAAGTCTATTGTTCACATATTCCCTTCCATTGTTTGTGCGAAGAATCTTGACTTGCTTCCCTGATTGCTTCTCTACATGAGCCTTGAAGGCTAGAAATCTGTCAAACACTTCACTCTTGTGAACAAGAAAGTAGACCCATGTGAAGCGAGAGTAGTCATCAATGAAGGTGAGGACATAGCAGGCCTTGTTGAATGATGGCATTGGAAATGGACCTGCTACATCACTGTGAACCAACTGAAGAACTTCTAAAGCTCTCCAAGACTTCCCTTTTTCAAACTTCTCTTCGGGATGCTTACCCATGGAACAACCTAGACATACACCTTCTAAAAAGCTGATTTGAGGGAGTCTTGTTACTATAGCCTTGGAGCTAAGCTGTTGAAGATAGCGGTAATTGATATGTCCAAACCACTCATGCCATAGTGTACTTTCTGAATTTGAATGAGTGAGCAAGGCTGTAGAAGGAGACTTAGGCACAAAGTGGGAGAATGAGTAGAGTCGTTTGTTGTGATTGGCTTGTCCCACTACAACCAAGGTATCATCCTTAAGTTCTTTGACCACAACTGAATCTGGTAGAAACTCAACTTTCTTTCCATCTCCAAAGTGAGTGATTTGGTAGATTGAAAGAAGATTGGCACTCAAGTTAGGAACATAGAGAACATTCTTAAATGTTCCATTATCCATGGCAATTGAACCTTCACCTTCAACTTCCACTTGAGTATCATCTCCTATGAAGATATGAGGTACCTTAGATATCTCCAAAGTAGAAAACTGTTCCCTTGAAGAACCCATATGATGAGTGGCACCTGAGTCAAGTATCCATTGTTGTGAAGAACCTGAAGTAGCCACAAATGCTTGCCCTTTTCCTTTTGATTGTTAGGAAGTGGAAGGAGATGAATCCTTCTTCTTGTAGGGAGATGGAAAATTGATGTTGTTCTTCTTGATGATGTTTGACAACTCATCAATTTGCTTAGTGTGGAAATGATGCTCATCATGACCAAACTTCTTGCAATATGAACAAGTTGGTCTCTCCTTCTTGCTTGAATTTCCCTTCTTGGGAGAAGATGAAGAATTCCCTTGTTTTGGAGAGGATGATTGTGCTTTATCTTGTTGTGTCTTAGGCTTAGATTGCTTCTGCTTCTTGTTGGAACCCTTTCCTTGAGTCCCTCGATTCCCTTGATTAGCCACCAAAGCTTTGGACTTTGAAGACTTGAGAATCCCCATGCTTATCAACTTGGCTTGCTCTAACATCAACATTTCTGTGAATGCATCAAAGGAATGCATAGTGAAAGAACTACCAACTATCAATTGATGGGTTTGGAAGCTAGAAACAAATGCTGCATATTCTGATGGAAGCTTTCCCAACAAATTGTAGACCAACTGTGCATCCTTCTTATCAATGCCACAATCCTTAAGCTATGCTCTTAGCTCATTTGCCTTAGTGACATAGTCTTGGATTGTATCAAAATTCTTGGGATCTAACATTGTGAGATCACTGTCAAGCTGATAACCTCTAATCTCATCAACTTGGCCATACAATTGACCAAACTTTTCCCAAGCCTCTTTAATTGTTTTACACTTTTCAATTTGAAAGATTAGATCTTTTGATACATATTTCCTTAATGTTCCAAGAGCCAGAGTATTTTTAGTGAGCCAATCCATATGAGCAACAAGATCAACTTTAGGATCAGATGGTGCAACAATAGTTCCATCAATATAATGAGTTAATCCTTTTTCCATTAACTTACTCCAAGCATCAATTTTCCAAGAAGCATAGTTATGTGGGCTTAACAAAGGAAACTTAGGAGAACCCATAGCAGTAAAATGAAAGAGAAAAAGATAGAGAGAGAGGCACAATCACACAAGACACCCCCCAAATTCAGTCAATCAAAGAACCCCCCCCAAAAAAAAGATGATTTGGCACTTTATAATTAGTGCGTGTACAATGGCCACTTGCAAGCCAAGCAAAGTGGGCTTCTGATTTTCAATATTTTACAACAGCCTTAAGTAGGCTACAACAGACTCAAATGATTGATACAAAAGACCAAACTGAGATCTTATCTTTACAAATGCCAAAATAGGCCAAAGATAACCAAGTGCTGAAAGTACATTTTTTTATCACAATCACTATAAACTAATAGCACCACTGTGAAGTTCATACAAAATCATGCACTTTCAAAAAAAATGGCACCTGAAAAGGAGTTCGTATGAGCCTGAACAAAGCCTCAGAATTGGTAAAAATGGTGACAATTCAGCTACACCTGAGAGAAATCGAATTTTTTGGAAAATACGTGGACCAAAATCAGAAAATAATTGCACCACTGTGAAGTACACAAAAAATTAGTCCAAATCAAAAAAAATTGCACCAAAAAAGGACTCAAAATGACCAAGATATGAGCCTCTGAAGTTGGACTGCAAAATCAAAAAGCTCAACCATGAGGGGGTCTAATTTTTCAAAAAGTAGGATGACGTAGTGCTGACATCATCATTATAGAAGTTAAATTTGACGTCCGTATGCTTGTCACGTGATGCAGTGATTAAATTTGATGGCCGTCAGCACATCACCGTGGTCATCAGTCTTCCACCAGAATATTTGCTAGAATATTCTTTACGCTGCCGAAATATTTTTTGCCATACCAGAATTTTAAATAGAAATGTCAGATTTTGTTTGATAGTGCCACCAATTGCTGAAAATGCTATCTGTCGGATTTTATGCATTTTTTCGGCTGGTGCATTCAAACTGCCGCCGGTGGAGAAATTAAAGTCACCGGTGTTAAGGAGGATGAGGCCCACTGTGGTTAATGAGAGCTTTCCGCGTGGTGGCCGGTGGCCCACGCGGGTACCACTGTACCACTTGGTATGGTCTGCGGACTGTACAGTCTACAGACTATAGTAAATTTTTTGATTTTTGATTTTTTTTTAAAACCTTTACAAATAAAAAACTGCAAAAACTACCAATTTTTATTTTTTTTTGAAAAATAAATTCACAAAAAATAAAAGTAATTTTTTTTTGAAAAATAATTTCGTACTGACTGCATAGGTTGGTCGTATGGCTAGTCTGCTAATTTTTTTTTGCCTCGATGGACAACTTGCTCCGATTTGGATGATTTGGCAGTCGATTTATGGGTTTTTGGCCCTTCTGAGCATGATGGCAATGTCCGTTTTGGCTGAAAATGCTCCAAAGTCGTAGCTAGCTCCTGGATTTGGCAACCACCTCCAATCTTCAACCCTTTGCAAATTTGGCCTCCAATGTCCAACTGAGACAAAACAAAAGGCAAATCTGTCTATCTCGAACACTTTGGATGCAATGGTGAGCTCAGATCTGATGCAACAAGCTCCGAAAATGCACCTGCAACACAAGGCCAAAAATGGAACCCTCCAAGAATCTCTCCAAATGACTAACTAAAGGCACTCCAATAGCTCTGATACCATGTAAGAATTGGCTATGAAGGTAGCCACCCAAGATCTAGAGGCCTAATAGAAAGCACAAGCATAAGAGAGATAGAAACAAGATGACAAGAATAAACTGTATTCTACCAATAATGCAAATATGATGGAATGAGCAAATGTACATAGAGGACCCCTTGGTTATATAGCGAAGGTGAGAACATAGAAGGGCATAAGATTATGACAAGTGTCATAATCTTATGACATGAGACAACTATGAAAAGTTATCACTCCAGCTAAAGTGGAAAGGTGATAATGTGATAATCACCACAAAAGGTGGATCACCCACAAAAGGTGGAGAGATAATCACATGATGTGTCCACAAAAGGTGGAGGTGATAAAGTAATGACATGTCAAGTCCAACAAAAGTGGAAAATCTCCAACAACCTCCTATGTGGTCCCTAAGCAAACTTAACTAAGGTGTAATCATGACCTAGGACAAGGTACAACACATTTAATTACACCAACAATATTGTTAGGCTTTTAAACACTGTTTATAAATTATATTATTTAGTAAAAGTAAATTGGTTTTCCAATGTTATCTTTCAACCTATTACATATGGTGATACTTAGTATGTTTGAAGTTTGGCCCCTTTTTTGTCACCATTACTCACTAAGACTCCTACTCCTAGTTCCAACTTGCCTTCTAAGGTACCTAAGATTGGAATTGACACTATGCTAGTTCCCACTTTCCATTCGAATTATTGTCTAGAATGATGTTTATTTTTTGAAAGCAGTATAGGTTTAGCTTGAAGTATAGCAGATCCCAACTTTAGTTGATACTTGATTCCAACCATTGCATCTATTCACTGAAGTATAGTATATATGGATTGTTTGCAATGGAATGTGATATGCATAGTTGATCAATTTTTCATTGCTAGATAATTAGTGATTCAAGCCTGACCTCTTTTGTTAAACAATGTACACAATGTAGTGAAGATGAAAATAACATTTTCCTTTGTTGTGTTCTTGCATGAAATGTGATGATTCTATTTGCAATGCATTTCATGGGACTTCATTTGCCATATCATGTGTATTTCATTGTGTAGATAGATAAAAATGACCTAGGCTTGCAAGCTCTATTTTCACCACTTTCATCGTAGCATAATTAAAATAATTAATTATGTCATTTAGTCCACTTTCAACTATTAATTAAATAATTCATAATTATTTAATTAATTCATGTCTTTTATTCCTCTTGATTATTTAAATAAATAAATTTTATTTATTTATTTAAATGCGCCACTAATCCTCTAATGTCTTTCCATAATTAAATAAATTCTTAAATTTATTTAATTATCTTGGTCCATTAATTCTTCTTGATTATTTAAATAAATAAATTTTATTTATTTATTTCAATACGTCATTAATGTCGAATGTCTCCTCATAATTAAATAAATTCCTTAATTTATTTAATTATTGGCCACCTTATTCTCTCCAGCCCTAATTAAATAATTATCATTAATTGTTTAATTGTCTTATTTGACTTTTCCTCTAAATTTAAATAAAATCACTTATTTAAATTATCCCACTTTCTATTTTCTCTCTCTTAGTAAATAATTCAAATTAATTATTTACTGTCACATGGTCCCACCTTTTTGAATTAAATTAATTTTTAATTCAAAATAATAACTTTCCCTCTTAAATCAAATAATTTCTATTATTATTTAATTTTCTAGCCACCTCTTTTTCAGTGCCAATCTTATCTCCTTGTCACATGCATTGTCAACCCTTGATTTGATTTTCTCAAATTGAATCTTCTCCACTCATTATGAATTTTACCTAATGTTTCCCTAACCCTAATTGTGAGTTATCTTATTGAATATTGTCCATTGATTCTAGGGCATTTGTCAATCTTCAATCTTGGCCATTCATAATTGCATTTTCTATAAAATTCCAATTTTGGTCTCATTTTGACATCTCTTAACCTCATGCTATCTAGATTTCTTGCACTCTTGTCATTTTAGCTCTTGTTTTAGGCATACTTGATATTTCATTTGGCATCTTGGCATACTTTAGTCATAGTTTAGTTGCTTACTAGTTGCATAGTATTGCATTTCATATCAAATCCTTCAAAATTTGCTTTGGTTTTGGCATACTCACATATTGCTCACTCAAAATCTAAGGGAAAACTTCATATTGCAGCAAATAGAGAAGGTGTAATGGAGGTCAATCATGGAGGTTGAAGACTTAAGGTGATATCTTTCTTGTTTTCATGTTATTTCCTCCCATGTTCTTCATTATTACTTTGGGTTTTAATTTGTGTAGCTTCTATTATGCTAACCTATATTTTTCCCATAGTTACTTTGGTGAACCCAATGCCAAAATCATGCATTATTTTTTTTTTTCTGTATGATGTTTTTCTTTTTTGCAGGTATAGGTACGTTCACAACGCATTTGTTTTGCAAAATGACACATTCGATATTTCGTGATGTATTTTCTTTTTTGAACAATGCATATGCTCTATTGCAATGCATACACCTTGCAAAACAACACATTTGATCAGTCATGATGCATTTGCTTTGCAGGTCAACACATTTTCTTGTCAGATTCCATCTTACAGACTTGAACCGCATTTACTGTGCAGAGTGACGTATTCACTCTACTGCGACTCATTCGTTTGGTCAATTTTTGCATTCAGGTTTTTCCAGAATTTACTGAATTTCTCTTTACAATATGTTAGTTTAGGGGTTTTCTAGTTACTAATGGGCTATTACAGCATGTAGCTTTGAAATTTTTGTGGGTCCAAGACATCTTTTTACAACTACTAACAAGTGGTTTTGTAGGTTCGATTGTCCAAGATTTGGATTTTGAAACACTTGTGTTTGTTCTTTTTTAGATTAGAAAACATTTCCATTGGTGCTTTAAAAAGAACATTTTCTTGTCATTTGTTTGATTGTGCTTGAAGATGGTAGGTGATTATGCTTTCACCTTGTGCAAACTAGGTGATTAGAAAACTAGACCCATCTATTTTTGTGTCACCCCAATTTAATAATTGAAGTATCCTCTCCCCTTGTGCACTTGTGTGATCTTGGGTGCAAGAGAAATGGTTATTGACTCTAGAAATTGGGCCTTCCTTGGTGGGAAAAAGTACTCACCCCAAGGTGACTCAAACCGGAAAAGAAGCTCTTTGGCCGAGCTACCCCTGATTGGTATATAAATGTGAATCCTAATGGAAAACTTAGGATTACAAGTGTGGATGTGTCACACAGACAAGTGAACTCCCCAAAACCCTATTGAGAATAACCTCTTCGAGTTGGAGTTCCTCCTTACTGAAGCTAATCTTTCCCTATGTGTGGCCACTTGAACGGGGGTGTCGAACTAAAACCTTTTGTGTAGTAGCCAAAATCCTTTCTATTTGCTAGCGCAACAACGGTCGTTGTGAAGGCATCCAACTTCTCATAGTTTTTAGTAGAGGTGATCAACCTACCATGGGATTTTTATGGGGGTTAGAAGCTTGGATGGCCTAAGAAGTGAGTGCATTGTAAGGCGGAGCCCTTGTAGCCAAGCTTCTAGATTCACACACTAAGAATAAGTGTAGTTGGGGAAACCCACTTGGAATCTAGCAAATATTGTCCTTGCCTAACCTAGGATTGTGCTATCTTCATTGTGCTTGTTTTCAAAGACAAAATATTGTGTTTTCCAAGTGTTTTCTCAAACATTGAAACAAAAAAACACCATCTCACAAATCAGGAAACAAGCATTCAACTTGAGACAACTTCAAAATTCGGTCAAAATTATAAACAAACAAGACATTCATTTTTCCTACAATGTATTTGTATTTGCTACTTTCTGAACCCCATATGCTTAGCTAAACCACATTTGAATCTTTTTGAGTCGCATTCACTTTTCTATAGTGCATTTTCTACTTTTTGAAACACATTCACCTTCCTGAGCTGCATTTGTCATTTTTGGTAGTGCATCTGCCTGGTCTGAATTGCATTCACTTTATAGAACATTGCAATTTCTTTTCTGAGTCGCATTTATTATCTAGAAAACTACATTCACTCAAATTGTGACACATTTGATAAACTGCAATGCATTTGAAACTTGGAACAATGCATTTGCATAGCAAAATTTAAAACACTATTATAGTCTAAAACCCGAGAGAAAACTTGTCCAATCTATCATCAAACATCTTTTTCCAATAGTCTATCAAAAACTAGAAAGAAAATTGCTCAAAATCTCTCATTTCTTGCATACTTTAGTTTGCATTTTACCATAGGTTCATCTTTGTAAATTTTAGTTGCATCTTTTAGGTCCATCATTCTCATTTTCAGTCATAAACCAGTCCTTAGGTCCTCATTTCATTTGCATATTTTGGAGTAGGAAAATCTTACCATACTTTTCAAAATATTTTCCTTCAAAAGTAAGTTATCATTGGACTTAGTCATCATGATATCCTTTAGTCATTGTCCTTTTGTGAGACATTTCCAACTCATAAGTCAAGATAGGAGACCTCACTTAGTCATCTTTTCATTGTCATTTAGTCCTTCAAACAAGTCCTTTGATATTCCAAAATTGAGACATAGATCAAGCTTAGGGTGGTCGAGTAACCTTCTTCCAAATCATTTAGACCTTTGCATTTGCATACCTTAGCACATTCAAGTCATCTTAGTCCTCATTTTGCATCCCTTATTCCAAAAATACAAAAAAATAAAATAGTGTCATAACTTGTCATCTTAGTCTTCATTGTCCTTTGGCATTAGTCATTCCCATCAGACAACATTGTCATATTGCATTCCTTATTGTTAAAAATTCAAAAACATAGTTTGCATTTGCATCTCTTATTTGAAAAATTTAAAAACATAGTGTCATCATTTTCATCCTTCTTCCTAATTTGAGCAATTCCTTATATGGTTGAAACTAGGCTTCAAAGAAAAAGAAGACAAATTGCTAATTCTGGACAAGACACCAAAAATCACATATTTTCCAATGACATGAACCAAGACACATCCTCTATCAATCCTTTTAGCAACATGAACATGCCATCTTCATCACGTAACCCCTTTGAACCATTCATACAAAGAGACCAACATGGACAAGTATATGCAGAAGACTTAGAAGTTGCAATACAAAATCCCGATGTAGCCAACTTCATGGAAGATTTAGTATTACATGACCCTCAAAGATATCTAGCCATGCTTTTGGACCAATGGGTTAAGTTACCACTTGGATTTGACATTAACACTTTGAGACCAACCTCACCTAATCACAAGCCAACAACCACAATGTAAAAAACATGTCCAACACTAGTGAACCTCAAAACAAGACAAACAACACCTTTGTTGGCACCACCTCACAAATTGCCACAAACACTACCAATGCCACTTCTAATGACACATCCAACCAGAACACAATCAATGCAACATCCATTGGAGGGACACCAACTATATCACAAGACATGTCACAATCAATGCCTACAATGACAACAACATCATCACAATCAATTGGAGCTACCTTTGGATCCACTACAATGGGGAAAAGCTCTTCAAACCACCAATTTGGAGCTTCATCTAGTGCCATGGGAACATCATCATCAAACCCCTTCATTGGGTCTTCATTCAATCCCTTTGGAGGAAGTAAACGATGTATTTTCATTAGAGGGCCACAACCAAATGTCAACACATCATCACAACTTAATACCAATACTAGCCAAGGGAAAAACACAAACATTCGTCATGGACAATTTCACCAATTTGGAAAAGGAAATCAAAATACGCAACATATGGCTTCATTTGGACACCAAAATATTCATGGCCAACATATCCCACAAATATCAACTCAAATGGCTAGAGGGCACATTCCTACATATGCATCACACATACATACCCACCAACATGTACCTAATCAAAACTTGCAATACCAACCACATTCAAATCAAAACACGTCATACATCTCACAACAACACATCCCATGACAAAATCAAAATGTCCCTTCACAATAAATGGGGACACATGGGATACCCATCACTCCCATGTGTGATGCAACAAACAATCCTATAATTGATGCCTTGCAAGCTCATGTGATGAACTTAGAAGAAAAAATAGAGACTATGTAAAATGTCCAACAAAAAGGCACATGCGTCATATGACCTATGTCCATATCCTTTCAACACAAGTTTATACATGCCACCACCATTCCCTCCTAGATATGTGGCACCAAACTTCACCAAGTACAAAGGCAATACAAAACCCATTGAACACATTCGAGAATTCACAACCAATTGCATGGATATTGCCTATGAACATACTTACTTGATGAGACTCTTCCCTAAGAGTCTCATATGCCCCACGCTTGAATGGTTCTCCACTTCACAAAAGGGAATAAAATCATGGGATGAACTTGCAGATAGATTTGTGGAAAACTATGCCTATAACATTGACACAAACACCTCCATCACTAGCGTATGCACCCTAACACAAGAAGACACTGGTGAAACTTTTATCCCATTCTTCCATAGATGGATAATTCTAGCAAGTCATTGCCATATTGACATACCTGAGAAATAAAAAGTTGACATGTCTGTCCAAACACTTTTAGGTCCATTGAAATATGGCTTACAAGTCCACCATTGCACAACTTTTACAGACTTAGTCGAAAGAGGAGTCCAACTGGAAAAGGCCCTTATTGCTAAAGGAGAACTTAAATATGGCCCTAAGAATACAAACACAAACCCACCTTTGGATAAAAACAAATACTGGGTCAAGAATAATCATGTAATCAATGATGGCATTGTTGACACTAAGGTAGTAAACACAATGGGTTCTTTGCTTACTCTTAAAGGAGCTCAACCACAAAACACACAAATAATCACATAGACACCTACTGCTAATTCCATTCAAAATCATCAAAACATTCAAAATAATCAAAACAAAAGGCAGACTCGTCAACCTAGATAATTTTTGAAAAGTCACACATATACCCCTTTGGGTCAGCCAATCGAAGACATCCTTAATAAGCTCCTCCAAAATGGTGTTATTACACTAGAAGACCCTAAACCATATGACCTAGGACAATTTAAACCATCATGGTGGGATGACAATGCTTTCTGTTATTACCACCATGCTAAAGGACATAAGACCTCTTCTTGTCGACAATTGGAGGATCTGGTTGAAGACCTCATTGAAAATAACACAATTCAACTAGGTGGACAACAATTTGCATCAAATTAAGACCATAAAATTCATAAGAACCCACTACAGGACCATGGTTCTAATAACACCACATCAGCTTCTAAGACTAATAATAATCAAGCCAATTATGCTTGTGTTGCCTTCGATTATTTTGGTGGACCTATAATTAATCACTTGCAAGTTGCTAACGAATACATCAATACCATCACCATTAAAAGAGCACCTGAATGCAATGTCACTACCCATGGTTACAAAGTCACAATAGTTGGTCCTCCTCCTCCTAGGCAATCAAAAATAATGATAGCCAGTCCATCCGCTAGGCAATCATAATTAGGCTCATCTCCAAAGCAGTTGCAACATAGGAATCAATTTAACCTTATTGACCAACTAGGTAAAACCCCCACATAGATTTCCATACTCAAGTTGCTTCTCATTTCCCTCGTGCATAAGGCTATACTTGAAAAAACCTTGCAAGAGTCTTATATCCCTAAAGATATTGATGTCATCCAATTTGAGGCCATGGTTGGATATCTCATTACACCCCATCACATAACTTTTTCAGACCAAGGTTATTCGTCACCAAAATCCAATCATAACAATGCTTTACACATCGAAGTCTTTATCCATAAACATAAGGTCAGATGAGTTTTAGTAGATCGTGGAGCAGGATTGAACATTTGTTCCTTAAAACTAGCTAAGGCTCTAGGATTTTTTGATGCTTGTGTAGACACTACAAAGAGCATTGTTATAAAGGTGTATGATGATGAAGAATATTCCTCTTGAGGTGTCATCACTCTTCCTATCAGAGTTGGGCTGGTCATTGTAGACACAACATGCCAAGTCCTAGATCTTGAATTACCTTATAACATCTTGCTTGGTCAACCTTAGATCCAAGCCCTTAAGGCTATTTCATCCACCTATCACCAATGCCTAAAGTTTCCTTTTGATGGCACTGAAATCACCATATATGGAGACCCTGATCCCTTTCAATATTGTACCAATCGAAGGGGTATTTCAGAACATCAAGTTCCCATCAACCATGAAGCTTCAACTTCCTCTTCTTCCAAATTCATTGACCGATCCACACTCACTAAACCTTCCATGAACACGTCCACTTCTTCAACCTCCACATCTAGTTTTTGACATCCACAACCTCATCCACTTCCACTGTCTCAAAGGCTGATCCTAGTGTCAAGATCTAGAACTTAGGTTGTGGAGAATTTAAATTACACAGAACAAACTGCATCACCAAAATACCCAAGTCTCCTAAGTCTTATCAGTGACCTTGTTTCAGAATGGAGCCGAAAGAGATCTTCAAGGTTCCTCCCACCACGACATTCATAAAATGGGGTGACATGAACAAATAAGACATTGAAGACATACTATCTTGGATTTACAGAGACTCGGAGAATCTAGCCCCATTACTAGTCCAAATATACGGAAAAGGCTATGACATAATGAAGGAAAAGGGCTATGATGGTACTAGTGGCCTTGGTAAGAATAAATAAGGAGCAAGAACCTTTAATGCCTTCTAGAAGACAAAAATATCTTGGGTTAGGGTTAGGTACTATTGAAATTGGCGATCAAAGTACCAATGGAATTTCAAGTGAGAGAGTGAATGCTTCTGAATGTGTTGAGACTATTGAAGACTCCCTTACTGAAACTGACTTGCATGAATGGGAATTTGGTTACCAAAGATCACTAAGTGACTATTTCCTTGACGAATTGTTCCTTGAACCTGGTGAACCTAATTTCGAAGAGAGATTCTAGAAAATGTTTAAGGTTGACTGAGTACAAAATAATGATTACCCCAAAATTCCAAAGAAAATAGAAGACTGGGATGGACTATTTTTTCCTTAGAATAATGACAAGCTAGAATTCTCTTCTAATCCCATTAACCCTCATCCTAACATACTTGTCCAGTCATCTGAACCTAATGACCATCTATCAGATTCATCTGAATCACCACATGACACTACCGACCATGATTCCAATCCCTTCATCCCCTAATTTTCTTATGAGTATGAAACAAGTGAAGGAGAATATTGGATAGAGTCTGATTGGGAATTGGATGAAGACAACTTCATTTTCAATGTCTTTGAATCCATCTGCATGATTTTTGCGTCCCCCCACCATTCACCAATAGTGATGATGGTATCCCCCTAGTCTACCCACAACTAATTGATTGGGATCAACAAGGCTCGCCTACTATGGACATATTTCAAAATGATGAGGCCATTGCAAAATTCATAGGACTTCGTAAGGGCATACTAAGTGGAGACCATATGGCTAGATTTTCCACTAACCTAGATTGTGCAGCTTACTTTGGGGAGATTGCTCTATCCTCTAGTTGCAAAATGAAAAGTAAAAATAAAACAAAAAATGACACGTCTTTAGGTGAAAATCGAAAGGCACCTTTTGACGATAAAAAGTAAAAATAAAGGATGTGTATGTGGGTGAAAACCTCTATGAGGTGCCCAAAGATGGAGGACTGGACTTTCTCCCTATAACTCAAGAAAAATAGGCCATGCTCATTGAGGATACTATGGAAGTCAATATATCTACAACAAAAGATCCTAAGATGGTCCTTTTTGTAGCATCCTTGACAGAAGAAGAGAAAGTTGAATTTCACAAATTCTTTTCAGAGCGTAAAATTAACTTTGTATGGTCTTATGCTGATATTCCTGGGTTGGATCCAAAAATTATCTTGCACCATTTTCCATTATTTCTAGAAGCCAAGCCAGTGAAGCAAAATCTGCTAAAGATGTACCCACAAATTTCCTTGTTAGTCAAAGCAGAACTTAAGAAATTGTTAGACATGGGATTCATACAGTCCATAGACTATGCTGAATGGATATCAAATATTTTACTAGTCATAAAGAAAAATGGTCAAATCCACATCTGCACAAATTTTTAGGACCAAAATAAAGCATGTCCAAAGGATGACTTTCTGCTACCAAACATAAACATCGTAGTAGACCTTACAGTAGGATATGAGATGTTGTCCCTCATGGATGGTTTCTCAAGTTATAATCAGATCCATATTGCCCCTCAAGATCAGCATAAAAAAACATTCACATGTCCCTGGGGTACATACTATTGGAACGTCACGCCTTTTGGTCTCAAAAATGTAGGTGCCATGTATTAGAGAGCTATGACAACAATATTCCATGACATGATGCATAAGATAATGGAAGATTATGTAGACGACCTTTTGGGAACGTATCTTACATGAAAAGATCACTTGAATGTGTTAGACAAAATCTTCAAGAGACTGGAAGAATACAAGGTTCTCTTGAATCTGAAGAAACATGTCTTTGGTGTGACATCAGGAAAACTTATGGGGTACATTGTTTCTCGCAAAGGTATTGAATTCAATCCTACCAAGGTGAAAGTAATATTAGACATGCCTCCTCCAAAAGGGATAAGTGAACTCGGGACATTACAAGGTAGGTTACAATTTATTTGATGTTTCATAGCACAACTGGTCGACAAGTGTCATCGATTTCAGTATCTTTTGTGCAAGGATATCCCCTTTGTGTGGATTGATAAATGTCAAGAGGCCTTCCAATAAATAAAACATTATCTATTGTCACCACCTATTTTAATGCCACCAATCGAAGGGAAACCTTTGATTTTGTACATTTCTGCAACAACTTCAGTACTGGGTGCATTACAAGCACAAAATGATCATGGTGAGAAGGAGAGAGAAATATACTACATTAGTCAAAAATTGGTCAGATATGAGCTAAATTATATGTCCATTGAATGTGCTTGTCTTGAAATTGTCTCTGTTGCTAAAAAATTAAGACACTACATGCTGAATCACCAGACACACCTAGTAGCAAAGATTGATCCCTTGAAATATCTCCTCAATCGCACATTGATAAGTCACCTAGAAAAATGGGTCATGATCTTGAGTGAGTACGATATTCAATATGTGGAATGAAAGGCTATAAAAGGACAAGTGATAGCAGACCAACTAGTAGACACACCTATACAAGGTGATCATCCACTAGTAGCAGACTTTCTAGATGAGTCAATATTTCATATAGAACCTAAGTCACCTTGGATACTATACTTTGATGGATCTCACACTAATCATGGCTCAGGAGCAAGAATACTATTTATAAAATGGAAAATCAAAACACTTCATGTCTATGGAGATTCTCAGTTGGTCATTAACCAAGTCAATGATGACTATGACACCAAGGATGATAAATTAATGCCTTACAAACAAATGGTTGACAACTTTTAGACATATTTTCACATGTTGACTTTTGAGCAAGTTCTGAGAACACAAAATAAGGTAGCAGACGCAATGGCCACAATTGGCTCTCTCCTTGACATTCGAAGTAATGTGCCACAATTTGAATTCTTGGTAGAATAGTTTATGGTCCCAGCATATGACATACCAGAATCAAAGATGGTTTGCGAGATTGTTGGTCCCAATTCTCCATGGTATCAAGACATCTATGACTATCTCAAGTCCCAAACCCTTCCCCCCAACCTATCCAATAACCAACGAAAGTCCTTTATCCGTAAAGCCGCCATATATACCATCGTCAGTGACACCCTTTACTACCATAACTTTGACAACACCCTTCTTCGATGTCTCGACACTAAGGAAGCATGTCACATCCCTTACATTGAGACTATATATTTGTTTGCAAATAACTGCTTTCATGTGATTGTGACATTGAGAATGCAATAGTTGGTCCTTTTGTCATAACTATAACATTAACGAACTCTTTATTTTGCAAGTGAATTTATTGATCACGTATGAGATCATGAGATTAAATTTAAATGCATGTTATTTAGCCATTGAGAATGATCTAACCATAGTCCTTGTCAGTGGATGTAGGATTTCCACTGTCACGAGAGAAAGAGAAATATCATCAGGGAGAGGACATGGTTAACAATGGATCTATTTTATCATCTACCTCGAGCCGGAGTAAGAAAAGGAATCAAATTTGCAACTTGGCCATTAATGGCTTAATATAATTATTAATTAAATATGACAATTTAAATTAAATAAAAACAATAATTACCTTTCTAGAGATTTCAATTGGCTATCTTTTTATAATTGATATAATTAAATATTTTTAACCATCCTCTTAGTTGAGCGAATCAACTTTTGGAATATAGATACAAATAATTTTATCGAGGATGTTAAGCATTATTTTTAATCATAGATAAAGTGAAATTACCATCTCTTTGAAGTAGCAAACCTTGGAGAGGAGCAAACTAATATTTTAATATCAATTTAACATTGTAAATATTAATATTGGCTTCAAATTTGAAATGAAAATATTAGTTGGTGTCGGTCTTTTGAGGCGGGCTTTCTGGAAGCTTGCCACCCATGATGGAGAAATTCCCAAGATGGGGTAGATTGAAAGTTTCTTGGGAATCGGCGGAAGGAGGGGAGTTTCCAGAAGTAAAATTAATCTTTCATTCTTTATTTTTAATCATTAGGAAAAGCTTCTACCATATTCTATTCTAGTTTGTGTTGCTCGAGCCTTGTTCTATTTTTACAATAAAAAAAACTCTTTGTTGCTTAATCACTCAGATCTTCTTCTATAATTTTCTCACCTGTGTAATTCTCTCATTCATATGTCCGACACTCTTTTTCTTTTCCATTCTTGTATGTAATCAGGCTCTCTTTTTTTTTTTTCCATACCTCTTTGTGGAAAATTCTTAAGTTTATCATCTGAAGATCTTTTCTTGTGGAGCCATACGAAGGAGATTGGGAATATCGTTGCTTATCCTGAGCTAATAATGTGGTGGTTGAGTTTTGGCATTCCATCAAGTTACAAGTTTGATATCTTCAGTCAAGCAAGTAGCGCGTTGTATCTTCTTACTATTGTATTCGATGAATCATTATTGTGCTATTTCGGTGTTGCAAGTCAATCTGGAATTGATTCCAGCAGGAAACTGTATTTATTTTTGTATATTAGACTTAATGCCCGTTTTCAATATTGTATGTCATGGAAACATTGAAGATGTTGTGAGTTCATACTAGTCAGGGTCCTTTGTTGACATCTCCGTGGTTACCTTGTATCTTGCATTAATCCTATGTCATCTTTTTCGACCCTCTATTTAGTTTTTCATTGATTTATTTATATTGGTTAAACCCTGTCAATTTATGGGTCCAAATTTGTCATCTAGATTTCCTGTTTGAGGCACTGGAAATGGATTATGTGTCTCTTCTTCTTGTCTAATCTGAAGTTAAGTTGTTCAATAATTTGTGACTGTAGGATTGTAATAGGAATTTGACTTCAATACTGGAATTTTGGGAAGTTAAATAAATAATTTGATAACCTCCCTATTGAACCTGACTTGGCTCATTCTTCATACTCATAGGAGCTCTTATGTTTTTGCATGCGAACAATTAATTGTAGATTGAGAAACCTCTTTAGCAAAAAAAATTTTAAACTCACTCACTCAATGGTTTTGATATAACCTGAAACTTTTAAAAAGAGAATCAATTTTCAATCAATCAAATATATATATATATATATATTTATTTATTTATTTTTCCTTTGTTGATATGTGGGACTTAATTTAACTCCTTGATCCTTTGTTTAAGGAGCTTGAAATGGATTTTGAATCTACTGTCTAGACTTGATTTAGTTTCTTTTAAGTTGTTGGGTTTTTACCCTATAATAACTTTCAATTATTGGGTTCTTGAGTAAGCGATTAAGAAATTCTGACAATCTCCAGCTAAACAGTAAACCAATCGATGACATTGCTTTATTCTTCCTACTCTAGGAGATCTTCTGGGTATTTAAATAAGAAAAAAATTGAAAGGTTTGGAAAATCTTCATGAATCTATTAGGGCCAACCTGAGAGAAGCAGTAATTATCTTTTCTCTTCATATTTCCTTGACTTGAACTCTTCTGGGAATTCAAATTATACCTGTGTGACATCAATGACTTCAGTTTCTAAAAGAAAATATTTCAGTGAAAACATGAATAGAGAATAGAATATGAATTCTCCTGTGAATTAGAATTTATGTTGATGATTTCTTGGGAGGAACGTGTTGGTTGAACTAATTAATCTATTTCTCATCTCTGGAAATTTAAAAGATTATGACTTTGGTTTAAAGACCCCTGTTGCAAAATGAAACTTGGAATAAAATATATTAATGAAGAAATGAAAATTTGACCAGGACATTATAATTTAAATCTTGGAACAAACGTTTTCGTGTTGAGCAAAGGTGAAAGTGTTGATGACATAGGAGTGCTAGAGATATCAGTACAGGAGTGCTAGAGATATCAACACAGGAGTGCCAAAGATATTGGCATAGGAGTTCCAAAGATATCAACACAGGAGTGTCAATAATATTAAAATCCTTGGCCAAGGTATGATGCTAGATTCAACATCTATCAGCTATCAAGTACCAGATATACCACTGATCAAAGTGACCTTTCTAGTTGGGAGGTACCCTTAGTTAGGTCGATCAAGAGGTATAGGTCCTTGACACTAGGCTCAGAGGCATGATGATAATTTGATCCATGTTGATTACCCTCGTGAAGGGCGGGTTCTTTAGTAGAAGAAACTTGGGAGACTAGTAGGTCTTGGCTGGGTGGTAAAGCCCCTAATGATAATTCTCTTTCCCTCATTGATAAAGAAGCCCAAGTATAACAACATGAAGATGATGTCAAATGTATTTCTTCCTTGCTCGTAAATCCAAGTACATACAATGCTAATTAAATTTTACTTTCATTTATGTTGTGAATGTTATTCTTTTATGTTAATGTACGTTGTAAGATTCTGCAGATTATTAGTGAGATAGTTACTTGATCCATTTAGCTGAAATGAAAGATCTGTAATTGGTTAATGAAAATAAACAAGTTATTTCTTTCCTCTGTTAGTTAATTGGTTGAATGGGAAACCTAGATGGAATAGTTGGTAGTTATTTTTCAATTTCTTAAACCATAGAATGACATCTGTTACTGTAGACATCCAAATTTGGACACTTAATTTATCCAAATTTATCACTTTTCATCTAAACATCCTCTTATCCGAGTTAATTAAGTAATATTACTATTATTTAATTAATATCTTTAATTCTGCCAAATCCCTAAGGTATTTAATTAATAATTAAATACCTTACCCTCCTTAATCCTCTTTTCATCAAATAAATTAAATAAATATTACATTTATTTAATTCCTCACATGTCATTTTCATCTAATCCTAATCCATCTCCTAATTTCTTCATTAGGGATGTGCACATGCCTAATCCTTGATTAGGATGTGTCACATCCTCCAACTTTTGCAAGTTGGCTTCTAATCCTCATTTATCTTCTAATTATTGATTAATTAATCTTAATTAGTACCTTGGTCAACTCTCTCCATCCCCCAAGGAATTTTTAATTCCTTTTTATTCTTCCTAGAATCCCCTTTTCCCATGCATCTTCTAGAAACTTTGACTTGTCACATCAAGTCACATGTGACAAATTCCCACCTTTTGGGAACCTTGTCTTATCCACCAGATTCTTCCAATCATTGTGAATTTAAAATTCACTTTTATTCACCCAAGATTCTTCCCATCTCCCAATGTACTTGGAAGGTACTTGTCCTTCCTCCACCTCATGTACCTTTTGGCCACCTCACTTACATCTCATCTTCTCTTGGCCACTTCACCATCCACATGTCAAGATGTGAGGGCTTGTGGGTTCTCAACCCACCATAGCCCTTCATCTTGACCTTGTTGGATGCATCTTGACCATTGAATTCTCTAGAGAATTCAAATTCTTCTATAAATACCCCCCTCCTCAAGGGCATTTTCAACACTTTGGATTTTCACAACTACATGCTGCCAATTTGCATTCTCAATCATCCACTATCATCTAGCCATTCATTCTAATCACTTTGCACATACAATCTTGCATTTAGTCACTCAAGAAATCATCTAAGGAGCACACAAAATCATCCCAAGCAAGGGCCAATCAAGGAGTCGTCAACAGCAAGGAAGGTGAAATCATTTGTATCTTGTTTTGTCCATTTTCCTTCTTGTTTTATCACTCTTTTGGCTAATCTTGAGGTGTCCTTAGTCTTTTATCACTTGCATTTTTAAGTTATTTTGCATATTAGAGTAAGATAAAATTCTTAGGATCACAGTTACATTTTTTTCATAGCTACAGTAATTTTTTGTTACTTTCCAGAAGCAAAGAAAAATAGTTACTACCTTTCTAAGATTTTCTATTATATGTTTAAAGTTAATAGTTTTTCTTTCAGCTAGAAATGGAAGTTTAAAAGTTAGTTGATGAGTTGAATGATGTAATGACATCGGAAATGATTTTTTCCTTCCTTATAACTACAAAGGAAACCCTCCTTTGATAGTTATTTAGTTATGAATCTTTTGTGAAATGGTTGGTGAAAACCATTAGTTGCTTCATATCAGCTGAACTTAAAAACTTAGAAGTTAGTTGGAAATTTAAATTGACTCTGTTGAAATTGTGTTGGAAACCCTAGAATGGAAACCACTTAGTTGTTTTTCGGCTGAAACTGGTAGTTGGTTAAAAAAAATTAAGTTGTAGAATAAGCGAGTGTAACAAAGCACCAATGACCTTACGAGAGGTACATGAGGGTATATGCAGATCCCATTCAAGTGGCCCTACCTTAGCAAAGAAGATCATGATACTTGGGTATTACTGGCCAACAATAAGAAAAGATGCACTTGAATTTGTAGAATGTGTCACCAATGTCAGACACATAGTGATTTGATTCATGCACCGGTACAGGAACTTCGGCCAATTACTTCTCATTGGCGCTCTGCACAATGAGGACTCAACCTCATGGGAAAAATCCATCCTACCTCATCTAATGGACACAAATTCATCACCACCACCATTGAGTATTTCACTAAGTGGATTGAAGTCATGCCCCTTACATACATAATTGGAAATTTTTTTTCTAAATTTATCCTTAATTACATCATTTTCTGGTATTTTATTCTGCAGTCCATCATCATAGACAATGAGTGTCCTTTCAAAAATCAAGACATTCATGAGTTATGTGAACACTTCCACATTCAACACCATTTCTCCATGCCATATTACCCATAAGGAAATGGTCAATCTGAGGCATCCAATAAGACAATAATCAAAATTATTAAGAATATAGTCAATGATAATGGTCGTGACTAGCACATCCAACTTAACCATGCTCTGTGGGCCTACCGCACTAGCATTCACATGCCTACAGGTGCCACTCCACTTTCCTTCGTCTTTGGAGCCAAAGCCATCTTGCCGATTGAGGTTGAAATTACATCTTTGTGAGTCTCCATGAAGGGTATGATAGATGATGAAGAGTATATATAGTCACAACTGCATGAGCTAGAGATGTTAGATGAAAGAAGACATAATGCCCTAAATCATGTACAGGCATATTAGAATTGTCTTTGTCGCAGTTACAATAAGAGATTAATGGTCAGGAAGTTTGACATTGGCAACTTGGTCCTCATGCAAAATCCTAAGAATCAAGCTGACAGAGAAAAACTTAGCAAGTTCGAACCAAATTGGCTGGGTCCTTACATCATCACATCCTCTTTTGGTTATTTTGATTATCAATTGGCTACTCTAGATAGTGAACAACTGACAGAGCCCATCAATACTCTACATCTTCAGAAGTTCTATGCATAGCATCAGAAAGTTTGGCTGAAAACCTTAAAAATATAAAAAAATTGAAAAATATAAAAAATTATCACCCTAATGAAAACTTGGAAAATAGGCATCTTGGTGACACCAAAAAAAATGAAAAAATGACAAAAAATAGTAAAGAGAAATAATTCGTCCAACGGTGAAAACCTGACAAACAGGTGCTTTGGATAAGTACCATGGTAAAAACCTGGAAAATAGGCACCATGTGTAGTTAGTCATTGATCTTCCATCTATTGTCACTCTATCTACCTTAGTCCATCATAAACAACCACTTTTCTAACACCATCACCCCTTTCATTTGACAAACAGTTGACATCAAGTTCTGCATACCATCCATCTATCACCCCATGCATGTCCTTTTTCACATCCTTCAAATTTGGCTAGTCTTGGACCTGGTTAGGGGAAATTCCTTATCACTTGACTGTAGTGGGTATCACACATGGTCTTGTCAATAAAAAAATTCCTAAAAAAAGACAAAAAAAACATAAAAATTCCTAAAAGAAAACATAAAAAAATCATAAAATGTCCTGAAGAAATCCAAAAGAATCAAAATATGGAAAAAAAAAATCCAAATAACACTTCAAAATCCCAAAAACAGAGTCATGTTTCATCATGTCAGTCACGTCAGTCAATTCTTTGTCATTTGTCAAACTACATTGTCTATATGCATGTGCTACGTAGGCAAGGCTCGTCTTTGAGCCCCCGAGACATTAGGTCAGTCCTCTTAAGTTTTTCAAAATAAAATCATGACTCAATATTTGGTCATTATGACAAAGTCATTGGTCATGTCAAACTATGAGGTCTTTGAGTGTATGACGTAGGCAAGGCCATCTATCGATGAGCTCCCGAGGCCGCACTAGGTCAGTCCATTAGGGTTTATGGAACTGCACTAGCACACACATCAAGTGTCTTCAAGTCAAATAAGTCATTTCAAAATAGGAAAACTTCTAAAATAAACTATGGCAATCATTTAATCAACATGTCAATCACATCAACATATCAATAGTGACATGTAGGAAAACTCAATCAACTTTAGACTTCAGTCAAACTCTGTCAAAACAAGTCAAATTATCACAACTAGTCAAACTATCAACTCTTGGTTATTCTTTAGATGTGTCCTTCTGAAGAACAACCTCTGTCATTTATGCCTTAGGATGTGTCCTTCCTAAATTTGGAGAACTTTGGCATTTGTCATTTTGGCATCGTCAAAACTTGACACCTGACATCTCAACACTTAGACACTTGACATCTCAACATTTTGACACTTGGCATCTTGACATATAAAACACTTGACATTCAGAAACACTTGGAAAACACTTGGAAAACATTATCTTGGCATTTTTTCCTTTGATCTTTCATCATGTTACTAGTTTCTCTACGATGTCCTAACAACAGGATTTAGAGAAGCGGTGACATTTTGTGATGATTGACTTGTCTTATCTTTTCAAACTGTCATGTTACTAGTTTCCCATCAATGTCCTGACAACAAGATTTAGAGAAGCAATGATGTATCATGATGATTGACCTGTCTTTTCTCTTTCAGGCAGTCATGTTGCTAGTTCCTTGAGGATGTCCTGACAATGGGATTTAGAGGAGCAACGATGTTTTCATGACTCGTCTAGCTTGTCTTTCTTGTCTTTTTATGCTTGTGGGTGGTTATGATAAAAAGACTGGGGAAATTGCACACCTAAGTATGAGTCATAATCATCCTTGTCCGTGACTACTTGTCTCATGTGATGGTACGACATTGCACACCTTGATCTATGTCATATCATGGTGTTTGTTGGCCATTACAATAATCCACCCAATGATGATTAAGAGCAATAATTATTAAGTCTTGTGGTAACATGTTGAAGGATTTGTTCTCTGCACTAACATTCATCTCCTTTTGTCTTGATGTCTCATCTCGTCCTTCTCATGATGATTTCCTATGACATACAAAAACATAAGTGAATACATGATCATCTAGGTATTGCATTAGGTTCCCATAACATGTCAATGCATACATCATCCATGTCATCATTAAAACACATATATCACATCATAAGATTGCATTATCCATACATAAATGGTTATGCATCAACATACATAAACATGGAATCCATTACAATCATACATTATGCATCCATACCATTATCATTAGAACATAGCATCATCATGGCATGTAAACATCAATAACCATCATATCATCATGGCATCCCATCATAAGTAGCTATCATAAAATGCATACATGTCATAACATATAACATACATCATCATAGGAATCATAAATGCATAAATCAGATCACATAGGCATCATATGGTCATCATAATGGCATCATCATAATAATCATCACATAAGCATACATCAAAAACATCATCAACACATAATGAATCATCACATAACACAAAGCATATAGGCTGCATCAAAACTGTATCGCATATATATAATCTCAAAAAATATAATGTCACAGGATAGAGTCATCAGATATCTCAAAAATAGATCTCATAGGCTCGATAGTCAACATATAAAGTGTCATAACATAATGTCTATAACATGATGTCAAAATAACAATATAAAATGCCCTATGTTGTGCTCTCCTCGAGGCTCAATAGTCAACATATAAAGTGTCATAACATAATGTCTATAACATGATTTCAAAATAACAATATAAAATTCCCTATGTTGTGCTCTCCTCATCTTCTTGAGGAGAGGACCTCGGTGATCGATGCTCGGTGAGTGGAACTAATGCCATCATCATCACTACTTCATGTGTTTGAGAGGCCAATGGATCTGTAACCAGAGGCTAACTATGCACTGACCTATGACCTTCCCAGTGGAACCATGGTTGTGGTTGGACCTATGCCCTGAGGAGTTCCTATGAGAATGGTGAGACCTATGCCCTGACGAGGTGGAACCACCCACACTGCTCTGGTTGCAACTACTATGGGATTTGTTGCTACTCCATGATCCTGAAGTTGTCCTGCTATATGACCGAGATAACCTAGGATCCCTCTAATCGGATGGCACTTCCCACTCATATAGCATCCTGTACAGTCCTCTACTCTCACTAACTCTAGCCAACTCCCTCGCCACACCCCCGACTAGCCCAGCACACAACTTTGAAAATCCTGAACACCAGCTCTCTACATCATGTCACCTGATCTCTGCTTGATCCCTCTCAACTCATGTAACCTATAACTCTGGGTATGTGCAGGATCATCATGGAAAAAATAGCTCCTTAAGTGGTGAAAAATTCAGAAAAAATAGAGTTAGGCAACTTGACGTAAAAATTTGAATAAGTTATCTATATTATTTCAAAAATATGTAAGAATAGAATTTGTAGAAAATTGAATGTAGTTTCTAAACTACTAGGTTTAGTTTTTTTTTAAAATCTATTTGGTGAAAATTTGAAATTTCAATGTAGTAGTATTAAAATTTCAAGGAAAAAATAAGAAGTAGGTGTCTATCTAACCACCCTAACCACAATAAAATGATAATATTTTTTTACAAGATTTGAGATATAAGTAGAGGACTCCTGTCCCAATGTGATGCATATTTTTTAAAAAAATTTCCAAGTAAATAATTAATTATGAATTTTTTATTACAAAATTTTAAAAATATAAAAACTCATATGTCTAACCACCTTAACTTGGTCAAAACTTCATGAAATTCATTTTTTTTTCAATCCTATAGTATGTGAAGCATAGAATGTGACACATATTTCGGATTCAAAAAATGTGATACCATTTGAAAGCTATAGATGTTTTTCAATCAACCTATCAAATAAGACTTTAGTTGTAATTCAAATAAAAATGAATAATAATTATTTATTAAATTCAAAGTAAAGCATAATTTAGATTGGTGGAAATTTGAGAATCTCCTTTAAAAACCCTTTTTCGTTTCATCAATTTTAGGTAAAAAAAAGTCGTCAACCACATACCCTACATATACCCATCATATCGCCACTTTTTGGGCCATCATGATCCTACACATACCCCTCTTCTCACAAAGATCTGATCTATGCAGTGGCCTCATCGAGCCTCCTCTATAGATCGGCCACTCTCTAATCTATAGTCATGTCATGTGGTAGTGGTGGTCCTATCGGCATGTCATCCTCCCCCTCTACCATCCACCACCTCAGCACCCGCTCTGCCTCATCTATGGTGTCCTCCTCAACACTTGTATCCTCCTCATCCCCCACATCCTCCTCACCTCCATAGACCCCCTTCTCCCTTGACATATCTACCTCCATCTCCCCCTCCCGCTTGACCTCCATCTTTGGCAATCCCTCCTCCTTTGGCCTCTCCATCTCCTATCTCCCCTCCTCCTAACCAACCCCAACATCGGACCCAACATCTAGTTGTCTCTCTCCCTCCTACCTTACTACCTCCTCCTCTACTACCTCGGGGATTGGTACCAAGGGCACTCTCTCCATGCGTTTCCTCACTCTCCTCCCATGTCTCCCACCATTGCTTCCTCATCTCCACCTCCCACCATTCCCACCATCGTCTTTTTCTCCTATGTCATCTCCTCCACCTATCCCTCTCCCTCTACCTCCATCTCTCCCTCTCCCTTTGTCTCTATCCCTACCTCCATCCCTACTTTCCCTGCCACCTCGTTGTACTCATGGTATCACTCATATGCAATCCATGGGTGTTGGCCCATCAGGGTCTTTCAATGGCACTAGACAGTATGTCTACTACAACAATTCAAAATTTGTTGTCGTCCCTAGATTAGCAGGCCCTCCACTCCATTCCCACTATTGTGTTGCTAAACTATCTATCTACTGCTTGACAAATGGCACTGAAATGGAAAACCCCTACATCAGCTTCTGCGATGATCTGGCATACTATGCGCTACCTATAGGTACGCCCTAATGCTCACCAAACTATTGAAGCACCCACTATGGTAGGTACATCTCAATGATGAGCTAGATCTATATAGTGTGTCCAATCAAATATCTAAACTATCTGCAAAAGTCAAATGATCAGCCTCATCATCCCACTGACCATAATCCCTATATGGCCTCCAGATGAATGACACCATCGTGTCTATCCAATGTTGTCACCAGCTTGTCTCTCCCACCCGGGTCTATTGGAGGCCACCTGTATAATAATACACGTATGACATACCATCTACTAACTGTGGTCTCTGAATTGGTGGACAAAAGACAACAACATGCTCCCATGCCCAAATCATAAGAAGTGTCATGTCGCAGTTGATGCTCTGTGCTCCCCTGTATGCAACCTCATGAAGCTGATGTTACAAAATCCCTAGAAGGAAAGGTCCCCTTGCATATATAGTCCTATCTCGCCACATCCTCACCAGCACATCACCCCATCCAATTGGGAATCCATGTCCCCGACGATCTGGAATCAGGATCCCAATAATCAATGTCAACAACATGGCATCAAACCGAGGGTAGTGCTCCGCCATGAACTCCCATTGAATCTCATACCCCTTGATCCCTAGCCCTACTCTAGTCTCTTCCTCGTAGAAACCTATAAACATATGCAGTCCCTAGTGTGGATCAGACATGACCCGCTCCCCTTAGATTGGTAGGCATAGGATCCAGTACACATCCTCGAAATTCACTGTATCCTCTCCTATCGGCAAATGAAAAGAACATGTCTCTAAATGCCATCTCTCGTAAAGTGCGGTTAGTAACCCCCTATTTTCTTGACAATGGGAATATAGGAAATGTATTATAGACCATGTCACATTAGTCGTTGTCGCTCCCTGTCTTGAAGTTGGTCCTAGAACCCATATGTCAATGATCTACTCTCCAGTGTATAGATCAACACTAACTATCTCTGCATAGACATAAGCAAGCAATAGAAAATTATTTCAAATCATTCATATTGTATATCTACTCATAGCTATTTAGATATTTGAGCCTCAACAAGGTCAGCCTTGGTCAAAGTGACATGCATTGCGTTGACTTCATTTGCATTGTACTTAGGCAGTTACGTCATTCTATACTTCAATTGTGTCTTGGCATGAAATTTGCATCACGATTCTTATAAACTGTCACTTAATTCAAATGCATCGCCTAGGTGTGTGAATGCATCACAACCTTTCGAATGTGACATCATGCCTATCATTTGTGATGCGACTTGGAAAATGTGTTCCACCTAAATAACCTATCTTGTGGACTTATTGTGTTTGTGTCATGATGCATCAAATGTGTTGAACACGAATGCAAATGTGGCTTACGCGCACACATCTGCATCACGGTGCATTTGCTTAACTACCCTAAAACCCTAGAAATGCATGAAAAATGACAAAATGATAAAGTGGGATCGAGCTACTCACCGGTGGGTCTGAGCCCTCTGGCCATCTATATGTCCTAATGATCTCCCTGCGGTGCTTAGTCACTAGAATCACCATCCTCATGTTTGCTTCCCTCACTCTGAGCTCTCCAAATTTGCAAGCATGAATGTCAAAATGAATTGACTTTTCCCCCATTTTCACCCTATTTATAGGGTCAATGTGGGATTTTTTTCAACCTTTTTATTATTGGAAGCTCTTTTGACAACCTTTGACCAACCTTTTGGCTGCCTTAAATGTGTCAAAATCCAAAACCTCATGTTCCATTGCTTTTCTGGTCATCAAATTAACTTGTTGGGATGCTTTCCAAATTTTTCTGTCACTTGGCCAAAATTTGAAAAATTTCCCGAGGGCGCATAGCTACTCCATACCTTCGCTAGGGCATGTGTCTGACTGAATTTTCTTTGTCACAATGCAACAGGCTGCATTATGACAAAGAGGGGTAGACACATAAAAATGACCTAGGTCTGCAAGGTCTATTTTCACCACTTTCGTCCTAGCATAATTAAAATATTTAATTATGTCATTTGGTCCACTTTCAACTATTAATTAAATAATTCATAATTATTTAATTAATTCATGTCTTTTATTCCTCTTGATTATTTAAATAAATAAATTTTATCTATTTATTTAAATGAGTCACTAATCCTCTAATGTCTTTCCATAATTAAATAAATTCTTAAATTTATTTAATTATCTTGGTCCATTAATTCTTCCTGATTATTTAAATAAATAAATTTTATTTATTTATTTAAATATGTCATTAATGCCTAATGTCTCCTCATAATTAAATAAGTTCCTTAATTTATTTAATTATTGGCCACCTTATTCTCTCTACTTCAAATTAAATAATTATCATTAATTATTTAATTGTCTTATTTGACTTTTCCTCTAAATTTAAATAAAATCATTTATTTAAATTGTCCCACTTTCTATTTTCTCTCTCTTAGTAAATAATTCAAAATAATTATTTACTATCACATCATCCCACATTTTTGAATTAAATTAATTTTTAATTCAAAATAATAACTTTCCCTCTTAAATCAAATAATTTCTATTATTATTTGATTTTCCAACCACCTCTTTTTCTGTGCAAATCTTATCTCCTTGTCACATGCATTGTCAACCCTTGATTTGATTTTCTCAAATTGAATCTTGTCCACTCATTTTGAATTTGCCCTAATGTTGCTCTAACCCTAATTGTGGGTTGTCTTATTGAATCTTGTCCATTGATTCTATGCCATTTGTCAATCTTCAATCTTGGCCATTCATTCAAAATTGTATTTTCTATAAAATACCAATGTTGGTCTCATTTTGACATCTCTTAACCTCATGCTATCTAGATTTCTTGCACTCTTGTTTCAGGCATACTTGATATTTCATTTGGCATCTTGGCATACTTTAGTCATAGTTTAGTTGCTTACTAGTTGCATAGTTGCATAGTATTGCATTTCATATCAAATCCTTCAACATTTGCTTTGGTCTTGGCATACTCACATATTGCTCACTCAAAATCTAAGGGAAAACTTCATATTGCAGCAAATAGAGAAGGTGTAATGGAGGTCAATCATGGAGGTTGAAGACTTAAGGTGATATCTTTCTTGTTTTCATGTTATTTCCTCCCATGTTCTTCATTATTACTTTGGGTTTTGATTTGTTTAGCTTCTAATTTTCTACGCTAGATTTTTCCCATATTTACACATTGTGTTCAGTATAGTATCCTTACTATATGAGAGCTCTAATGTCCCTTATGAATCTAGCTAATTTCCCATTCATTGGTTTTTTTCTCTTTGTGTTTTCTAAGTGGGACCAAATTATTTTGGATTTAGTCTCAATACGGAGGAATTTAATGCCTTTTGTCGAAAAAGATTTGATCATCTCTATTTTTATGCTCATGGCCTCAACCGTTTTGTTTGTATCGTTATTTGGCCATGTGGCAAACCAAAGCTTCATCATCCCTTTACTATCTTTGTAGAAAGTTGTTACTTCAAGACCAGGATCACCTTCAAAGCACCATCTGAAGTGAATGTTTAGAAACCTCTAGGGTGTGGGATTCACATTGTTGGGGAATTCTGAATTTAGTAGCTTATTGTTGTGAACTTCTCATGATTTTCTTACTAAATATTTGACGTATTTTGATTCATTATCCTCATTCTGAATTAGCTTTGGCTTCCTTGAAGTTGCATAATCATATGTTTGTTATTTTTGTATTGGATCTAGTTGAAACTAATCTTCATGGTCATCTGTGTAGCATCTCATCAATCACTTGGCTATATTTCTTAGTTATTGAATATCTATAATTCACTAAAGTCAATGAAATTGTAACAAATAGGTGAGTGAAATTTTAGCTGATCTCTATATTGGATATTGACAGGAAAAATTTCTCTACAAAGATTAAAAATTTTCTCAAGAGGAGCTGCAAAGTATCAAGCTAATGATATAGAGCAACTTATACAAGTACCTCAGCATATTACTTGAGGGGTGTAAGTGTTTTGAGGAGGAAACCCTGATGAATTTGGAAGGTCATGAAGTACATGAACAAATCTTTGTTGTAGGTATTCTTGTTGGAAATAAATGATTGGAGATTCTCACATAATGGAGGGGATTTATTTTTTTGCACAATATAAATTGATACAAAATATATTTTTAATTTACTATATTATATGTTTTTCCTTGGTGGATTCATTGCAGGTTATATTCAATTCAATTTTTTTTGCACTCTTTTGCATTGGTCAAATCCTTTCCTTTCCAAATTTAGAACATGTAATTTTGTTTTTTTGCATTTAATAGGTAGAAGGGAAATGTAGTTGAATTGAGAGCTATCTATTATTCAGATAATATAAGTATGCATGCCATAGTCTTATATACCATAACCTTCATTATCACTTTTGGCATCCTAGCTTCAAACAATGTTGAGATTGAGAACAATTATATTTGTAAATAACATCTGCAATGCAACACTGATCATTGAATGATAGGTTGGTTTATGTGATTGGCAACATTCTATTTCCATGATGCACTTCTATCTTCCTACTATAGTCTTTAGTGAATTATTTGATAGTTTGATACACTTCCATGGCTTAATAGTGTTCTTTGTGTTTATTTCAATTATTGAACATGTTCTATAGGGTTCCAAATCCTTTAGTTGCTATAGATACAAAAATAGGTTTTCTTCTCAAATATTCCTTTAAGAAAACATCCTTGGTGCAAATTATCTTATGTCATTTTTTCTCTCTGAAGCATTGTAATAAATGAGCATGTTGTGCAACCAATGACCTTTGCTAGTCTTCTTTTAGGATAATCTTTATGAGCATGAGTAGATTTCCAGATAAACAGTATCCTTATATTCTTAATTTTCTATAATTCTATTTGACCAGCTAGAATTGCTACATTTTCAACTTGGCTTAACTGTTCAACTTATATTTGGAATTGTGCAGTTATCTTTCTTCTTTGATGATATAGTCTCAACACCTAATTGAGATCATTTTCATGATATAGTCTCAACACCTAATTGGGTGAGAATAATCTCATAGTTATTCTTTTGAACTTTATATTTTTTGACTTATACCTATATTGTGGCCCAACACAATCCTCTTCTACCCTATATGCATACTAGTGATGGACTGCATGGTGTGATCAGAAATGTTGATTTTTTCTAGCATCTCCTCTTTTTCATTTCTTGATAGAGAGCTTCTAAAAGATGTGCAAGATGTTCTTCAATCTCAACAATCAATGTTGAGATAAAATGGAAGCATTGCTCTTGCAAATAAGGTGCTAAATTATTTATCCTTGAAGGAGATATATGTGCATGAAGAAAACTTTGGAGTTCTTCCAGAATATTCTTGGACCCCTCATCTATGGTATCTTTTATTTGACTAACCTCAGTTCCAAAATAAGCATTAAGGCAACCAAATTAATCTTCATCATTTGTCATAATAAATCTAAAACTCAACCCAAGTAAATTTACACTTTTTAGGTCCCCTCTCTTAACAAGCCAACCCTCACTAGTAGTTAATTTGTGAAAATGGGTTTTAACATATTTGTAACTTGCCAGAGATGTAACTATGGCTTTAAGGAATTTACCAACCTTAACTCTCTCACACAAATCTACAAATCCATCAACTATTATTTGTTTCATCCTACTAACAATTAGGCTTTCAAAAAGTTCATCCTATAGACTTTTTGAGTGCTTCAAAACAATCTCACACACGCATTTCCATGGAAACTCAACATTTGAACTAAAAACTATTTTTTAATGACTCCAAGATCCCTTTAAATGCATCCAAACTATCCAATTTTTCTCTGATCATTGTCTCATTCTCTGCAAGTTCCTTACCACTTTTCACAAGATCAAGCAAATACTTTCCCCCAAGCCTATCTAAAGAAATAATATCATCTACACATGTCTTAAGCTATGCTAAGCAAGAATTTGGTATAAATTCACTCAGAAAAATCATCATGGTAGCTTGTAGCTTCTCTCTATGAGATTTTCATAACTGCACCTCACTGTCTAGGTTTGAAATCCCACCAAACAACTGTGATCCAGGTGGCACTACCAATATAGTCTTATAAAAAAGAGGAAAATGATTTAGAACCTCCAAGAAGAATTCCCCAGCCTGACATAGTGTTGCGTGTCTCACATCTCCCCAGAATCATAGGTACATGTTCAGGGTAAATCATAGGTATGTGTTCAGGGTACTTCAAAACATTATTGAGGTCCCCTTTAGCATGTTTAGTGATGTGAATGTGATTTCTTTGTTCCAAAATGTGGCAGCATTTTAATATAGTTACAATATTGTAATGATCATTCAAAGATTACATATGAGTTTGTGCAATATGATTGTGGATAGCTAAGCGTGTTTATTTCTACAATACAATAAATTTGATATATTTTAATGATCTGGTTACAACTCAGTATTTTCACTTTCACTGCTCCTCACTCTTGTCAACTTGACTCTATTACCCAAAAATAGGCATCAGTCTGGGTTTAATCAGGCTCAATCAATTTAAATCAACATGAACAAATCTAAAACCATTATTAGTTTAGTTATTTAATGTAGTTCATAATTTCACCATTTCCCAGGGAATAGTCTTCATGAACTTCTGTGAATCATGTATCTTGCTTTCACCTTGCACTCATTGCAACTGTGTTAAATAAGCTATATAGAGGTAGTAAAGTAGCTAGTTGCTTTCATCCTAGTGACAACTTTTGGGATTGAATCAACAATGGGGTTTATCTACCAAGTCATTAGTCTTTTCATATTTTTTAAACCTCTAGGAATACCCTCATGATCTTAAGTTGAGCTTGAAATGTAGGAGAGAGTACCCCCTCTCATTGAGTTGACCTTCAACCCTCCATGGTCTATTGATAAATGACTTTCACTTTCTTAATGGCAACCTTGGCCTCATGAGTGAAGTTTAGTTCTAGGAAGTGAATTAATGGTTTTGGCACTCAATAGGAATAATGGAAGGCCCCTCTAGCAATGGTGGTGAGATGGTACCCACTCAATCCTTAGTTTTCTCCACTTCCTCTTTGTCACTTGTAATCATTGACATGAACTTGGATCTCTCTTTTGAGTGTGGTGTAGGAGCACCAATATAATTGAATAATAAGGTCTTCTTTGAATCTAGGTAGATTTGAGTTATTTGTCATAAATAAGGTCTAATGGGACCATTTATAATGTAATTAGGAGTCATGAGGTATGTTAGTGCAATTTTTGTAAAAAGTTGTTTAAAAATGTAAAAATTGCTTAAATTGCCTAAAGTTGCAAAAATGCATTTATTAAGGAATTGCATGGGTCAAAGTAGTTCAAGGGTTGTAATAAGGCCAAAATGGCCATATTTTCATATTTTTGGTTTATTGGAGGTGAATGGGTTCATTAGTTCTTAATTGCTAAAACATGCGAAAGTATGCATTGGTTGCATGTTCTAGTTATGGAAGAAATGGGGTCTTCTTTATGTAAACATTGAAAGTAGTGGGTTTTTGCATGAGAATGATGTTAAAGCCTTTTAAAAAGGCTTGGAAGATGTTTTGTAAGGGAGAGATTGACTAATATTGAATCTTAGTTCTAAAAACTCTATAATTACTTATATTTTTTTGTATTTTCTTCAAAAATCTGCACTTTTTATAGTCTTGCATGAAGCCGTAAAGGTACTATTTTGCTCAGGGGTCGACTTGATCTTGTGAAGGACTGATCCAAAAATTTTTTACTCCTTTTTAGTGAGGATTCATCAAATATACAACTTATGAGAGTAATTTTTTAGACTACTGGTCTGTGAGCTTGAAACAAGGGCTTTTAAGGCCTCCATAATGTAAAAAGGCCATTCCATCTACTGTACGGCTTGTATTTTGATGCAATGGCCTGGATTAGGTGTATTTAGGTCTACAATAAGTGTCTTAGTAAGATACAAGAGCTGGTTAGGTCTGTAGTTGAGTTGGTGAGTCACCATGCATGGCAAATATGAAGGTTTCCAAGTGAAAAGAGGTGGTTTTAAGAAGCAAATGTGTATGAAACTTGGGGGAAGAAAGGTTTAAGGTTAGTTTAATATTTTTCAGGTCCAAATAAGTGTGTTTGATGAGTTTTTAGGTTGTGGAAAGGTTGGTAATGTTGTTTTCCATAAAAACCCCATGAAACTTGCTTAGAATGAGGGTTTATTGAAATTGGGTCTTGGGAAGTGTATCTTCCAAAACTAGTTGTGGATTTGGTGGTTTGGTAGGATTTTTGATGCTGACCAATAGAAAAATCAGGTTTGGGAAGTGTTTAAACATGAGTCACTTTGTAAATTGGGCCTATTTTGGGGTCTAGGACAGCGATAGAGTGCTAGTTTGAAGCATTTGTTTCAAAAGAACCTATTGAAGTTTTGAAGTATGCTAGAGTTGGGAAAAAAGGGTATCTTAAAGTTTCAATAGTTGGGTGATTGAGTAAGTTATTGGTGTGTAAAATTGAGAAAATAGGTCTGTAGACCTACTAGAAAGAGTAAATAGTCAAGTGAAGAAGAACCCAAGCTTTAGTTAGTGAACCAAGTTGTTGTTTAAAACCTCTTTAGTAGTGTTTGAGTTGATCAAAACCATCTGGATCTTGCATTAGGATGGGGAACTGGTTACTATTTGCAATTTCCTCCAATGTCTGCATTTGCAGACTTGTGCCCCTGCTATTTTTTTGGCCCATAATTAGCTCTAGTTTTTTGGCTTTGTGTTTGGGAAATTGTTACAATATCTGTAGAGCATAAATGATCTTTCTTATCTTCCCCAAGATCCTGAGTATCTAAATTACCCTCATTTGACAAAATCAAAACACCTTTAGAGATTAAGAAAATGGATTAATTAAAATGTCTACCTGATCTACTATGTGTTGACCTGATCCCCTATGTTGATTTCCATCCTTATGAACTATCCTCCACAGCTGAACTGAAAATGAACCAGTAAGCTTGGATGACTTGTGTTCAACGATCTTGTGTTAGATTTTATTGCAATGAAAACATTTGACTGGAAGACCTTCATAATTTAGAATTTGAGTCCAAAAGCCTCTGTTTGAAAGAATGTCAATAGAATGGTGCAATGGTTTGGACAAATCAATGTAAACACAAACCTTCATGAAGCTACTATGAGCACCATCATATTTGGGGTTGAATCTCACAAATTCAAATCGTACTGGGAGTTTCCCTTATAGAGTCGATTTGATGCATTTGATAGTTTTTTCCCCTTCTTTAGCTCCTCTACAAGTTCAAAGAAAATAAAACTAGCAATTACACAGTTTGGTGTGAAATGGGTATGCCGAATTATTTTATGATAATATTGAAAATGTTTAGAAAGGTTGGTTGAAATTGCAAAATGTCTAACATGAAGTTGAAGTTTGAAAGTGTATTAAATATGTTATGTGTCTTCAAGTTAGATTATAGTTTGATGATTAAATGGCTAAAATATTTATAACTTTGTAAAAAAGACAAGAAATAATGTAAAATGAGCTGGTTAAATAAATGAAAGGGAACTTAAATCAAATTTGTAGTAAAATGTACATATGTGGAAACATAAAATCTGTATAAATATAGAATGGTGAAAATATATTTTTTTGGGATGAGAATTTGTATGTAAACCTAATATGCAATTGAACAAAGTAATACTTAACACATGATCATTGACATAATCATTGATATTATTAATAATTACTTTATATCATAGAACTTTATATTAAGATTCAATTTATCTATTATTATTATTATTTTAAATAAAAGGTGTAGGTATAATTTCTTATTAAAAAATGAACTTTTTAGAATAAAAAGTGTCATAAATATTTTAAAGTAAGTAATATCATAAAGAATTAAATTCTTTTTCTTTTAATTTTTTAAAATAGATACAAATATTTAAAAACAATAATATTATATAAAATATAAATTAAAAAAAATTAAAAAAATTATGAGTATAATATAGATTTCATTTCTAATTAAATAAAAAAATTAACAAGATATCAAATTATATACTATTTTGTCAAAATTCAATTATATAATTTCTACATTACAATTGTTCAGTCTAAATTCATCTCATAAAATGACATGTTTCAATGACTATTCTCCAACATGTACAAATATAATGATTCAAAGGAGTAGACATGAAATTAGGTTGGGAGAACAAATTTGGCTTTGGTGTGGGCCATAGCTAATTAGATGCAATGGATTGAGTATATTTATAATTTTGAATGAATGGTTAAAAACTGAAAAGTCTATTAAAAAAGAAGATATTAAAAATAATTGTATTTTACTAGGGTTTGCTGAGTTTAATATGGACAATTTTTTTTTTTCCTTCAATTTTTTAAAATAGATACAAATATTTAAAAACAATGTAAAACCAACTATAAAGAATAGGCTTTCAAATTCAGTAATGCATGCCCGCAGTGGATGTGATAAAGAATAGGTGGAACCTGGTAGTGAGAGGACAACTAGCACTTACACAATTAAATTTTTTTCAATGCCATGCAATAATAGCAGGTAGGTTTCCTTGGCTAGATTTTTTTTGATTTTGTATTAAATTTTCTATAAACACTCTTTCCTATCCAACAACTTAGTTTTCAACACTTTAAGATTGGTCTCATAATAGTCAATTCACAAGGTTAGATTCCTTAGCGAGAAGTTAGTTTAAAATTTTGTTGAATGCACTACAATCCTTGACAAAATGGATGCATTAAGTTCAAGGGTTTGAATCTTGTGCATTGGTTATGTTTTTATGCAAAAGGTCAGCTAGCAGAATGGGCATAAGACTAGTATGTTGGAACAACCCCACGCCAGCCTATGAGTGTTGAGATTGATGTTGTGGTAATTGGGAAGGAGAGTTGATCTGCTACCTCCTCAGATCCTTATCCTCCATGGGTCCATGGTGCCATGGTTCCCTTCTTACTATTCCAGACTCTTCCACTCAAGGTAATTCTAAAACTATTTGCACTTTGTTTGTTTAAGTAAGTAGTTCAAATTTGTTGCTAATATTCCTTTTGGAACTTCTATTTTGGTATTGTGTTTAAATTATGGATACGTAGGCTAGATTTTACCAAAATATTGACCAATCCAAGTTTTCACTTCTAGCTATAGAACACAGTTTGTAGATGGCCTGGTGGGTATAGAGTACAGACTTGCTATTGAGATTTACGATTCAGGTATTGATGAATACAAGCTCTTTATCAAATTTTCTATATGCACAAAAATCACAGAGCTACTGCTTTGTTTCCCCAAAACAAAACAAGCGAATACACAAAATCAGAATAAACAGAATGTAAGAAGACAACAAATTTGGGCATGCAATATTTTCCTTTTTATATTAACTGAGCTGGAAATGGAAATACATTGAAGATCAAACATAAACTACTGAAAGCTAACTCTAAGATACAAACTTCAAACTTCTGGGAGCTTCATGAGCTACTCAACCAGACATACAATGAACTTCAAGAGCTGCTAGGAGCTCACTAGTAGGAGCTACGCAGAGCTCTTTAGGAGAAATCATTGCTCACACAAAAAAAACATGCACCTGTTGTTGCTCATAAATTTCTCTGAATCACACAGAGAACAAAAACATTCTCTTTTGTCTACTAACTGTTGCTGCACAAAGAGCTTCTTCTTCCAAATTTGACTAACTGAATAATATTCCTTCAATTCTTTTTGTCTTCAAACACATTCCCTCTCAAATTCAAAATTACCTACTAGAATTAATTTGGAATTCAAAAATTCCTAACTTCATTAATTCTTCCGTAGTCTTCAAGTGCACATCAGGAGCAAGTGGGAAAGCAATCCCCAAGACAATCTTTTAGCTGCAGGCATCGAATGCCCCTGACAGGTAGGTAGCAATTGGAAGAGGCTCAGGAGCATTCAATTTTCCAACACTCCCCCTTGGTCCTAAGCCGACGAACATGATCAATCCTGATCCAAAAACAACAACGCCCAATTTGCTCCTCAAGTGTTCAAAACTATCTCTGCTCAAAGGCTTGGTGAATATGTGTGCTAGCTGCTACTCAGACCTACAAAATGCCATTTTAATTTCACTATTCTCAACTAGTTCTCTGATAAAATGATACCTGATTTCAATATGCTTGCTTCTTCCATGAAACACAGTAATTTTCTGTTAAGGCTATTGATGAAACACTGTCACAAAAGATTATTGTTCCATCCTCTTGTTCTTCTCTCAAATCTACCAAGATTCTTCTCTGCCAAATAGCTTGACATGCTACTGCATTCACCACTATATACTTAGCCTCAGTTGTAGATAGGGAAACAATGGGTTGTTTCTTAGAAGCCCATGAAATGACTCCCGAACCCAAATAAAACACATAGCTTGATGTGCTCTTCCTATCATCCAAACATCTTGCCCAATCACTGTTTGTGTATCCAACCAGCCCAAACTCATTTGTTGTTGTGTACAAAATGTTATATTCTTTGGTATCATTCACATACCTCAGGATTATTTTACCCACTTGCCAATGGGTGTCCCTTGGAGTCTCCATAAATATGGAAATAAGACTCACACTGTGCATTATATCCGGCCTAGTTGTTGTTAAATACATTAAGCTTCCAACCAAACTCTTAAACATGGTCGGATCCAAATTGTTGTTGCAATATTCCTTGCTCAACTTTAGACCTATTGTTGTTGGTGTTGGGGTAGGCTTTCTTTCAAGCATTCTAAAAATCTTCAAGATCTCATTTGCACATTTTTCTTGAGAGATAAATATACCATCATGCATTTGTTTTACTTCTATGCCTAGAAAATATCTCAAGAGACCTAAATCTATCATTTCAAACTCTCTTTTCATGGCCTCTTTAAAATTAGAAATGAGGAAATCATCATCCCCAGTGAAAACTAGATCATCAACATACAAGACTACAATCAAAATCTTACCATTTGTTGTCTTGATGTAAAGAGTGGGCTCACCATCGCTTTTTCTAAAGCCATTGCTCATCAAATATGATTTAGACTTGTTGTACCATGCCCATGGAGCTTGCTTCAGCCTATAAACCTTGTGTTCTCGACCTAGAACTTCATATCCGAAAGGATGCTCCACATAAACCTCTTCTTTTAACTCTCCATTGAGGAAGGTGGACTTCACATCCATTTGAAATACCTTCCACATGTGCTAGGCTGCAATTTCTATGACTTCCCGCACAGATTCCATCCTTGCAATGGGGGAAAAAGTCTCATTATAATCTCTCACAAACTACTATTTGTACCCCTTGATCACTAATCATGCTTTGTGTCGCTTAATCCTTCCTTCGACATTGTATTTGGTCTTGTAGACCCATTTCACACAAATAAATCGCTTGTTGGGAGGAAAATTAGTTAACTCCCATGTGTTGTTCCTCTCTATTGCATCTATCTCCTCATCCATGGCCTCACACCATTTCTCCTCTTTCACAACATCCTTAAAATAAATTGGATCACTATGAGAAAACAATGCAAAATTTACACTCTCATCAAATTCTTCATCATACCTTTCATTTTGGTAGATCTCCCTTAGAATCTTGGTCCTCTTTGGAATTAGGGAGGTGAGAGTGGGGTTTGAACTTTTATTACTACTGCTGTTGTGCTGAGCAAGCAGGTTCAGGAGCTCTTGGCAGCTCTCAAGAGCTCTTTCGGAGCTTTCAGGAGCTCTTCGGGTGACTTCAGGAGCTCTCTAGAGCTCTTCAAGAGCTCATCTAATACTTTTAGGAGATAATCCTTTGGCTATCTCTGGCTGCTTTCCTTTCTGTCTGCTCACTTCAAGAGCTTTCAAGAGTTATTGGGAACTTTCAGGAGCTCAACCAATACCTTTAGGAGCTAATCCTTTGGCTAATTGTGTCTATCTTTCTGACTGTCTTGTTGACTGTCTTCCTACTTTAGGAGCTATAAGGAGCTATTGGCAGCTTTCAGTAGCTATCAAACCATCCCATGATTCTTCTTCTAGGAACTCCACATCCCTACTAATCACTATCTTCTTGGTGACCAGATTGTATAGCCTATAGGCTTTGGACTCTTCATTGTAGCCCATGAAAATACACTTTTCACCCTTGTCATCCAATTTAGGCCTCTTTTCTTTAGGCATGTGTGCATATGCTACACACCCGAACACTCTCAAGTGTTCAACCATCCACTTGAGATTTGTCCATGCTTCTTGAGGGATATTGTCACAAACTGCTTTTTTTGGACTTCTATTTATCAAATAAATAGTTGTTGCTATAGCCTCTCCCCAATATTCAGTTGGGAATCCCTTTGCTTTCATCATTCTCCTTGCCATCTCCATGATGGTCATATTCTTTCTTTCAGCCACTCCATTTTGCTGCAGAGTATAACTGGTTGTTAGCTCCTTCTTGATGCCATTTTTCTTGCAAAAATTCATAAGCAAATTAGAGACATACTCTCCTCCACAATTTGAACTTAGGACCTTAATCACATGTCCACTCTCCTCTTTAGCCTAGGACTTAAACAACAAAAACTTGTCAAAAGCTTCAGATTTATGTTGCAAAAAATAGACCCATGTCTTACAACTGTAATCATCAATGAAGGTCATAAAAAGTCTTCTTTTACCAACAAAAATGATTTGCATAGGGCCTACCAAATCCATGTGCACCAACTCCAATGGTGCTCTTTCCCTTGTAGAGTTTCCCGATTGAAAGGGTTGCCTATGTTGCTTGCCCAAAATGCAAGCCTCACATCTAACATTAGGCTCTGCTATTCTTGGAAAACCATCAATCATTTTGTTATTGGACAAAAGACTCAAACCAACATAGCCTAAATGTCCATACCTAAGATGCCATAGCTTGGAGAGGTCTTGAATGGTGCTCTTCAGCACTACTTGTTGTATTGTTGTACATTCTCCATTCATGAGAGGTGCAGCAACAGACTGAGATGAGAAACACATCTCAATATTCAAAGGAAACATCTGGTTCTTTGTCATTTGAACTACTGCAAACACTTTTGTCCTCTCATTCTTGTCATAAATAACGTATTGACCCTTCTCCATCAGCACTTTGTATCCATTTTGGATTAGTTGTCCAACACTCATTAGGTTGTCCTTTAACCCAAGAGCAAGAAATACATTTTGTATCTCCTTCTTCTCACCTTGCTTGGTGTAGATCATAATAGATCTTCTTCCAACAACTGGAACTACTCCATTGTTTCCTATTCTTATTTCAGACTTAACATTTTTATCAATGAAAGAAAACAAACTTTCATTACCACTCATGTGGTTGCTGCAACCGCTATCCAAATACCAAACTTTGGGGTTGCCTTCTTCACCAATGTTGCACATGATGAAGGTTGTGGACTGGATTCCTTCAACCACATTCACATTTTTGTTTTGACTGATAACGCTACTTTTTCTAGCATTCACTCACATAATTTCCAAACTTATGACAATAGTAGCATTAAACATTGCTCTTGTTATTCTTCAGGTGTGAACTGTTGTTCTTCTTGCCTCTTCGGGAGCTGGTCTGAGAGCTGCTCACTCCCTCTTGGCTATTTTCTCATGCCAAGCTATCTTCTCCAGCATTACCACGTCCAAATCTCCCTCAACCACATCTGGAGTTTTTTCTGCCTCTCCTCCTTCCCCTTGCATTTGACTGAGCTTTAAAATATTGCACTTGGGAGGAACTTGCAAACCTATTTAGGCGCTACTCATGGGTTTGTAGAGAACCCATCAGCTCATCAATAGAAAATGTTGTGAGATCCTTTGCCTCTTTAATGGCAATCACCACTACATCAAACTTCGTGGATAATCCCCCAAGGATTTTCTCCACAATCCTTTGATCATCAATTATCTCAGCATTCAAGAGGAATCACTGCTCACACAAAACAAACATGTAGTTGTTGTTGCTCATAAATTTCTCTGAATCACATAGAGAACAAAAACATTCTCTTCTGTCTATAGACTGTTGCTGCATAGAGAGCTTCTTCTTCCAACTTTGACTAACTGAATAATTTTCCTTCAATTCTTTTTGTCTTCAAACACATTCCCTCTCAAATTAGAAATTACCTAACAACATTAATTTGGAATTCAAAAATTTCTAACTTCATTAATTCTTTTGCAGTCTTCAGGTGCATGTCAGGAGCAAGTGGGAAAGTAATCCCCAAAACAGTCTTTCAGCTATAGGCATCAAATTCCCCTAACATGTAGGTAACAATGGGAAGAGGCTCAGGAGCATTTAATTTTCCAACACTCTCTACTCCCTTGCTTGAGGAATTTAGGTTAGGGAATCATCATAGAGGCTAGCATTTGCACTATTGAATGGCAGATTTTATGTGTTTGGGATATTTTCTAGTTTTATATCGGCCTTTGATTTGTAGCTCAGCTCATGGTACAACATTAGCATTTTGAGGCAGTAGGGTATATCTCATATCTTATCTTGTAGGTTGTGGATAGAACATGAGCTCCTTTTTCAATTGAACAACAACGATGTGCTTCTTGCCTCACATACAACAAACACTTTTTGCAATTATCTCTCTCTATAGTTCTCCAACACTGGACTAAACCATATACTTTTCTGGAGCTAGTGTAGTTGGCTGATCCCATACCAAAACCCTTATTTGTAGGCTTGTAAGCTTTCTCAAATAGACTCTTTAGAAGACTAGCTACCGTGGCCACATAAGCCTCTAAATTGCTAGTGATCTAACTTTAATTGGGAAAGGGAATCACATTGATATCTAGATCTGAAAAGAAATTGAAGTTTTCATAATGTAAGAAACAGTCATCCATCCATACTCGCCCACCTATGTCATTTTCATACTATTCACTAATGGCTTTATATGCATTCTTCAAATAGTCAGAACAATTTTCTGCTGATATATTCTTGACACACTATGAAAGGGCATAGGTGGTGTCGAGATAGTCACTATATGAAGAGGTAGTAAACTTTGAAATATTAGATGTATTGGGAAATAGATCGTTCATAACTCGGTTCAGGTTTCTAGAATATGTACCGCCATTAGGATAAGTTGTTTCATTGTTACAGTTAGACCATTGACAGTCACATATGAACCAAGAAGAACTCAACAGAAAGAGAAAAATAGGAATGGAATCACGCCTCATCTTATTCCTTATTCTTAACTGGGAGGACTCCTAAATTTACATTGGAGTTTGATCTGCAAGGCCTCAATCACAACATCACATAATAGGCAAGATCATAAGTTGAGATTAGATTGAATACAATGTTGTGAATTGATATCTGATGGGTTTTTTTTTAGTTGAGATTAGATATATGTATTCAAAGCCATCGATATCAGATATTTATGCAGCGATGTGAGTTGAATACTATGATATCCAGTGAATTGAATGCTATGATATAGCATATATTAGATATTATGCAATTTTGTGAATCAATGCCTGAAAGAGTTTCAATAGTTAGCAGATGATTACAGCCATTGATTGTAACTTTTTAGCTTTGTCTTGTTAAAATTGGATATGCCTTTGGCGTAAAATAAATATGCTTATAAGTTATAGCATGTCTTCTTTGGAAGTAGTTTGTTGCAAAACAATTTAAGAAGATTGTTACAACAAATTTATTTTGTAAAAGAGAACATCAAAGCTTCTACAATAAAGATTACTTTAATGGTATCTTTTGATGTTTCCAATAGATGGACATTTGAATTGCCAAGTTAAGGTCATATGCTCTCTAATGGTTTATGGTTTTAAATTATACTGAAGTATGCTTATGCAATTGCTTTTAACTTGATAACATGTGTATTCCTAATATTTTTATTATTGGACTTCAAAAATGTGTCAAAAATTAGAATTTGTTTGATGCTTATGTAAACATTTTCTATTATTGCAGAGACCAGCTTTGTTTCCTAGTGGTTTTATGGTTGTTTTCAAGTATATTTTACTTATCATCCTCACTGTGGAGTTAGCTACACTCTCATTATACAGTTTGAATATATGAAGCAATATAAAGATCATTTTGTTTTTGGTGTAAGCTTCACTTCAATAACTTTCATTGATTAGAAAGTATCTATTTGAGTTTATATTACTCAATTATAAAGAATTTAATTATGGATGCTAAGCATCTTTTATAGAAAAATTCAAATAAGACTAGAGTAGGTATCTTTTTGATGTTGGCAGTCATTTTCAATAGGTGAGCATGTTGGAATGTGAGTTTACCTATCTTCTATCTCAATTTTAAGTAATCAGATTTACAAAACTTTATACCAGCAACAACATCAACAATTGGATGAAGTATGAATGAAAAATAGGGCTTGCGATAATAGGAAGGCATATTAAAAATTAAATGGACACTAAGGAATGGAAAATAATCCAAATTATTGCAAAGCACTTGGCATGTTTACTCAACATTTTATGGAGTTATATGGACTTAAAATTTTATGTAAAATTATTCTTTGAACAAATTCAAAATATCTAAGGACCAAATGGCTACAAGGTTTATACTTCTCCTCATCAACACTGACAAGATGCTTAAAATGCCACCTACACAAAATTGTACAGTATGAAAATCTTCAAAATGGACCATCCTATAATCTATGATAGAATGGCTTAAAGTAAAGCATTTGTGATGGCTAACAGATGGAAAGTTGTTAAAAGTGGAATGAATTTTAAAGGGAGGATGGAATAACCTTTTTATTTGACAAAATCATAGATAGGATGCAAAAATAGTTCATCATTTATTTCTTCAATGTTCCAATACATAATAAATATGGAGAACACTTGCAAGCAAATTCAATTCTATTCCAACCAAAACAAAACATAGTAGAAGGGAGACTAAACATGGATAGAGTCAAAGAAAAAAGTATAGGTCTTGAGGATTCTACATAAAATTACCCTTGGTTTTGTATTCTTGTATATTTTGTTAGAGAGACATAAGAAATTTCAAGAACTCCAGTGGCATTTGGAAAACAACAGTCAAATTGGTGAAAAATCAAGTATGAAGCACAAGGTGGATTTATGCACAAAAGTTAATCAGTAAGATATCCAACCCTTTGGATCATATTATTATCACCAATACACCCATTTTATTACAAAACCTATGTCATGGCCCAATTCTTGAACTATGGGATTCTAGTCAAAATGCTATAGTTTCTTTGTTTTTTGTTTTACTTTTTGTTCCCTATGCCTGACATGTTTGTTAGGTGCCCTAGGATATATAGATTGACTGGGTACACGACATATATCTCATATTATTTTTTAACATAGAATCATACATTAATGAATTAAATCAACCAATGACATCATTCTAAATCAACTTATACTCAACTCGGATTTTTAGATATTTATTTATGCAATCATCACATACATTACATTTTGTTATTTTTTTTTATCGGTAATAATATTTTTTTTCTTTATTGATAAAAATTCATATTACATCATCTTCTAAACTTTTTTGAATGCCCATCTATCCTCCAGATATTCAACTACTTTAACCCAGTTTCTCAAAACTACTACCCTGCAAACCAAAAAAATGCTTCCCTTCATTGCCCACAATTTTAGCAAACCCCCAAAACCACAAAAACTAACTACAGATAGCCAAAAACTCACAATTCTTGATAGAGGGTTAATTTTTTTGTAAAGAACTAGACGATCTACTCACAACAACTTCCATGGTGGCCCCATTCGTCTTCTTCTTCCTCTGCAGTCGTTGCTCCATCTTCTCCAAAAGCTCTGCTTCAGCCTTTGCCTTCACTATTACCTCCTCAACCTCTACTAACTCCACAATCAATTTCAAAACTTCCCACCCGCGTGCTACTCCCGCTCTTCATTTGGCTTTGTGTTTTCCTTCCAACCATTTCACAAAGGGTACACATTTCTCTATTTCTTCTACGTCGTCACTATCAATTCCCTCACTGATATCCATCCCTACTCCCAGAGTCACCCATTCCAAAAGTGAGTCCATGTCCTCAAGATAATCCTCATGCACCAATGTCTTCATCACCTTTTTCACAACTTCAATCGACTTTCCCAAATCTAATCCCCAAGCCATAATCAATGAATATATGTCCATATTCATTTTATATCTATGCTTGAGGTCGCTAAACCCTTTTCCTAGAATTAATTGCATTTCCTTCACTAATCGCTCATCACCATACATGAAACAACCCATCAGTCTCTTTTCTGATGCTTCTCCACGAAGGGTGAGAGTTTTTTCCTCATTGTAAGCATGAAACCAACCTCCATCACCTCTACAGCACTTGACAGAGCCACCACCTCCTGTACACTGTTTTCACACCTATTATTCACCATAGTAGAGAAGCATCAAGAAAGTAATGCCTCGAGAATTTAATAACTTCATTCACTTTCCTTTCCATAAATTCTTGGTGTACGTCAATCATCACTGCCACTCAACTCCACACATTTTTCTCATTCACTTCAAGAATTAAAACCTGCAATTACTCCATTTATTTCTGCAATTATTCCTTCATTTATTAGTAATGTCTTTATCGCACAACTATTTTATTCTTTATTTTTCTACTTTCATTTGTAGTCATCTTTAGGTTTATTCCTGAGCATTGATATTGATATATGACCGATAACATATTTTCCCTTGCTGTTATGAATGGATATCTGCATAGCAAAGCTACACTAACAGACATCATTGTAGAGCTCCCTAAATGCATGACCCATTTTAGTCTTTTCATCAGGGAGAACATTTATTTTAAATATCTCAATGATGACTTGGGATGTCACATTAGTTAGTAATAATCATTATCATTGTATCGATGAGATTGTGATTCTTCATCCACTAATAGCCACCTTCTCCACTGATGAACAAATTTCCTTAGGTCTATCTATGGGATGCCAGATAATGTTACCCCGATGCACCCCAACTCCACCAATACATTATGCACTTGATAATCCATGGTTATATCAGATTATTGGGGGAATGTAAACATTTGTTCCACTGATGTTCATGTGTCACAGGGATTTGCTTACTTTTGTTGACTCTGTGGGTCTATTGGGGAGAGCGCTTTAGGAGTCAGCTCGATAGGGTATTGTTACACCGATATAGGTAATGAGCTACTTTCATCAGGCCATCGATGAGGCTATAATGGGGGTTCTGCCGATGAGGCATTGTTAGGCTGATAGTGCTAATTTTTACTTAGGGATGGGGAAAGATGTATGGAGTCTCAAACTCATTTATGGGTGTGACAATTTGGAAATGTAGGCTACAAAATGGATCTTATCACACAAATTTCAATAATTTGTATTGATCATAAAATTAAAGTGTGGAAAATTTCTATGGTATGTGGAGGATAAGTGGGTGGAGGCTAGTAAAAAATGTGAGATTTTTTCAGTCCTAATATGATCTACTATGTCTTTTCATTGTTCTTCTAACTCATGACTCTCTTTAGTTCATGAATTTTCTTATTGTCACTTAGTTCATGACTTTGTAGCCTTCCATGCTAGTTGATGAAGAAAGCCTTTTGTTGCCTTTTATTGAAGTTATTGAAACAAATGCTCAAGAAGAGTTTGAATGGGCTGTGCTTTTCGAAAAAAAGTGAAATCAAGAAAATGAGAATGAGATCTACTGTTAACTCTTCATTGTGGTTGTTATTCAAAAAAAGTTTCTTTTGATATTCTTGCCGCTTTCTCTTAATGTCTTTTTGTTGTTTAGTAATGATATTTGTTGCTTGATCCATTAAACTCATTGTTATAGTCATAAAAATTTCTGCCCTTGCACTAAACTCACTGCTACAACCATGAAACTCACTACTACTACTACTTGTACATTGGAAATCATTCCTTACTTATTTTTGCATACTCTTAAACTATTTTCTAATAGTGAAAGGCTCTTTCTCTATTATTTATGTGACCTCTACATCCAACCTTATTTGTTACTCCTTTATTTCTGCTATGAAAGCCACAGAGAACTGCATTGTTTCCTTAATGAATACTCTTAATGGTTGTCACATGTTTACTTGATACATTTTGTTCTTTGTTCTTCTTTTATATGTCATCATTGGCAGGGTTATGTTGACTGCATGGGGTTATGTTTCGGAGCTTTAATGCCACTATTTTTTTACATCCTAATGTATTTCACCTTTACCTTGCAGTAATAGTAATATTTCTCTCATATTGCATTCTTTGTTTTTGTGCATTAGCTACCTTTTTTATGTGTAACAGTGTTGTCATAACCTTATGTGTCTGGTATGTGTGCATGGTAATGTAGTGTTTATATATTTTTCCTTTGTATTTGATTAGCATGAAGCTAATAGTGACATTGTAAGAACTGCTATGAGTATTGACTTTTTAGTAAATTATGTTGATCATTGCAATTATTTTTGAAATTTTCCTTTTACAATTATTTTAATGCACACATGCAAATACTATTTAAGTAAGTAATGGTTGTCTTATTATGCAAACAAGGGTAATCATTACCTATGTAATATAATGTGATATTTTTTTTATTTTTGTAGAAATGTATTGATAAACTCAAAGAAGGTCATAAAGTTAGGGTGTTGGATCTGTTTGATGGTGATGATGTGGGAATTGAGTGGATTCACTCACTATCTATTGTACATGGAGTCAACTTGAAAGGAATAGGAGATGCAAATGTAAACATTTTAAAGGTCACAAGTAACATACCCCTTGTTTATGAAGACAAAATAGATGGAGTTGTTCATCTAAAAGAGAAAGAGGGAACCTTCACACGGTGGCCACTAAAATATTTGAACATGTTTATCATGTACTAGTTGTTAGAAATCTTGGCTCACTGCTTTACGCGGTTTTTTGAATGTGTTGTTCAGGGATCTTAATTATCATGGTGTATTTGAAAGAGTTAGAAACTCTTAGACAACTTTGACATCTTCTAACTTGTTTTTTATATATATATATATATATGCATTAAATTTTTTATTGTAGATTACCTTTATTTATCATGATGTTGAATCAATCTTTTAATTCTAGCATGTTGTACCTTATTCATATATGTAATATTTTTATTTTCTTTTCTGTTTTAGTTCAAGTTTAATTTCATGACTATATTTACTACCAATTAATGGAAACTAGTAAATAAAAATGACTAAACTAATGACTAAATATATAACTAAAGTAATGACTAAAGTAATGACTATATGACTAAATATGACTTAATGACTAAATATATGACTAAATATATGACTAAATTAATAACTAAATTTATGACTAAATTAATGGCTAAAGTAATGACTAAATTAATGACTAAAGTACTCACTAAATTAGTGACTAAATATATGACTAAATTAATGACTAAATATATGACTAAATATATGACTAAATTAATGACTAAATATATGAGTAAATAAATCACTACCATGAATAAATAAATGACTAAATATACGACTAAATCAATGAATAATTCAATGACTAAATCAATGACCAAATCAATGACCAAATCAATGACTAAATCAATGACTAAAATAGTTTAGTCATTTATTTGGTCACATTATAAATGACTATAAATAAACTACTAATAGTCACATGACTAAAATTAGTCATTTATACGCAATTTTTAGTAGTTTATTTAGTCATATATTGTTGTTTGTCTACTAGTGTGCAAATGAAACCCGGATTATAAATAAGATTCTCAGAACCCTTCCTGATGCTTGTAGTGAAAATGTGAGTGTTATTGAGCAGACTATAGATTATAAGACCTGTACTAAGGATCTGTTGTTAGTAGTTTTGACATCTTATGAGATGAGGAATTCGAGTCTAAGAAATGGAGGCAAATTAGATACTACTTTTAAAGCTACAAAAACTGAAGATTTGGATGAAGAAAACTTTGATGAAATAGAAGATAACTTTGTAAAAATAATGAGAAAAGGATCTAGTATGTATGAAGGTGAGTTTCCTTTTAAGTGCTTTAGTTGTGGAGAAATAGGTCACTATGCTGCAAAGTGTTTAGAAAGAGCTAAAAGGAATAAACAAAGATATGAGAAGGAAAACTAAGGAAAGAAAATTAATAGAGCTTACTATGTCAATGAGAATACTAGTATTTCAAATGAAGATTCAGAATATGAAGATCTAGATAACAATGAATGCTTGTTCTTGGAAATTAAGGATGAACCTATTTCTACTAATTCAAAAAAATAGATAAAGGAATGTTCTCCAAATAAGGAGAAGGAGAAAAATGAAGGTACAATTATCTCTACCCTACATGCTAAGCAAGAAAAGAAATTTTGAGTAGTTGATAGTGGTTGCTAACATCACATGAATGATGATAAGAGTAAGTTTTTGAAGCTTGAGAAATATGATGGAGGCTTCGTTATGTTTGGAAATGATACTGGTGCTAAAATCTGTGGGATGGGTTCAGTATGTTTTGATGACAAGAATCATACTGATGATGTTTACTATGTTAAGGGTATAGGCATAATTTGTTGAGCATTGGTCAAATGTATAGAAAATGATATGATCTTTTGTTTAAGGATGAGAAATCTGAGATCCGGAAAGGATCTGGAATGTTGATTGCTACAGGAAAGAAATATGAAGGGAATATTTATCAGCTTAGGGGTGTAGATGGAAGATTCTTTATGACTCAGATAAATGATAGCTGGTTATGGCATAGGATAATGTGTCACATGAATTTTGATAACTTGGAAAGGATTAGTGTTGTTAAGGCCGTGAGAGATTTATCGAGAATTACAAAGCCTGTCAATGCTATTTGTAGGAATTGTCAATTTGGGAAGTTCAAGCAAGAAGTCATTACAAATCAAGAGAATAGTCTACTACTGGATTATTGGATTTAGTTCATACAGATCTTTGTGGTCCTATGAGAGTGTGAATTATACTTGGTGAAAGGTACTTTATGCTTTTAATTGATGATTATTCTAGATACACATGGGTTACATTTCTTAGAGAGAAATAAATGCATTAGATAGATTCAAGGAATTCAAGGCTATGGTTAAAAATGAAGTGAATTTGAAGATAAAATTCTTAAGGTATGAAAAAGGTGGAGAATTCACCTCCCATGAGTTTAATATGTTTTTTGAAGTGCATGGAATAAAGAGACAGTTATCTACCTCGAGAAATCCTTAGCAGAATGGAGTTTTTGAAAGGAATAATAGAATAGTTCAAGAAGCTACTAGGTCAATGATCATTGAAGCCAGATTACCAAAATTTTACTGGAAAGAATCTATTCATATTGCTATATATGTATTCAATTGAGTTCAAGCAAGATAAAATAGTACAAAGACTCGCTATGAGCTATGACACAAAAGAATTCCTACAGTTAAATATTTCAAGGTATTTGGAAGCAAATGCTATATCAGAAGAGATGAAAAAACTTTGGGAAAGTTTGATGCAATAAGTGATGAAGGATTACTTCTTGGATACTCTACCAAAAGCAAGGTATGCAGATGTTTCAATAAAAAACTGAGAAAAATTCTAGAGAGCTCGAATGTGACAGTTGATGAAATAGTGAAGAATTCTATTGATATTGATGGATATGTGTCTGATAAACATGAATGTACATGAATAGAAGAAATTGTGGAAGAAAAGGATAAAGATGAACATGAAAAGTAGAATGAGTAGAATGAAAGAGAAGATGCTCTGGTGATGTCCCCTAGGACACTGGAATATGTATAGAGGAATCATTCAATAAATTAGATTATTGGAGACAAGACAAAAAGTGTGTTAACTAGAAGCAAAGTTGTTGTTGAAGTAAACTTGTGTTTATTCTATGAGATTGAGCCAAAGATAGTAAGTGAAGCCTTTAAAGATGAATATTGGAAGGAATCAATGAAAGAAGAACTTTTGCAAATTGAGAATAATTAGACTTGGGAACTGGTCCCAAGACCATCAAACAAAAATATTATTGGATCAAAATGGGTATTCAAAAATAAGTTGAAGGAGAATGGAGAAGTTGATAGAAACAAAGCAAGGCTTGTGAATAAAGGCTACTCACAAGTAGAAGGCATAGAATTTTAGGAGAAATTTTCCCCAGTAGCAAGAATGGAATCAAGAAGGATGTTCTTGGCATTAACTGCTTATAAGTATTTCAAAGTCTATTAGATGGATGCCAAGTCAGCATTTTTGAATGGTAAGCTAAAAAGAAGAAGTCTACATGGAATAACAAGAAGGATTTCAATTAACAGATCAATCAGATATGGTGTGTAGGTTGAAGAAAAAATTATATGGATTGAAGCAAGCTCCTAGAGTCTAGTATGGAAGGTTAGAAAAGTATCTAATTTAGAAAGGATTTAACAAAGGTACAAAAAACATTAATTTGTACTTTAAGATTGAAAAGGACAAAATCTTGATTGCAGTTGTATATGTTAATGACATTATCTTTGGAGGAAATGAAAAGATGTGCAAGATGTTTTCAGAAGAAATGTGGAAAGAATTTGAAATGTCTATGTTTGGGGATTTCTTGGGCTACATATTAATCAAATAGAGAAATTAATTTTAATTTCACAATCTAAGTATGTGAGAGAGATGTTGAAAAAGTTTGGGATGGATGGTTCCAAACCGGTAAGTACTCCTATGGTGACTGGTTGCAAGTTGGGTAAAGATGATATTTCACCTAAGGCTGATCAGAGCAAGTGTAGATCTATGATTAGTCGACTACTATATTTGACTACTACTAGATTAGATATTATGCATGTAGTTTGTCTTGTAGCTATATTTCAAGAAGATCCGAAGGAAACACATGTTGATGTAGTCAAAATAATATTTAGATATTTGAATGGCACTCTGGATTATGGATTATGGTATCCTAAAGATACTAACTTTACACTTAGTGCTTATACAGATGTAGATTGGGCTGGAAGTATAGATGTGGTGGTGCATTCTTTCTTGGATGTAGGTTCATGGCATGGATGAGTAAGAAGAAATATTTGGTCTCTTTTTCTACTATTGAAGCTGAGTATATTGTCGTTGCACCTTGTTGTACACAAGTTCTATGGATGAAATAGACATTGAAAGATATCACTGTGCTATATGATGATCCCATTTCTATCTTCTATGATAATACAAGTGCAATTAACATTTTGAAGAATCATGTGATGCACTCGAGAACAAAGCATATATCTATTAGATATCATTTCTTGAGAGAGAAGGTCATCGAGAATGAAGTAAAGCTTGAGTATGTTCTGACAAAAGATCAGATTGTAGATATATTTACAAAGGCTCTTCCTAAAGATACTTTTAAGTATCTTCAAGAGAAGTTAAGGGTTATTTCCCCTCCTTTCATAAACTACGATGCATTTGGATATGCATCAGTCTAGTGGATTCATGGTTCTATCTTTTTGGACTGATGTTTTGGTGGCTACCTCTTAGGGGGAGTAGGTAGTTTCAAGTTTTATCATTATGAGCATTTTGTTGTCATGTCAAAGGAGGATTTAGTGAATATGTCTTTTCTTTCCTTTTCCATTGATGTCAAAGGGGGATAAAAAGCATGTGAAAAGGAGAGAAAGCTAATGAGAGAAAGTAGGTGATGAGGAAGATGATCTCTTGAGGGGGAGAAGCAAAAAAAGAAAAATCAAGTGAGAACTAGTATGGTGTCTCTAATGGTTTTTCACATCATGTGTTGCCATCAATGACAAAGGGGGAGATTGTTGCAAGAATGGAAAAAGGAATGAAAGTGTTTTCATTGATGTCAAATGGTCAATTGGTTATCTAATAGTTGTTGTTGGTTGTATAAGTTGAGGATATTGAGAAAATTTTATTAAAGCAAGTTTACAAGTATTCAAGATGGTGATCTAGTACTTGTCCCTATGGTTATGCAGTTTAGATATGTTAGTCATGGTTTTTGAAGGTTGTCATATCTAGATTATTTGTTGAGGTTCAGGAGAAATGTTGCTGGTCCATATTTCACTTTGATGAAGTCTTTTGACTTGTGTTTCTAGATATAAGATATTCCGATTGCATTGAAGATATTTTTGGTTTTTGGAAGTTTCGAGCTTAATTGTTCTATGTGTTTTACACTAGTTTGGTCGACTGTGTGTGAAGCGCTATCTTTGAAGTTGATGAAGCATGTTGGATTTATTTTGGGTCTTGGTGAAGCATGAGTTTGGGTCACCCTCATTCTAATTCTACCCTAGGATGTTTTGGCATTGACCTAATTTAAACTTGAAGTTGGATGGATGACTTTGTATCTTTTCAAGGTTGGAGATATATAAATACAAGATGAGCTAGCAATGAAAAATGTACAAGAGAAAATAAGGAAGATAAGTGAAAGAGAAGATGCGACTTTAATGATATTCATAAAGTGTGTGTGAGTTATGTGTGTGGTAGATCAGTGTGAAGCTTAATGCTAAGTTTCTAAATGTAGTGAGCATAAGGAAAACTCTATCATTCATGCAAGTTGATTAGTGATTGTGGTGGAATTATTTTCTGCATTGGGATTGTTGTCTCTTTGTAACAAGTCTTCTTTGTATCTTTGTGGCAATGATCCCTCCGGGTTGTAGCCCTATTGGCCTGTGAGTCCTTATTGTAGGTAGTGAGCCTTTCTGTAATTGGTTTTGATATTCTCTATAGTGTGAGCTAATCCTCACTGTGGTTTTTCCCTCATTGGGTTTTTCATGTAAATCTGGTGTTATTGTATATGTGCATTGGATTTGAGATTCTACATTGGCATTTGATAATTAATCATTTAATCAGTTTATGTATTAGTTCATGTAATTGAATTGAAGGTTATAATATGTGACAACTAATTCACCCCCCCTCTCAGTTGTCCTATCCAACATTTCTTCAAGAGATCTTAAATATTTCTTCCACCTAAATCTACACACACAAATCAAGAGGGAAAAATGTTTTTTTTTTGGTGAATGTGAGTTTTCCTTAGTCAAACCTCATTTCCCCATGGGTGAATAGGTCCTCCCTTAGACATAGGACCTAAACATAATTTAAATTTAGGTCCTATGTCTAAGGAAGGACCCATTCACCCATGGGAAAATGGTTCCTAGGTCCCTAACCTAGGACACACATTGCTCAATGAGGAGTGTTATGTTAAGGAATTAGTGAATGTCAAGTTTCCTCTTCGTAAAATTCAACTAAATAGGCTTGGATTTGAATTGAATGGGCCAATAAAAGAAAATTAAGCTCAATTAATTAAAGGAGCCCTAACTAAGTGTGAAAGTGTAAAGGGGTGCACTTTACAACACCAAAAATAAGGCATAGTTAAGTCCAAATTAATATTAATTCCAAATTAAGTGTGAAAATGTAAAGGGATGCATTTTTCTACACTACACAATCTTATCTTTAAGGTTAACCAATTAAAATATCTATTATCCAAGGCTACTCTAACAAGCCAGATGGAAAAAAGCGTGATGATCCTAAGTGAGTTTTACATCAACTATTTTGATTGAATGGTTATTAAAGGATAAGTCATTGTAGACCAATTAGTTGAATCTCCAATATATGTTGAAAACCCATTGGTATCTAAATTCCTAGATGAAGCAGTGTTCACATTCAAGTCAACAAATCAAGAGAAGCTATTCTTTGATGTTTCCCATACACAACATGGATCCAAAGCAAAAATCCTATTTATCACCCCTCAAGGTGATTGTATTCTAAAGTCATACAAATTGTTTTTTCCATGCACAAAAAATACAGAGTATGAAGCTCTCATCATAGGTCTCAAAATAAAAATACAATGGCATATCTAGGAACTCCAAGTCTTCAATGATTCCAAACTGGTGGTTACACAAGTCAACAATAATTACCAAACAAAGGATGATAAGATAATTCCTTACAATATAATGGTGAATAGCTTTAAAGAATATTGCATTGACATTACCTTCGAGAATTTTTTTGAATAAAAAATAAAGCTACATATGCAATGGAAATCATTAGATCTATTGGTGTTTTAAATAAACCAAGTTGATCTTATAATTACCTATGAATTTACCAAATTCATAGGTTACTAATTAGAATGGATTGGCCAAGTTGATAGGTGAAAGTATTTGAGACTTTCCCTCTACAATTTAGGCTCTACAAGACTTATGAGGGTGATCCCTAATAATGTTTCCAAGCTCTCTTGTGCCATTTACTTTTGAACATTGTAATAATAGATATATTCTTATGCAATAAATTCATCAAAAAATTTCTTGTAAGGGACATATTTGATAACTATTTTAGTTTCTTCTTTGTTAGAACCCTCAAGGAAAATATCTATCAAAGAAAACTTGTCAATACTATCTTTCAATATATCAACATCTACTAACTCACAAATCAATGTAGCTAAGGTGTCAACTAAACTATTTATTTAATCCTTCCATTGTTGAAGGGGCTTGACTCCACCAATATCATTCAGAATGTCAGGTATCAAACCAAAATCATTCTCATTAAACTTCTACACAAGCTCCCTTATTTTCTTCTCCAGGGGATCCATCAACGCTTGACAATCTATGATCCCTTTCAAAATCTTGTGGGTTTTGAAAGTTTTTGGTGGTTTATTTGCATCATGGGTTGATCCAATAACCATGCTCTTCAATGTTTCAAACCTAGGGATCCATTTATTCAATAATGGAATAGAAATTTCCCTATCCCTATCAAATATCCTTATTGCATCAAACATAGTTGAATAAGTTGAATGAACGCTGCGAGTCTTCCTCTCAATATTTTTATTTAGGTGCTCCAAAATCATAGTTACAATCTTCATTTTGTTCGTATAAACAGTCATGTCCACATTCTCAAGGAATTCATCATACAATTAGAGTTTTTCAATAAACTCCTTTCTAGTAGCTCTCTTCCTTTTTGAGGGGCAACTGATGTGCTTGGATTTAGATATGTAATGGTCACATCATCAAGATTGTATAATATTAACTCCATGGAAATGGAAGGAGGGGGTGGAGATTGAACTATAGGCGGTTTGATTGGAGAAGGTGGTGGGGTTGGAGGTTGCACTTGAGCTCTTGACTATGGGTATGTGTAGGATCATCACGGAAAAAATAGGCCCTTAAGTGGCGAAAAATTCAAAAAAATCAGAGTTAGGCAACTTGAAGTAAAAATTTGAATAAGTTATGTATATTATTTTAAAAATATGTAAGAATAGTGTTAGCTCTCAAAAATGTTGGTAAAATACCTCAAGAGGTTGCCAATCTCTTGGTATGTTTTAGGGTAATAGACAAGGCCAAATGGTTTAGACCTTCTACTCTTCAGGTGCTGCCAAACCTAGGCGGGTGTACCTATGTGGATAAAGCAGACTTAAAGTTGTATGACTTGATTGATTTGATGGATCTATTACAATGGCACAAATGTAATAGATAAAAGCTTGCTGGCTACTCCTACTCCTAGTATTGAATTTGAAATGTGGATGGTTTAATAAGGTTTTATGAAATTCTAAGATGTGAATAGTGTGACCAGTGCCTACTTTTGTTGGGCTAATGGAGTCAAGAGGTAAATGATATGTGTTTCCCCCTGTTGGCTTAACTCTAGTTGCTAAGCACTTTGAGAATGAGGTTCTATGACTGACATAAAACTTCACTAAATTTATGACTTGCATAAATTGTGCTGGAATATTTTCTTACCAGGATCTTCTTCAATTATCCAAAAGAAATCTTTAAATCACTATGATTCATCCAAAAGAATTTAAATCTGACTTGCAGACACCAATTGATTAATTCACACAAAATGGGAATACATTTTGATAAATCAGAGATATACTTGATATACTGATTTAAATGATTAAAAGACCTCGAGTTGGAGACAACTAGATAAAAATGTAAATAATTTCATCACAACAACTGAACACCAAGAAAGGATTTCACCAGATTTATGCATTCTTCTCCATTAAATAATTTGAAAGGATTTTACAATATACAACGTGATGTTTTATTTCGGCAACATTTCACCCTATCTAATTACCTAACCTACTTATTTCTCCTAAATCTAATCTCCTTTTGATACAATTTTACTTTGCATCTATACATTTCCTTTTTAGGGTTACAACGTTTCATATCTCTTCCACTGCAACGCTTCATTATTCTTCTTGTTTAACAAAATATTTAATTATTTGTGTCCAACAAATTAAATATTTTAATCTTTATTATCTTTGTTCCTCTTTAAAAATAATCGTCACTTTGTAAAACTTTTAAAATCTTCATTAATCTTTAATCCCTTTGCTGGAAAACTTCACATCCACTTTTTCACTGACATGTATCTCCAATATATCCTTTGGGTAAAAATAATTATCTCCTTTTGGTAAAAGCATTTTTTCCTCTTGATGAAAATACTTCACTTTATTTTGTGTATCTTTGTTCAATGTAAAATACTTTTTGAGTAAAAGTATTCTCCCCTTAAAGTTTTAAATTTTTCCTTTAGTTTCTTTGTGAAAAGATTTACTCTCCATCATAAAAATATTCTAGGTAAAATAATTCCCTTGCCCTTGGTGAAAAATATTTCCAACTTCATTGAGAATATTTTACTTTATGAAGAAAATATTATCTCTCCATCTTCACCTTTATTCTATGATTTCTCATTTTATTATTCCTTTTGGATTTTACCCATATTGTACGGATATAATTCTTTTGAATATTTATTCCCTCCTTCAAGCTATCGGCATGACAAGCTCTCACTGATAAGACTTTAATCTGACTTTGATTCTCTTGCCGATAGATCTCTTCATTGCTTATTTATTTTCCAAATATTTTACAAAGTTTAAACTTTATAAAATATTGAAATATTTAGGGTTTTGAAAACATCCATATTCATTTTAAAACATACCTAATGTTTTAAAATATATGTCATTTGAACTTTAGAACTTAAGAAAGAATTTTTCTATTTTGGCTGGAGAGAAAATAAATTAATTTCACCATGGGCAGACGGAGCATCCTAGAGCCGCAAAAAATTGCAAGGGACTATGATCAATTATTTTGGAAGTGGGTTTCTGACGGATTCTGAACAGCTCGCCAAATCAAAGTACTTCCTTTGTAAACTGACCCTGTCAGAGCATGTAGTGAGGAAAATGAAATTTTAAATTAATGCACCAAATGACCTCAGAATTCAATGAATTTGAAATTGGAGATATTCGAGGCCAAAATACCAACTGGGTCATCTTTAGAATTTCAAAATTTGCAACTTTTTTGCAGTGCCAAATCTAGCCCGGGGCAATCACAAAACAATTGAAAAATATATAAAAACTCTTCTGACGACCATGAAAATGCATATACATGTTGAGTTGTGATAGGAGAGTATGCTCATCAAATGGTTTGGTATGAAGTTATCGAAATTGCAAACTATAAAATTCCAAAGTTGCTTACTCAACATTTTCTGAAAATTACCACTGTCAAACTCAATTATAACCCTCCATTTGCCCCTTTTGAAAAAATATCAAATGTGATCTTGAGAAGCTATAAATTTGGATATTAGTTCATTTAGGCATGTTTAACATGTGTGCAAGAGGGTTTTTCACCAACCATCTCCGTTCATGAAATATCAAACACCAAAGTTGACCATGTTGTAGATGTTCTAGAAATGCAGTTTCCAAACTGTGTAAAATTCATTTGGTTTTGGCTTTGAAAAAATATCAAATGATGCCCTAGAGACCTGAAAATTGGTATGGAGGTAGACTTTGGTGTAGATAATTGAAGGCACCAATCAGTTTGTCATTATTATCATCCATTTGCTTAATATTCACCCTCAAATTTGACCATTTTAACAGATTTCATTGTGCTGACAGCAGATTTTCTCAAAAACCCTTCAACTTGGCTTTCTAAAACTTTGTCAAAACAAATCGTATGAAGCTGAAAACTTGCAGAGATACTCCCATATGATAGATGAACATGTCTACAAAGGGATTTCGCTTGAAATTGTACTAACTTCATTTTGTGATTTTTCAAAGTGAGCCACTTGAGCAGATTTTTCAATTGTACTCCTGAGTGTTAAAATTAACTTTTTGAATATGGGGACTTAAAATTTGTATGAAATTTTAAGTCCCAACAGTGGCTTCGTCTGGGGATGAATGATTGTGAGATCATTACAAGAATCCAGATCACTGGAAGAGCAGACCAAATATTTTTTATTACAACTTCTAAAAAATATAAAAGCTCATATGTCTGACCACCTTAAATTTGTCAAAACTTCATGTTTTTTTTTTAATCATATAGTATGCGAAGCAGAGAATGTGATGCATGTTTCGGATTCAAAAAATGTGATACCGTTTGAAAGCTATAGATGTTTTTCAATCAACCTATCAATCAGGACTTTAGTCGTAATTCAAATAGAAAATGAAAAATAATTATTTATTAAATTCAAAGTAAAGCATAATTTATATTGGTGGAAATCTGAGAATCTCCTTAAAAAACCCTTTTCATTTCATCAATTTTGGGTAAGAAAAAAGTCATCAGCCACATACCCTACACATACCCATCATATCGCCACTTTTTGGCCCATCATGATCCTGCACATACCCCTGTCCTAATTGCAATGCTTGCAATTTCTTCTTCAAAAGTGAATTCTTAAGTTTTACTTCTACAATTGTTTGCTTGTCCTTATTACAATTTGCTGCCAAGTTATTGTACTCTATGTTCATGGCCTCATACTTCCCCTGAATGGATTTTGTAGTTTCTTTAGTAAATTGCGCTACATTTATAGCCAATGTGATTGCCTATACAATTGATGTGTCTGAAACTCTCTTTATTATCAATCCTCTCCTTAGGTCAGATCCAAGATTTGCAACTATTTTCTTCCTTGTATTTTGGGCCAATTCCCAAAATTGCTAAGGTGTCTCATTTAGGGATAAAAGTTGATCCTTGCAAGGTAGTTGCTGCCTCTTCCTCTATAGTAAAAAATTTCCTATCATGCCTTATGAAAATATCAAAAGAAATGGTTTTATCCAAGTCCCATTCTATTAGTAGCAATACACCACTTTTTCTTAACAGTTCCTTGCCTTCATCAGGTGTGATATTCTAGTACTTTTCTCTCATTTTTGCAAGTAGCTCATGCTCAATGACCTCTCCTCAAAACTATTGACCATTCCAATCTTAACATTCTCATCCCTCCTTGCTCTCTACAAAAACTCCCTAAAGGCCTTGGTCTTCAAAAAGGAGTCATCATCCATGAACTTGATGCAGGCCTCCTCCATGACATCATCATTGTTATTCCTTCCACTTAAATAAACTTTGGTTAACCTTAGGCTCATTTTCGATGGAATTATTTCTCTTGGAGGTGACAGCATGCTCTACCTCATCTCCTCTTCAGTCACTATTGTTTCATCCTTTGAATAAACATCATAATCTACAAGACCTATGGATTCAATTCTCCTTCTCTTTGGTGAAGGTGGATTTATTGGTTTTGATTCTCTAATGGGAGAATGTAATTAAATAACCTCAGGTGTAGCTGACCTTGGAGATGATAGTGATGGAAACTGTGTTTGAGGTGATTGTGCCCTTGACCCCTCTGACTGAGTAGGGGTGTCAATATTTTGTTGTTTCTTCACTATGCTATTTATTCTTATAAACACATGCAACGTTTTAGGGGTCTAGTACATGGTTATTTCCTCCTCCATGGGGGCTATCCCATTATTTTTCTCATCTATTAACTTAGGCATCCCTCTTTCTTGCATACTCCTATCTTCTTTTAGCCTCCCTACTACCTTATCAGAATTTTACAACATTGTTTCAACCCTTTATATTTCATCTTTGATATCTGGGAGGGCTTTATACTCAAGGTCCTTCTCTTGCATTTCCTTCTCCAATTTATCAAATAATAACCACTTCATTTTCCTATCCTCTTGCACAATGCAATAAATTTTTTTCCTAATCACATCTTCAGGAAACTAGAAGATATGATAAAACCTACCCCCTCTAATTCTATTTTGCAAAGAAACCATGACACCCTTCATGTTGTGGCTCCTCATTCTAAAAAAATTAATCTTCAAGGGCTTAAGCTTGGGAATGGTTTTCTTCCATCCATCTTCCACCTTAAAAAAATCTAAAAACACTGTATACATTAGGAAGAAATTCCCTTTTCTCATTCCCACGAAGTTCTTATCTTCTACAACCCCCAATTTCCACATAACCTCCAAGAAACCAATCCTCATAGGAACATCTCTAGGAACAAAGTGGTGTGTCAAACTTATGCCATAAACCTTAAGGATGGTGGAATTTGAATATGGGATGATATTTCCCTAGTTATGCTTAATAGAAAGCTCAGGACTTCTCTCCCTAGGCCTCCAAAAATCATGCAAGTCCACTAGAATCCTATGAGGATTCACTGCCAATACCCTCACTAACTTTGATGAAAAAATATTAGAAAATGTCATAAAACTAGAATGTTGATCATCCTTGTCCAATACAGAAGTCCCCATTTGAATGGGCATATCCTCACCATGCTCGCCCTTCCTATCCAACCTTATGTCTTCACCAAAGAAGCCAACTCCCATGTACATGAACATATGCATAAACAGAGAGTAGCACCAAAACCTTACTTACCCCTCACCATTCTTGAGAGCCACTAGGGCTTTGCACATCTCTTCTGATAGATAGCCAAAAAGACAATAGTATGTGCCAATCATCTCATGTTGGATGTTAGAAACCATATACATAAGAACTTATAGAATCCTTTCCCCTAGTTCATAGCCCAAAATTTGGCACAAGGTGTAAAAAGTTATGTAAAAATAATTCCCAAACAATTTAATCTCAAAAGGCTCCTTATCTGAGAGGTTTAGTGTAATTATTTTTCCCCCTTTCCCCTTAGCAATGAAGATAGTAAACACAAATACCTTGAAAGTCAGTCTTACATTCTCATCCTCTTCTTTCAACTTATTTTTATCAATATTTACGATCTCAGAATGATAAGGGCTCAATTTGAAAACCTCAATGAGTCCCTCCCTAGTAACATCAACCATCATTCCCCCTGAGTGAGTTCTTACAACCCTAACAACTAGGTCATAGTTGGTTGCTATGGCTTTCAATAAATCCTCATCCAAGATTACATAACACACAACTAGTTTACCTATATCAACACTCCAACCATTACATAGGGGAATACTTAAGAACCTCTTCCCAAACTAGTGTTTGAACAAGGTTAGCTAGTGACACACAGGGAAACATCTTTGATGGTGTATTGTCTATTGAAAATTCCCTCTTTTATTCTAGGGCCTAGGAACATTCGTTGGCCCAAAGTCTTTCTATTTATAGAGGGTTTCCACTAGTCTAGAAATTCTTAGAACAAGGGATGTGTTAGGGTTTCAGAAGTAGAAGTTCAAGCTTGGGTGCCATTGCAGTAAAGGAAATATAGGCTTGAGTTTTGCTAAATGAGACTAGGGCTTGACCTAACATATGAAACCAAAAAAAAATCAAAATGACTAGAATACAACTCAATGAATTTCAAACCTTAAAGAAACCTCGTTTGCGATACGACAAGGAAAAACATCACAAGAAAACAAATTCTATCAAAAATCAACATAGAATTGGGAAATTTTTACTTACTGGTGTGTGGTGATGGGACACCCTAATTCTAGATCTTAAAAGCTTAAAAAAAGCTATTGCAGATCCTCATATGCTTTAAAACCTTTAGGTAAATCAAATGGTGCTTTGATTCTAGCTTTATGGAAAAATAACCCTTCAATTAGGTCACTGAACATCACTTCTACCATTATTGTTCAATTGTGTGAACCAAAATAGCTCATTTAGCCTTGTATTCAAGTTCAAAACACAACCATTGATCTCCTAGTGAGTTGGATCATCGAACATCTCAAATGGAGTCATAAAATTTTGAATTGTTTGACTTTTTCTAACTCAACATCTAACTAATCATTCATCTCCATGTTTTTTCATTCCTTGAGTGTCACCATGAGCTCCACCACAACTTACGAGCCATGAAACATCCACATGTCACTATCCCACTATCCTGTTGAGATTTGCAAGATTATGATCAATGACCATGAGGTAGTGGGGAATGGATAAGATTCATCCCATACACTTCAACTTGTGCAACCCTTAACCCTTTAAGCTTAAATGCATGCACATATCATTTTCATCAAACAAATGGTTGAGATTAAAAAATTTGAAGCTCTGTTTTACCCACATGCACTAAAACACCTTTAGTAGCTCAAGCTTTAAACCTTAATAGTTTTTGTAGACACCTAAATTTGGCCACTTACATTTGGTCAAATTTATCCCTTTTCATCTAAATATCCCCTTATATGAATTAATTAAGTAATATTACAATTATTTAATTAATACCCCTAAAGTCCTCTAAATCCCTAATGTATTTAGTTAAATAATTAAATACCTTACCCTTTATTCCTTTCCTCCAAGGAATTAAATACATAATCCATTTATTTAATTCCCTTTATCTCACATCCCCCATAATCTACACCTAATCCTAATCCACCTAATCCCATCATTAGGGATGTGCACATTCCTAATCCATGATTAGGATGTGTCACATCCTCCAACTTTTGCAAGTTGGCTCCTAATCCTCATTAGCCACCTAATCTTCCTCTAATCCTTCATCAACTAGCCTAATCAACCCCTTAGTCAACTCTCCCCATTCTGCAAGGAATTTTTAATTCCTTTTTGTCTTCCCAAGGTCCTTTTGAGGAATTTCTAATTCTTCTCTCATCTCCCAAGGAATATTAAATTACTTTTATTCTTCCCATGCATATTAAAAATGAATTTTTAATTCCTTTAGTCAACTCTTTAATCTCAACCCTTGATCCTCCTCCCCCTTCCAATCTCCACCGTTCATTCCATCTCCCTTGGTTAAATGACTAACACTTAGCCATTTTTATTCTCTAAACCAGATTCTCAAGAACCCTAAGCATCTCATGCACATTCAAGCTCTCACACTATCTCCATAGCCAAATCCTTGCAACCATAGCCATTTTCATCCATCCTTGCATCCAAATCAGGAAAAATCAAGCCGTTATGCTACCGAAATAACTCTAGGAGCACACAATTGAATGGATCAATAGGGCTGACCAACCGATCAAATTGGACAAGGTAACTCACTCTCTTTGTATTTTTTCTTTTCAAGTTCAAGTAGGCCAATCTTGAGGTGTTGTTTGTGTATTTCCTTGCTTTCATTTCATTTCATTTTGCATTTTAGACTAGGATATTTCACCTGCACACATTTCTACCATGCCCAGTGAGACCCACGTCATGAATCTTTTCTTTTACGGTTGCTATTGTTTGAGTTTTGCAGGTTCAAGTTTATATGTAGGGGTGAATTTTCCTTGATGGGAAAATTTGAACCTGAAAATAGTTGAACCTGATCGTAGAGGTGAATATTCCTAGATACAAAGGCAAAGTTGTAGACAAGCAAATTGGCCCTTTTTGTGAAAAGAGGCGAACCTACCTTTTGGGGCGAAGTTGCTCAGGTTACAGAGGTAAATCTTCCTTTTGAGGTGAGAACAATTAGGTTATAGAAGCAAGAAAATTCACCCATCCTCATTGGACAGGTGAATTTTCTCAACTGAATAGGTGAATTTTCCTTGATAGAAAAATTCACCTATCCCCATAGAACAACCAAATTCACTCTAGAGAACAACCAGATTCACTCACTGAATGACCAAATTCACTCACTGAATGACCAAATTCACTCACTAAATGACTAAATTTTCTCTGAAGAAAATTCACCCATCCTTCTAGAATGACCAAATTTTCTCACTGAACAACCAAATTTTCTTTAAAGTAAATTTGCCAATCCTTCCAGAATGACCATATTCACTAACTGAATGACCAAATTTTCTTTGAAGAAAACTCATCCATCCTTCCAAAATGGCCAAATTTTCTCTACAGAACAGCCAAATTTTCTCCTGATAGGGGTGAATTTTCTCATCCAGACAAACGAATTTTCCTCACACAGAGTCGAATTTGAGGTAAATCCTAGACCTGAATTTCTAGTTTTCAACATCGTTTTGGTTTTGTTTTCAAGTACTAATTAGCTAACTCATTTTTTTGTGAGTGTGCCTCATTTTTCTAATGGTTTGTACAACTTTTTCTCGTCCGTCCAAGACTGGTGGTTGCAAACTACTAATGGATTTTTTGCAGAATGATCATTCCAATACATTTAGTTAGTTAGTCTGTCATTTATTTCCATACTAGCTAGGAACACATAGCTTTAATTAGAGGGTCAATTAACTTGTTTTTCATGCTTGCAATTGAACTATTGATGTATCCAATCCCCTTATGCCATTTTCTGATCCTGGGTGATGAGAAATCACAACTCACTCTAGTCCAATCAAGCCTACCTAGGAGGTGCTAGTGCATCTAAGCTCTCCCCTTGTGCTATGTGTGAGCTTGGTGACCAGCTGAAAATGTCTAGTATATTCTTCCTTTAGTGGGACTTGCCTGGGATTTCATCACTCGGGGGACGATTCCAAACACATGTTACCGGTGGGGTATATAAAGTGGGGAGAGTGAAAGTTTTACCTCAATCCAATCACGTCAAAGCTAAGGTGATACCTAGATAAGACCTGAAGAGTTGGTTCAAGTTTCTAGTACCTCACTAGGGCTCCCGACTCACGCTTATGATAGGCTAGTGTTCACGGTTGTGTCCCATATACCATGCATATATCAGGGACTCATGAGATAGCCTTGTTCAACCTAGATAGAGACCCATGTTTTAGCCATGGTTTGGTGTAGTGCAGGGGATGTGCACCGTACCCTGAAGTTACTAACCACATACTCACTTGGGTTGAGATAGAAATCCTCGTGGTGGAATATGATAGTGCTCGAGTGAGAGTGTAAAGGTGAGCTTGTGGCGTCTGTTGATGACCCTGTGCACTAAAACGCTACCTATCCACCTTCACAAGAAAGGGTGATCTAAAGAACCACCCCAGTATCACGAAGTATTAACCTTGGGTTGTCCACTCAAGGTGGTGGGCCTACATCGAGTTTGTAAACCCTCATCACTAATTCTAGGTTCATGCTGCCTAGTGTGTATTCTTTGTGTGATACTAGTGCATTTCATTTTTAGTTGAGTCAGCCTAGCCTCCTGTCTATTGTTTTTCGTGCTTGTCATCCTTTGCCACAGTTAGCTATTCCACATCCAATCCATTCTAGGTCATCCGTTTGGGTGAATTCACCTTCGTCAAAGTCAAATTTTCCTATGGATCATTATTTGGGTGACCCCATTTTCACCCATTCTCCAGAACAAGCGAGTCTATCCAACCTTTAGGCAATTTTGTTAGTTTTTTTCAATTGAATTTTCCCATTTTCCACAAAACAGGTGAATTTTTCATCTCTCAGGGGCAAACTTGTTCTCTATAGGGGTGATCTCGTCTTTTGGTCTGAGTCATTCCATCAGTTTTTTTCTATCAAATTCACCTATTTTCATAGAACAAGTGAATTTTCCCTCTTTAGGGGTGATCTCATTTTCAGTCTGTGTCATCTTGTCAATTATCCTCCATCAAATTCACCCATTGTCATAGAATAGGTGAATTTTCCCCTTTTAGGGGGGAACCTACCGTCAGTCTAAGTCTTAGTTTGTCTATTTTCCCATCAAATTCACTTGATCTCTTAGGACAGGTAAATTTTCCACATTCTTGGGTGAATTTGTTCTCTACAAGGGTGATTATGCTTCCCGTCTAAGTCTTTTATCCATCCATTTCAAGATTTAGGCGAATTCGTTTGTTGAACATTTGATCCTATTTTTAGTCGAATTCGTTCCCTATCTATAATGTTCATGAAATAGGCAAGTTTGTCACCCCATTAGGTGATCTTGAAAGTCAAATCCGCTTATTTTCCAAAGTTTAGGTGATCCTGCTAACTATTTGGGTGAACCTGTTGTCAGATAGGAAAATTTATTTAGCAAATTTTCCTGTTTCTTGTGTCATCTATAGTTTAGGTGAATTTGCAAGAGTTTGGGTGATCCTACTAGCAATTTAGGTGAATTTGTTGTCAGATAGGCCAGTTTTCCTTGCAAATTCACCTATTTTTGGTACCACTTGAGTTTTGGGTGAATTTGACCCCCAGATAGGCAAGTTTTCCTCTCAAATTCCCCTATTTATTGTACCATCTAAAGTTGGGGTGAATTTTCTAATCAAATTTGCATGTTCCTTGTGTCATCTAAAGTTTGGGAAAATTTTCCTCCCAGAACAAGAGAATTTGCTTTCAAGCATAGGTGATTTTGCTCAAAACAACCCATCATCTGTCTTCCTATAATCATCATTTTCATCCACCAAAATTCATTGTTTCATCGATGAAATCACATAGGTTCATCACAAGACATCCCTAGAGTACACATCCATCATCAGTTCATCGATCCCAATCACCTAGACTTTGTTTTAGAGGTTTTTGTCCAAGTTGACTTAGGTTTCTGATCCTGATCCTCATCAATCACACTTACTTAGGGTTGCTATCCATCCTAAGTTAGTAATCATTATGACCTAATCAATTTTCTTCCATCTTGAGGTAGATTCAGTGTCATAATCATCCTTTCACAATCCAACTAATAATCAACAACTTACATCATCTAGGTCAAATCTTTGAACTTGGTTTAGAATCCATTTCGTCATCCTATCTGATCAATCATCCAATGCCCTCCCATCAATCAATCTTATCAAATCCCATCACATCCTCCAATCCAATCTGAATCTAAGCTTTAATCTAATCCCAATCTGAGCTTAACCTAAATCCCAATTTGAGCTTTAGTCCATCTATATCCAAGATATTTTGATATTGAAACAAATCTTATGATCCCTTCCACATTCTTCTAATCCATCCTATTTATCTTTTCATCATCTTCTCTTTCCTTCTAATCATCTATTTTGATATTTTCCATCCATATCCATCCCATCTAACATCATGAATCCTTATCCTCCATCAGTGCAACTAACAATAGTCATCAAGGGGAACCCTGATTACGTTGATGATGATAACGAAAGTCTTGTTGATCAAGGTGAGTATGATATAGATCCCCTTGATGCTATCATTACTAGCAAACTTTCTCCAACCATTTTCTAGAATCTAATAACTTCTCTAATATATCCCATCATGTCTTCATCCACACCTACTAGTAATCCTTATGCTACCTTTGACAAGGGATATCCAGTAACTTCTCCATCTGTATATTCATAATATCCTTCATCTACATCTTTCTCTTACCCAACATCCACATCCTCCTATCCCAATCCAGTATCCCAATATTCCTACCTTAATCTGCCCTATCAATACTCCTATCTCAATCCCCCATCCCAACCTTTGCATCCTAATCCATCATCTCAATACTCCCATTTCAATCCACCATCCCAACCTTCTCATCCTAATCTCCTATCCCAATAATCCTACTACAATCCATGACCTATATCCTCTTGTCCTAATCCACCATCTACATCCTCCTATCCTAGTCCACCATCCCAATACTCCTACTACAATCCACCACCCATATACTCTTGTCCTAATCCACCATCTACGTCCTCCTATCCTAGTCCACCATCCCAACCTTCTCATCCTAATCTCCTATCCCAATACTCCTACTAAAATCCACCACCCATATCCTCTTGTCCTAATCCACCATCTACACCCTCCTATCCTAGTCCACCGTCCCAACCTTCTCATCCTAATCTCTTATCCCAATACTCTTACTACAATCCACCACCTGTATCCTCTTGTCCTAATCCACCATCTACGTCCTCCTATCCTGGTCTAGCATCCCAACCTTCTCATCCTAATCTCCTATCCCAATACTCCTACTACAATCCACCACCCTTATAATCTTGTCATAATCCACCATCTATGTCCTCCTATCCTAGTCCACCATCCCAACCTTCTCATCCTAATCTCCTATCCCAATACCCCTACTACAATCCACCACCCACATCCTCTTGTCCTAATCCATCATCCATATCCTCTTCTCCTAATCCATCATCCATATCCTTCTATGTCATTCCATTGTCCACCCCATCATGTCCTAATCCTCCATCTACTCTTAGTCCTCCATCCAATCCCATTCCTCCATCTAATCCTAGTCCTTCGCCCATTCATAATCCTTCATCTACTCCCATCATGCCATCTAAGCCTACAATATGCAAGATTCCCACTCTAGAAGTCCTCCAAGGACTTTGGCAAAGAATACATCCCCAACTCTACATCTTGAAGTCATGGAACCATGCTGCCCCACTCCCCCATGTATGGTCACTAGTGATGAGGCCCTTCTCCATCCCACACATTTCATTAATATTACCACCCCTAGCACCAATCAAACCCATCGAATCCATTGAATCCCCATCTCCTACCCCGAGAGCTGCCAAACCCATTGAAGATAACTAAACCAAATCATCTTATTCTACTCCTGGATCCACTTAGTCCATCCAAGACATGCAAATCCAATCCACTCCTCCCTCTCCTAGTATCATCAAAATCCATTCCCATGAACTTCATGAATCTCTCATTCTTCCATCTCCCTCACTTGAGGAGTCCCTCCAACACTCTATCATCATGCCTCCCACACAAGATGAGTCATTCCAAGAGATTGATCCAAAGCATATGAACATATCTCCTTCTCCACATCAAGATCCTTCCATTCCATCTAGTCCACCTCAAGATCATAGTCTCCCATCCATTCCATCCCATGATCCCCTTGACACTCAAGATCCAACCGCTCCATTTCATGAGCCCTTATCACCCATTGCCACAATTCTAGATCCTATAATATCACCTAATCCCTCTTTTGATCCCCTTGACACTCAAGATCCAACAACTCCATCTCATGAGACCTTATCCATTCCATCCAATGATCCTTCATCACCACCTAACAAAGCTAGACCAATGCCACTTTTATATCCCCTTGGTACTCTTACATTCATCCATGGTGGTATTCTTATAGAAGAGGAACCGAGCATATACGCCACCCATACTCCACCTAATAATGGACTCGCATCATTTTTCCAAAATAACAAGAATCCTACTATAGATTGAATGCTCAAGATCATGATCTATCAAGGAAAATGTTTAGGACTTCATGAGCAAGGTATTTTAGAGCCCATCCATGTCAAGGAAAATCCGCATACATAAGGTCTTGGATATATCTCTCAAGACTTGGAATCCAAAAATTTTGGTACAACCTCTATACATCCTAAGTGAGCGTCTTCCAAAAGAATAATAGGCTCTTCCCATCACTCCACCAAACCATTTCCTGCCATCCCCCCTCCATCGTATCACCTCAAAACAACCATCCATATTCCTCCTTCATCTTCCAAATCCATTTTGGGTCCTTATATCCCTCCATCCGCCATCTCCCACCCTTCATCTACTCCATCTATTTTGGGTCCTTATGTCCCTCCATCCACCATCACACATCCTCTAGGTACTAAGTCCATTTTGGGCCTTTATATCCCAAAATCACATCCTCCATCTAGTCCTATTCATCCTTTCATCCATCCATCACCTATCCATGTCACCCATCATAAAAATCTCACTCTCATGTTCCATAATCAGGATCAACAAAGGCACATACCTACACATTCACCATCCACATATCATCCCCAAAATCCAACCTTCATCACTCCATTCATGTTTCATCCACATCATCCATCTCCTTACAACCATCCCATTGCTATTAAAAGAACTTTGGATGCTAAAGTAAAAATGCATAAATCTAAACATCCACATGAATCTAAATATCCCCATGTCCCCTCTAAATGACATGTTTATGAAAAGAGAAATCAAATCCAAAATCCAAATCAAACCCATAGGCCACAAAGGAACACCAAAGCGAAAATCAAAACCATGTGGATCCCAAAGAAAAAAGATGCAATGCCTTAAAATGAAAAATCTATAGCAACATCCAAATTTGCTAATCCAAAAGCTAATCATGCATACCCTCCATTTCCTAAATCTATTTTGGGTCCTTATGTCACAAAATTCACTATCCCATCTCCTCCATTATCCCCACATCATCCATTCACTAATCCTCCTATCCTTTCACATCCACCACCATATGTGCCAATGTTGGTCCTAAAAACATTACCCCATCACACATCCACTCCATCATTCCACCCATAGACTTTCCAATATCCCATCCATTATCCCACATATCTCCCACATCAAATCCCTTTAATCCATTCTCTTGCATAATCCATTTATCCTAATAAGGTTGTACCACCATCCAATAGTCACTTCACACATGGGCTCTTATTACCTCATACGTAACTTGATGCTTCAGTCCTCCATCCATCTCCTCATCACATGTCTTCCAACTCCATTTATCTGCATCCCTATCCTTATCCATCTCCATCCGCATACTATCCAAAAATCCACAAGTCAAAAAAGTAAAAACAAAAACAAAAAAAAAGTAAAGATAAATAATTTTTCCAATGGTGAAAACTTGGCAAACAAGTGCCTTGGATAAGTACCATGATGAAACCATCGCAAATAGGAATCATGTGTAAATCCCCCATCTAGTTTACTTCCAAACTTGGGGGCAACTACATCCCCTTCACCCATCTTCTCCATCCCACATATCTTACACATCCTACTTGTCATATCCCATTTATCCCAATCCCTCCATCCTCCTTGTGATCTTGACATAGATAGGGGAACACATATATACATGATTTGGAAACCTTTTGGCATACATTCCCCTCACCTATTCACTATCCTAATATTTATCCACATCCATCTACCTTCCCTATCCCCCTGTCATGCTACCATCAATATCCCTTCCTTATCCATGCATCCTATCCATGTCCATCTCACTCCCTTATTTTCCCATCCTTCTATCTTCCATTCCCCTGCTTCATCATACATGACATATCTAGTGTGGAGAATCTCCTTCTTTGTGACATAGTCCTTGGAGGCATCCTTAATCCATCCTATCATCCCTTCCATCTCCTTATCATTACCTCCCTGTCCTCCTTCCATTAATTCTTCCAAACCCTCCATACCTCCAACCCAAACTCCTTGTCCATCTTCCCATCCCTATCTTCCCATCCCTCAATCCAAAAATTATTTTCATCTCCCCATCATTATCTTCCTATCCATCCATCATAACATCCCTTCTGGTGTAGGATCGCCTAAAACATGTAATTGCAAAATGCACTATTTGTAGGTTGGTCTAGGAAATAGGAGGTCAATTGAGTCTTTCAAGTTAATAAAGGTCTAATAAGACCACTTTTAATGTATTTGGGGGTTCTAGTATTAGTTTGGTTCAAAAGTTGCATTATGATGTAATAATTGTCAATAAATTATCAAATAGTGCAAAATCAAGGTATGTAAAGAGTCTAGGTAGTTGAATAGTTGTCTATTAGTGTTTCTAGTTGATTTTTTATGATAAATTGCATTTAAGGCCTCTTTAAGGCTTGAACAAGGTTGTTTGTAGCATTGTGAAGGAGATAAATCAATAAAGAATACCATTTTTAGTTATTTTTCTAAGTTTTTCTTCATTTCTAGCCTATGTATGGGTCCATACACTAGGGGTTGGCTCTTAAATGTTTTGAATTTGTCATAGCATGGTTTTGGCCTTAATTCTAATCCAACTTTTAGGATTTTCATTGTGTATTGAGCAATTTAGAGGGTGAAATCTGTAAACTGGTCTAGAACAGGGGTTTGTGTTTTGAGGGTGAACATGTAATAAAAAGGCCATTCCAAATTCTGTAAATACTATAACTGGGTGGAATGGGCCTAATTATTCTAGGAATAGGTGTGGGAATATCCCTTAAGTTTGGCGAGGTTAAATGGTGAAAATCTCCACGCTTCCCTGTTGGAGAAATTAAATTTTAAGCCTTTGTGACAAGGCTATGATAGATGATTTGAAGAAATGGAATTAAGTGGGACTGGAACTTGTTTGTTCCTATGTTTTTAAGTGTATTTAGAGGTAACTAGAAGATCTGGGAGGTTAGGAGAGATTATTTGTGTGGAGAAGGTTAGAACCCTAGTTGGAAGAGGGTGAAAAAGAGTGGAAAAGAAAGGTTTTACAAAGCAAGTGTATGAATAACATGATGGAAACATAAATTTTTGAGCATGTGCAGGTGAAATGATGAGGGATTGAAGTGATTTTAGGTTTGTGAGTGGTCAAGGCATAAGTAAATCAATAAGCCCTAGGCTAAGTTGTGAAAAGTGAGGGTTTAAGAGAAATGGGTCTTGGTGAGTGTGTAGGGACTTGATGGTTGGATATTCTTGAGTTTTGGAGGTAGTTATAAGACTTTTCTAAGGTTTGGAGAGTTGGAGACAAGTTTAAAGGTGAAGTCCTTTGGAAAAGAGGGCTAATTGGAGCCCATTTTATCCTAAAAAGTCAATTTAGGTGTTGATGGTTTGAAGAACCCTATGGTGGATTTGAGAAATGTTTTTTTCCGGGTTAATGGGTCCCTATAAATGTGAGTATTTGGAGAGTTTTTTTATAGTGATTGTGAGTTAAGTTCCTAAAATAGTGTTTAGATGCCTACTAGGTGTATGGAAGCGTGTAAAGGTGAATGTACAAACATAAGTTCTTGAAGTCTTGAAAGTGAGTTAGTCTAGTTTGGTTGAGGATATTAATCTTGTTAGATTCCTCTTGGAGTCTTGGAAAATATTTGAAACAATAATAGTGTGTTGGAGCCTCTAGGTGCCTAGTTCATTGAAGAGTCAAATGGGTGGTTGAGAGTCTTTTGAATATCCAATTGTTATTTCATGGTTCAAGTGGTTTAAAGACTCACTTTGTTTTCATCAAAGTGGTATCAAAGCTATCAAGTAGATTCTTGAAGGATATTTGCATAACAAGATAGTTGGAAGATGAAGATTCAAGTCAATATGGCAAAGGAGATTAGTGGAGTAGCACAAAGGAATGCAATTTTTGAGACTAGATGCAAATGTCAAGATAAGTTATGCATTGTGATGGTTGATTCAGTTAGTTTATACAATTTTATCTCTCAAGAAATGGTAGATAAGTTGAAATTAGAAAAGATACCCCATGAGTCACCCTATTCAGTTTCTTGGGTGAATGGTGAAGATGTTTTGATGGTTAAAGAGCAAGTTTGGGTTGAATTCCACATAGGTGCATATAGAGACAAAACTTTGTGTGATATAGTGCCTATGAATGTGTGCCATCTCTTGTTAGGAATGCCATGGGTGTACGATAGATTTGCTTTATATAATGGAAGGGAGAATAGCTATGAGATCAAAATGGATGGTGTGACTTTGATCTTGGTTCCTTTGATGGAAAAAAATGAGAAATAGTGCAGGACAAAGAAGATATTGATGCAGGGTAGTAAAGTGTTCATGAGGCATGAGAAAAGAAAAATGAATGAAGAAGCAACTACTACAAGGAGAGCAAGTGTTGATAAGGCAAGCATTGGAAGGGGTGTTGAGTTGAAAGAGAAAGAAGATGATTGATGGACAAAGGAAGATGAGATAGTAAAGACAAAGGGTGAGAGGAATCAGAAGGTTCAAAACAAGTTTGCAAAAGATGATGAAAATAAGAAAAGGACCGAGTTTTGTAAAGCAAAGGAAAAGGAAGTTGAGAAACAAACAAATGATGTCAAGGTAGCAAGGGACAGGTTTGATATGAGAGTGTTGGATACAAAGAAATGGGTAATGAAGAACTTTGGGGCAAAGACCCTGACAAAAGAAAGAAAAGACAAGTATACAAGTGGTTTGCCTAGTGAAAGGAAAGAAGAGCTTGAGAACACCATTAAGAATGAATATGGTCCAAAAATTGAACAAGGACAACATATGTCTAATAAAATTAAAGAAGGAAGGCAACAAGAATTTGGTAGAGGTAGTGTTGGGAGGCCTAAGGATAAAGAGGTCTTAGATGACATGAAATAGAGGGATGAGAAGATGAGAAAAGGGAAAGAGCATGAAAGATCACAAGTTGAGAAAGTGTCAAAAATAGAGGTAGCAGATGGAAGGGTTGTTGAAATCCATAAAATTATTGAAGTGTGTAAAAAGATCATGATTGGGACTATATTGTGTCCCCTGAAGGAAGATGAAGGTGATAGGAAGTCAAGGACTGAAAACACAAAGATTTCTAGGTTAAAAAGTATAGTGGTAGTTGAAACAGTTTGATGTAGGTTGAGAGAACTGAGAATATACAGGAGATAGAGATTGAGAGTCAAAAATAAAATATGAAGGTTGAGAAAACAGTAAGTCAAGGAGAAAGGCTAGTGGAAGAGTTTGTAGAAGAATGTGTAGGTGAAGAGGTAGTTACAGTCACCTTGGAAGGTGAAGAAAATGAAGTAAAATGGATAAGTGAAGTTTCAATATTGAGAGAAACTAGAGAGAAATAATTGATGGTGAGTGGCCTAGTCAAGGCTAGAGAAGAAGAGCATGGTGTTAGGACAGTGGATTGTCCTAGGATGGAAAAAATATTGATGTGGCAGTTGTATGCTACTGTGAGGATGGTGCTAAGCATAGAGGACCTGAGAAAGATTGTGAAGATACGAGTTGAAGGACAGAGATACATGTGTATTTGGAAAAGGCTCATGGAAGAGCATGAAACAAAGATACTAATGTATGGATGTTTAGCTTTGTGTACTAAATTTTTGTTTGCAGATGTCAATGAAGACAAAAAGTAGCAAGAAGATTCATTTGAGAAGAATCAAGCATGGCAAGACCAAGACAAAGCAAAGCATGAAGGGTACAAATTTCCTTGGAGAAATATTTCCATGCAAGTGACTTGGAGCAGGTTTGAAGGGATTGTGAAGAAGATAGGAGCAAACCTATGGAGTGATTTATGGGGTATTAATATTTTGTACTCAGGGAGTATGGTGCAGGAGCACCTAAAACATGTAATTGAAAAATGCACTATTTATAGGCTGGTCTAGGAAATAGGGGGTAAATTGAGTATTTAATGTTAATAAAGGTCTAATAAGACCACTTTTAATGTATTTTGGTGTTCTAGTATTAGTTTGGTTCAAAATTTGCATTATGATGTAATAATTATCAATAAATTGTCAAATAGTGCAAAATTAAGGTATGTAAAGAGTCCAGGTAGTTGAATAGTTGGTTATTGGAATTTTTAGTTGGTTTTTGATGAGAAATTGTATTTAAGTCATGTTGAAGGCTCGAACAAGGTTGGTTGTAGCATTGTAAATGAGATAAATCAATAAAGAATACCATTTTGAGTTATTTTTCTAAGTTTTTCTTCATTCATAGCCTGTGTATGGGTCCGTATAGTAGGGGTTGGATCTTAAATTTTTATAATTTGTCATAGCATTGTGTTGGCCTTAATTCTAATCCAGCTTTGAGGATTTTCATTATGTATTGAACAATTTAGAGGCTGAAATCTATAAACTGGTCTAGAACAGGGGTTTGTGTTTTGAGGGTGAACATGTAATTAAAAGGCCATTCCACCTTCTGTAAATATTGCACCTAGGTGGAATGGGCCTAATTATTCTAGCAATAGGTGAGGGAAATATACCTTAAGTTTGGTGATGTTAAATGGTGAAAATCTCCACGCTGCCCTATTGGAAAAATTGAATTTTAAGCCTTTGTGATAAGGCTAGGATAGATGATTTGAAGAAATAAAATTAAGTGGGGTTGGAGCTTGTTTGTTACTATAATTTTAAGTTTATCTAGAGGTAATTAGAATATCTTGCAGGTTAGGAGAGATTAGTTGTGTGGAGAAGGTTGGAACCCTAGTTGGAAGAGGGTGAAAAGGAGTGGAAAAGAAAGGTTTTACAAAGCAAGTGTATGAATAATGTGAGGGAAGCATAATATTTTCATATTTTAAGCATGTGTAGGTGAAATTATAAGGGATTGAAGTGGTTTCAAGTTTGTGAGTGGTTAGGGCATGATTAAATCAATAAGTCTTAGTCTAAGTTGTGAAAAGTGAGGGTTTAAAAGAAATGGGTCTTGGTGAGTGTGTAGGGACCTAAAGGTTGGAGATTCCTGAGTTTTTGGGGTATTTATAAGACTATTTTGAGGTTTGGATAGTTGGATACAAGTTTAAAGGTAAAGTCCTTTGGAAAAGAGGGCTAATTGGAGCTCGTTTTAGCCTAAAAAGTCAATTTGGGTGTTGATGGTCTGAAGAACCCTATGGTGGATTTGAGAAATATTTTGTGCTAGGTTAATGGAACCCTATAAATGTGAGTAGTTGGAGAATTTTTTACAATGATTGTGAGTTAAGTTCCTAGAACAGTGTTTGGATGCCTACTAGGTGTATGGAAGCATGTAAAGGTGAATGTACAAACACAAGTTCTTGAAGTCTTGAAAGTGAGTTTGTCTATTTTTATTGAGGAAATTAATCTTTTTAGATGCCTCTTGGAGTCTTGGAAAATATTTGAAACAATAATAGTGTGTTGGAGCCTCTGGGTTCCTAGTTCACTAAAGAGTCAAATGGGTGGTTGAGAGTCTTTTGAAGATTCAATTGTGATTTCATGGTTCAAGTGGCTTGAAGACACCCTTGTCTACATCACCTTCCATCCACCATCCTTATCTCCCTATCCATTCATTTCTATCCTCATCCCATCTCATAATCCCTTGTCATTGGTATCTAGCTATAGGCTCCCCCCATACAACCCAATGCCATCTATCTCATTGTCATCACTCCCACTCCTTTCACACATATTTCTAATCTCCTGTCACTTATCATCACTCATCTCTCCATCATATCATCCTCCCAATTCATCTTTTGATGATTTGGATAACTATCCCATTCTTGGGCTACATGTGATCACCACTAGGTTCATTTTGTCTAATCATATCGGCTCCATCATTTTATCCACTTATCATGGTCATCTCATCATCCTTTATCCATTCCTTGTCTTTGGAATTTTTTTGAGCTACGTTTCCCTTGTGCTGTCACATAGGCAAGGTCCATCATTTGATCTAGGGCTTTTGTCCATCCTGTCTTAGTCATCCATCATCGTCTCCATTGTCCTCTTTCTGCTTTTATCCATGGTCTTTTATCAAACTACAAGGGCTCTATTCTTTCATGTAGGCAAGGCTAATCTTTGATCATCCCCCAAGCCCCTAGGTCTTTAGGGTGTGTCAGTCCTGTGTCTTTTGTCTCATGTCTCATGTTGTGTCATCAAGAATGTCTTTATCTAGTTGGTTCTTAACAAAAAAGATCCACTAGTATCACGAGGTTCCATTAGTCTTGAGTGTCCCAAGTCATGTCGATCACTTAGTTTAGTCTCCATATTTGGTCTTAACAGGATGCATCCTTCCTCATTAGACCACATCAATCCCAACAACATTTTGATCCCATGGAAAAGGACATTTGAAATTGATTGTGATATTTTGATACTTTTGGTATTTTGTTTATCATTTGAGCTTCCTATCATACCTCGTTGGGGTTGCCTTGATCCATCATATCATGGCGTGCTTTGACTAGTAAACATAGGGACATATCTTGATCTTTTGTTTGTTTGTCTTCTTGGTTGTTCTACATAGTACCCACCAAGATCCTTGTGGTCGTGTTACACTGGGGCATTTTTTGTGTTTGTGGTTTTCCAACATTGACCCCTCCAAAAACCCAGTGACTTTGGGATGTTGGACTAACCTTTTCTTTGTTGTGTCAGTCCCATGCCTATGATACGAAGTCACCTTGGTTCTTCATACCCTGATGCATAGTATCTCAGGCTATATCAAATTAAGTGCTCATTACATGGCAGCATAATGCATAACAATTAACCTGTTTTATTTGGGTTACTATCCATGCACACCTTCATCACTCTCCCTTATCTATCTATTCAGTCTATTTTCATCCCTCCACTTTCTTCATCGTCATCATTTCATAATCTTTTCACTCTTCTTTGGATAATATAGATTGTTTATTCTAAGCATCTTTCCTCATCCTCATCATTTCATCATCTCTTCACTCTTCTTAGGATAATATAGATTGGTTATTCTAAGCATCTTTTACTTCATCATCTTCATTTGTTTCTCCATCTCACTTCTCCATCCAATCCTAATTCATTCAATCTAGCACAAATCATCTAATCACATCCTTGGTCTTGTTCCTAGCCTTGCTACAAGCCTTGATCCAATCATCATCATCATCATCATCATCATCGGGATGTATCCTTCCCTATCCTTTTGTGTTGTTTTGGGATGTATCCTTCCCTCATCAACAACACTCTTATCATCATTGGGATGTATCCTCCCCTATCCTTGTGTTGTTTCGAGATATATCATTCCCTCATCAACAACACTCCATCCATTATCAATCCATTTTGGCTTGTAGCTTGACTGGGGCAACATCAACTTTGTCCTTATATCCATTTGTGCTTGCTTTTCTCTCTTCATCTTACCATCCTTTATTATATCCATCACTTTTCATCATCTTCCCCATATACCCTTTCATCATCTCATCTATTTTGAGAGCACACCCAGGTTCTCTTGAACCCACATGTCCTCTCAAGGGGGCATCCTCAATCCCTAATCTTCATCTTCACTCCTATCATACTCTTCCTAGTCACTCCTTTGATGACCAGGGCATCTTTCCCAATCTAATCATCTTCTTCCTAGTGCTATCTTTTAATATTCTTTGAAATTATGCTACTTAGTAACACCATCTCAAAGTGGGGAAAAATGTAGACACCTAAATTTTTGCCACTTACGTTTGGTCAAATTTATCCATTTTCATCTAAATATCCCCTTATATGCATTAATTAAGTAATATTACTATTATTTAATTAATACCCCTAAAGTCCTCTAAATCCCTAAGGTATTTAGTTAAATAATTAAATACCTTACCCTTTATTCCTTTCCTCCAAGGAATTAAATAAATAATCCATTTATTTAATTCCCTTTATCTCCCATCCCCCATAATCTATACTTATTCCTAATCCACCTCCCAATCCCATCATTAGGGATCTGCACATTCATAATCCATGATTAGGATGTGTTACATCCTCCAACTTTTGCAAGTTGGCTCCTAATCCTCATTAGCCACCTAATCTTCCTCTAATCCTTCATCAACTAGCCTAATCAACCCCTTAGTCAACTCTTCCCATTCCCTAAGGAATATTTAATTCCTCTCTCATCTCCCAGGGAATATTAAATTCCTTTTCTCTTTCCCAAGGAATATTAAATTCCTTTTATTCTTCCTGTGCATATTAAAAAGGAATTTTTAATTCCTTTAGTCAACTCTTTGATCTCAACCCTTGATCTTCCTCCCCCTTTCAATCTCCACCATTCATTCCATCTTCCTTGGTTAAATGACCAACACTTAGAAATTTTTATTCTCTAAACCACATTCTTAAGAACCCTAACCATCTCATGTGCATTCAAGCTCTCACACTATCTCCATAGCCAAATCCTTGCATCCAAATAAAGCAAAATCAAGTCGTTATGCTGTCGAAATCACTCTAGGAGTACACAATCGAACAAATCAATAGGGCCGACCAACTAATCAGCTTGGACAAGGTAACTCACTCTCTTTTTCTTTTTTTTGTCCAAGTTCAGCTAGGCCAATCTTGAGGTGTTGTTTGTGTGTTTCCTTGCTTACATTTTGTTTTTTTTTGCATTTTAGACTAGCAGATTTCAGCTACACACAATTTCATTGAAATATTTCATGAAATATTTTCTCTTTTCAATAGTTCCTTGAGCACTATAGACAGTGCCACATAGCAGCCACTCGCTATCCCTCACAATTTTTTATGACATCAACAAATCTTGGAGGGGAAGTAGGGAACAATTTAGATTAAAATTGTGGGGCTCAAGTATCTCTTTAAGTGGTTTTATTAGCGCATGCATTTAGTTATAACTTAAAGAGGGGACTTCCCTAAGGGACATATGTTAGACATAAGCATTTAAAAGAAATATTTCTCCCCACCTAAAGGAAAGATTATAACATGAATTTTCTCACTATACACCACATGCCAAAAATTTAAAAGGGTCGCATGACCAAATACACTAGGAAGATATGGCCAACAATGACAATGACTTTAAGTCATAACTTAAGTGACTAAAAAAGTGAACATGAGGCCAACGAAAAATTAAAAGAATACTATGGTTTTTGTGAATTAAGGGTTTGAATAAGGTTTTAACCCTAATACTAAAACCCTATTAGCAAACAAAACAAAACCCTATGCTCAAGAGGACCAAAATTTTGGAATGCAAACCTAGAACTAGCAAAATTTTGTAAAGTCCTACCAGGATCTTTGTTAAAAATGCCACATGAGAGCTTAAAATGTGAATACCTCATGGAACAACTCCTCATTTAGCTTTCGACATCCCTGAATCAGAATTCATGTGTGAAATTTTTGGTCCTCGTTCCTCTTGGTACCATTATATCTACCTTTATCTTCACAATGGTATCCTTACATTATACCTAACAAATAACCTTCATAAAACATTTATATGAAGATCCTCAAGTTTCATCATCCTTGGCAATACCCTTTATCGAAGAAGTCTTGATATGATGTTATTATGGTTTCTTAATAAAGAAGAAGCTTCAACTACCTTTAAAGAGGTACATGAAGGCATTTGTGGGTCATATTTGAGTGGCATCACCTTGGCTAGAAATTTTCTTAGAATAGGTTACTATTGTCCTACCACTGAATAAGAGGCTAATTAGTTTGTGAAGAAGTATTTACATTTCCAATAGCATGGGGATGCCATCCATGCTCCAAATCAAGAGCTACAGTGTTCCACATGCCATTATCTGGTTAGGAGAATTACACCTACCTCATCTAATGGCCACAAATTTCATAATTACCACCACTAAGTATTTCACAAATTAGATAGAATTTATTCCAATGACCTATATCACTAGAAAATAGATATTTAAATTTATCCTAAACTATCTAATTTGTTGCTACAGTGTGCCACATGCCATTATCACATATAATGAAATACCTTTTAAAAACTAAGATGTCCAAGAACTTTTCAACCTATTCCATATCCAACATGATTTCTCTACACCTTACTTCCCTTTAGGAAATGATCAGAAAAAAAACATCTAACAAGATTATCATTGAGATCATGAAGAAAACTATTAATGACATTAGCTAGGATTGGCACTTACCATCGAACCACACCTTATGGAAATACTGAACCAATTTCAGAACACCCACTAGTTCCACTCCCTATTCCTTGGTGTATGGAACTAAAGCTATCTTACCCATTGAGGTTGAGATCCTATCGTTAAGAGTTTTGTTGTAACACCTAATTCATGATCAAGAATAAAGGACCTCTAGGTTGAATGAACTTGAGTTACTGGATGAGCATTTCCTAGAAGCACTAAATCACTTACAAGCCTATTAGAATTGTCTATGTAGAAGCTACAAAAAAAAATCAAATGTTGAAACTTCAAATTAGGTGACTTTTTCCTTAAAAAGAGTTAGAAGAATTTAGTTATATCAAGAAAACAAAGGAAATTTTTAACCTAATTGGTTGTGACCTTTTGTCATAAATGCAAGCTATGGTTTAGGAGCATATCAGTTAGCCACAACTGAAGGTAATCCCTTGGAGGAACCTATCAAAAACAACCACATATGAGGTTTTATGCCTAACCCATGAGGGGTATATTATTCCAAAAACATAGAAAAAAAATAGAAGAGAAAAATACAAAAAAGGATAAAACAATAAAGAGAAAAATCATCCTCTAGCGAAAACCACTTTAGTGGCACTTTGGGAAAGTACCTTAGTGAAAACATAGAAAATAGGTGCCTCATGCAAATAAGAATTATCTATCATCTATTAAGTACTCTTCATCTTCTCATCCATTGATAATAAAATTTCCATCCATCTATAGTGATGAAAAATGTATCCCTTTGCATTTTCTCACTTGTTTGGGCCCTCCTAATTAAAATGGATTTAGTTTTTCCTTAATTTAGTGTTGTAAAATTTATTTATTTACATCTTCACACTAAGTTTTGGGCCCTCTTAATTAATTGAGCTTAATTATTCCTTAATTGGCCCTATAATTAATTTACAAGAATAATAAATTGTCATTTCCAAAAGGGAAACCTGACAATAATTAATGCTTACACATAACAATTTACCTTGAGTAATGTGTGTTCCAGGAATAGGGACCTAGGACCCATTCACCCATGGGAAAATGGGTCCTACCTAGGCCTTTGAACCACATTTTAAACTATGTTTTTGGTTGGATTTTATTGTCTCTAAGTGTATATTCAAATGTTGGCTTGTGATATTTTAATTTTGGGAAATTAAGGATACATACCTATAAATACAAGGTCATTTCACTATGTTTCACCTAGTAATTTAAGATCAAGAACATTCAAGGGCAGAAATATTAGAGTTTTATTGCAGCAATCAAGATCCAATCATCATGCCGATTTCTTCTTTCATCATGCATTTTTTTGGAGCTAACATTATGATGTAGGTTTCATGATCCATTCAAGTGTTCAAAGCATTATCACAAGCCAACATAAACACAAGAGCCAAAGTTTAAGATCAAGAAAATTCAAGGGAAAAAATATTAGAGTTTTATTGCAGTAATCAAGATCCAATCTTCATGTCAATTTATTCTTTCATCATGATACATACCTATAAATACAAGAGCCAAAGTTTAAGATCAAGAACATTCAAGGGAAGAAATATTATAGTTTTATTGCAGCTATCAAGGTCCAATCATCATGTCAAATTCTTCTTTCATCATGCATGTTTTTGGAGCTAACATTGTGATGTAGGTTTCATGATCCATTCAATTTTTCAAAGCATTATCTCAAGCAAGATTCAAGATCAAGATCCACATCCATTTCAGCCATCTCATACAAGTTGCAAATCTGCATTATCAAGGTTTATTCAAGGGTTTGTTGAGTGGTAACATAGATTTGTTCATTCTTCATTCCCTTTTTCATGCATTATTTTAACTCAAGGTTTGATTACCAAAACAAGCTTTAACCAATGAAAACCCCCATTCACCAAAAGAAAAAAAATTTCTCTCTTGTGTGTGTTATTACAGATTTAGATTGAAGATCTTTTGAGGATGTTATGAGACTTTTTCCCCAAGAGAAAATAAATCTATTAAATAACCCTTTATAATTAAAAAGGGGGAGAAAAGTAAAGGATATTATAATCCTTTGGTAAAAAGAGAGATTAAAGAATATTGCATAAACATTCTTTAAAAGGGGAAGCCTAATTATTTATTTAAATAATTGTTAAAAAAGGAAACCTTTGTGAAAGGGTGTGATGAATTTGGAAACCACCCCTTAAAAGATATATAAATCATTCGTGTGAAACTTGGAAAAGAGACAGACATGAAAAAAAGAGGAAAAAAAAGTGAAGCACATTGCGGGAATAGGGTTTCAAGGTTAGCAGGCTGTGAGTAGGACGGAGAAGGGGCACTCCTACAGTGGGTGTCCAACCTGGGGTACAAGTGCGTGCACTCAGGACGGTCCTGGCTAGGGCATGGTTTTGTGGCACGAGTGTTGAGCATTGTTCTGGTGGAACCAACACTCGTGTAGAGCAGCGAAGTTTGCTTTCCTCCCAGACTACTCACAGACGGAAGAGGCTGAACCAAGGACCATTCCAACAATAGTTGAAGATTTCTTCTGCACATTTCCAAAGATAAGTATCAAATCTTAATAAATTGTCTGAGCAATAAAGTGTTTAAATCTTTGAGTTTATTCAATTAATAATTTATTTATGACATGATTGAATGTATTTGAGTGAAATTGTTGATCAATTTATGATATGCATTTAATTTCAAAGTCCTTACTTGAGCTTTAAATATAATATTAAAATTTGTGCATAAAAGTTTTGGAATTAATCTGCGGAAACAATTTAAATCATTGCATTTTAAATTTGGGAATTAGTTTCATTTCATTTGGTATCAGAGCCTTACCGATCCAATTACTTGGTTGGATTTTTTTTGCAAATAGATATATTAAATTAAAACATTATATAATTTAAAATTTAAGTTGCATTTATTTTTGCAAAATAGACAAAAAGTTACTATTAAATCCTTGCATTAACTAATTACCCCTCATTTAGGGTAAACCAATCTAGGGTTTATGTTATAATTGTTATTTTTGTATTGTCAATAATGTTGATAAAACTTTTTCTGATATTAATCTTTTATTTTTGATATTATTGTGGATAATATTTTTAGTTTTACGGAAATGTGAAATTAGAACTATTATTGCATTTGAAATAAAATTTTACTAGTTTATAGGGAATAATATCCTTCCTTGCATCAATTGGAATAATTAATTTATGGAGGTGAAATTTTAAAACAGATCAAAACAAAAATAATATGCATCTTTTACTTAATGGTAACACTTTTACCCTATTTGTAAATTGATTTTAGAAAAAAATAATAATTTAGAATTAATAATCACAGAACAAACTAGTTAACATTCCAATAAATTCATATCAGAAAAAAAATATAATTTGCTCTTAAATCCAACACGGAAACTATAATCCATTTTGCTGCTCTTACATTCCAATGGTTACTTAGGTCCCCATAAATTTCATTAAAATCTTTTCACCTTTGAAAATAATTTAAATTTAAATTAGAGGCGGTAAAAATCATTTCACTAAAATCTTCAGGCAGAGATACTGCATTGCATCAATATTCCTTTCAACATCTATTTGTGGGGAAGATTTGTGCTACGAGTGTATCTTGTATCTCTTCTTCATTTTGGTTCTAGAAAAAAAATTTCAACTCCCAACCAATAATTTCTCTTAAAAAGCCGACGAAAATCTTGAATTAACCTTAAAGAATCTAAGCAACTCCAAAGCCCTGATAATTGTAGGTTTACTTTTCATTTGCTGTGAACAAAAACAAAGCAGCCATAGCAGGGAAATTGAAATTGTGCCTATTAAAAATGCTTGCGAAGAAAAGCCAAATTGGCTCTCCATAAAACAAACGTCACAAGCAAACAAAGTAAAATCTCAACAATCTATTTTAGTGCTATGTTAATCCTTCCAATGTGACACCAATACTAATTTATATATGCTACAAATCTATAAATTTCATACCTATTATGGTTGTATAGAAATTGTAAAGTGATCTGTATTAGCTTTCTCCAGATCATAATTTTTTTTCCAATCTTCTAAATCATGCTTTTGTATTCTTTAGAACATAGACAAAATGGTGTGCCATGTTTAAGCTAGTGCCAAGCTGCATTCTATGCGCACACGCCACTCATTTCCTTTGGAAAGTGTTATCACTAGCAAGTAGGTGACGTATTTTTAAATTTGGTATTACACTTGTTTCTGGTACATTACCTATCTTTATGCTCAGAGTCAATTTCCATTTCTAATTGTTTGATGTCTTTTCAATCATTTTGACAAGCTCTTTTGGACGCTAACCATGTGCCAATAGTTATTTTTTTATCCTTGATGTGAGGTGAATCTAATTTTTTTTTATGGTCATAGTGTGCTGCTCAATAGGAAGCACACATGCACATATAGACACCCCAAGCTTCTAAAATTATACTTTCTTTATATTCTTATGATCACTACCTCAAAATTGCTATACAATTTGATTTTTCTTATTTTCTCTATTTTTGTATACACGGCCTTCAAAATATAAGTGCTATTTATGAAAATTCTATGTCATTACCTTTTATTGCATAAAGATAGAATCTTCATGCCTCTCTTGACTGTTCTTACAGAGAGTTTCTAGTCATGCCACTTTTTCCTTTGTTTATTCTCTCATATTTAGATCATCTCTTGCGGTTTTTGGTTTCATTTATCAGTATGTTTTGGGAGTTAGTTTCATTTCATTTTGGATATCACATAGTTGCCATTCCTTGAGACCATATTTCTTTGAAACCTTTTGTCAATATTGTTAATTCATGCACATTTTGAAATGCATGAAACTTCTTTTATTCCGGGCATGCATGAAAATTTTGCTCTATGTAAATGCTTCTACATTTTGCATGCATGAATTGAAACCCTCCAAAGCTCCCATTTTGGCGCAGAAAGGTAAGATGCTGGTAAATACATAGAGTTTGGGTCTACGCCTATAAATCACATTTGTGTTTTCATTAAATCCATTTCATTCATATATTGCAATTGTGACATTCCTGTAGTCCGCGAGCCTTGGCTATGGTTTCACATTTTATATTTTATATATGTGAAACAGATATCCATAACCATAGCTAAAAATCCTCTACTCATGTATGGAGGATATTGGTGTAGTTTAAGAAATACCATTTTACATCTATTAGTTGCATTTGTTAGTTGCTTATCCAATGCTAAGTCGGCCTGTTGTCTAATAAATAGAGTGTTCTCATATGGCATTGAGTTGAGAGTGTTTTCTATCTTGGTCTCTAGGGTCTTGAGTGTTTCACAAGATTATATCATATTATATTATTCTTATCATTTTATATTATTCTTATCATTTGAGTCTTATTTCTTGTCAAAAAATATAGAGAGTATTTCTATATAGTATTCTCTATTAATTTTTTATTATCATTGATATATTTATGGAAATATGTTTTGTTCTTAATCAAAATGTTATGCTCTTTTAATGCTTGTTTTAAGTTGAGTATAGAAGGTTTATGCAAATTATTAGGATTCAAACCACCTTTTATTTATATATTTTTTTGTTTTTTCTTGTCATTATAAAATAACTAAATCTATCCATACAAATCATCATATTGAATTATATGTATAACTTGTCATAATGATGCCATGACAACCAATTCCATAAATAAGTAAATTAATGCAAGAATCTTCCCTCCATATAATGTAGAGAGAGTTGATAATCTTATGATCAAATAAGGTCTAATGAGAATTCTCCATACTTCACACTTTAAATTAAGTACAAGATTATATTGGGAACCAATATAGACACATACTTCCAAATTGACATGTGGAGGTCATTGTAGAAATTTAATAAATATCAATCCGCATCAAGGAGATCAAGTGCCATCTTCTCAATTTTATTGTGTTATTGGTAAATCCAAATACTAGATATTATACAAAACAAGTGTTCAAACCAACTATGTTTTTAGACTTGGAACCCTTAGACTACTCTATATCAAGCATTTAAAATAAATATCTAGATTTGTTACATTATGGGCCCATAACCCACAGGTCCTTGGATTCACATCTTAAACTTAGAATATTGACATTGTGGTTGGAATGAGTTGGTGAGAATAACACCACATTGTTATAAGATGTGAAACCAAATAGATTATATTATCATCAAACATGAGGACATGCCAATTTTTTTTACAAGGGGAGAAACCACCTCTAATTTTTAAATGGTTGTAGTTATTCCATATATGTGGGTTACATTGACCAAATATAAGTGGTCACATTATATTTATTGGAATAAGTCCTCTTGAATTATTTGTGCCGAAATAACACATAGCCTTAAAATTAACAACTATCCTTGATTTGCACCATATTTTAACTTCTTGATTAAATAATAACAAATAGATGGTTGTATCATTTTAGAATACTATAGTGTTTCTTGAGTTTAAATAGTATGAAATCATTTTGTATGGGATTCTAGAAGGGTTAGTTGTAGCTATGATAATAATAAGAAAAAAAAAATGAAAATGAAAAATAGCACTAATTGATTAGTGTCCAGTTAAATCCATATTTTCAATTTTAATAAACATACAAATAAAGACCATGATAGTTCACATGAAGATGAGTATTATATAACTCATCCTAGAATGCATTTTACTTAATATATGCGAACCTTTGGATCATAGGTCATCTTATAAAAATGGACTCAATTAGACTTTTATATCTAGAAAAATCATGACCTTGTGCCATAGATGTGAAGCCATGGTGATCTCCTTCCTATACTTAAGGGTTTCTTGATTTTGTGATCTATCATTTGTTGAAGATTGTGAATTTGAATAGATTAAAGATGGTATTTTAAGAATTAAACAATACTTTCAATATCTAACTTAGTATTGAAGATTGTGGATTTAATAATATTAATATTATGGATCATATTTCAACATAGAAGTTGTGAAATAATAGTAAAATCCCACTCTAGTGATTTCCCCCTTCTTTACAAAAACCTCTTCATAAGATAAATGATGCAATAATTCACTTTAGAATTAATTATGGGAATAATAGTTAAGCCTAACTCTTTCCTTTAAGAGGTTTGCGGTGATCTACCCACCCTTTGTTCATTATATAAATATGTGTATACACATTGTTATTAGAAGAATGTAAAAGGTTCCTAAATAGTGTTTCAGGCAAGCAAGTCTTCAAATTTATATAATCCAACTGTCAAGTAGTATCTTAATATATCATTTCCCACTTATTATGAGTCTCATCTCATGGAACATGGGCCTTGATGTGTCAAAAACAATAAGGGATGAGCTACTTATAGATATCAAGTGCATTCTAGTTTTATTAGAGACAAGTGCACTTTGGCTACATTAAATGAAGGATTAATTCTAATGTTTTTCTATGAATTTTTCTATGCATATTAAAAGTTTACTATTGTTCTATTCATGTTAAGGATCCTAGAAATATTACCATGTATTATTCTATTGTACTTTGTTATTGGACTTGATCAACCCAATAACTTTGTACATGTGTTTTATAAATTATTGTATTTATTTTCATTCAATTATACTTGATGTATAGAAAAGAGGATGCTCATGTAGTCCAGAATGCATGATTATCATCTTAGAATATATTTTGAGTATATCGATTATATAGTTCAAGGATGAGTGACTACATAGTATGGGATATGTATGCCGTTTGAATAGGTATATGTTATGTCAACACATGATAATAATTTTGTAAATTTAATGTTGAAGTTACATGTAAGTGATTAAAATATCTATATTAAAGAAAATTGATAAGGTTGAAATATGTGTGAGTAAACACATAAAATACCATTAGTTTCTTTCATTGTAAATTCCTAATATGTGTGTATATATATAGCTCTTGTCATTGCAAAAAAATGTTTTTCTTGTAATACTTGTTAACTTAAAATACAATTGGAAAAGGGAGATATCTATGAACTAAGACAAGAAAAGGATATAGATGAAGTAAATATATAAAAAATCATTATGAAGAATGGTTATGCTCAATATCATTTTCTTCAATTATTGATTATGTGTTTTCTGAGTTGTGATGTAGATTTATCTCATGCTACTGAGGACAATAGCTAATTTATAGGGGGAGAATTGTTATGAGACTTTTTCCCCAAGAGAAAATAAATCTATTAAATAACCCTTTATAATTAAAAAGGGGGAGAAAAATAAAGGATATTATAATCCTTTGGTAAAAAGAGAGATTAAAGAATATTGCATAAACATTCTTTAAAAGGGGAAGCCTAATTATTTATTTAAATAATTGGTAAAAAAGTAAACCTTTGTGAAAGGGTGTGATGAATTTGGAAACCACCCCTTAAAAGATATATAAATCATTCGTGTGAAACTTGGAAAAGGGACAGACATGAAAAAAAGAGGAAAAAAAAGTGAAGCACATTGCGGGAATAGGGTTTCAAGGTTAGCAGGCTGTGAGTAGGATGGAGAAGGGGCACTCCTACAGTGGGTGTCCAACCTGGGGTACAAGTGCGTGCACTTAGGACGGTCCTGGATAGGGCATGGTTTTGTGGCACAGGTGTTGAGCATTGTTCCGGTGGAACCAACACTCGTGTAGAGTAGCGAAGTTTGCTTTCCTCCCAGACTACTCACAGACGGAAGAGGCTGAACCAGGGACCATTCCAACAATAGTTGAAGGTTTCTTCTACACATTTCCAAAGATAAGTATCAAATCTTAATAAATTGTCTGAGCAATAAAGTGTTTAAATCTTTGAGTTTATTCAATTAATAATTTATTTATGACATGATTGAATGTATTTGAGTGAAATTGTTGATCAATTTATGATATGCATTTAATTTCAAAGTCCTTACTTGAGCTTTAAATATAATATTAAAATTTGTGCATAAAAGTTTTGAAATTAATCTGCGGAAACAATTTAAATCATTGTGTTTTAAATTTGGGAATTAGTTTCATTTCAGAGGAGGAAAATTGAAGAAGTTGTCAAAAGTTGCAAAAGTTATCAAAGTTGTCATCTTCTCATGGAAGCTCAGATCTCGAAGTTTTTTTAGACATTTCAACATTGAAACCCAGAGAATCTAGAAGTGCATAGATAGGAAAAAAGGCTCCTGAAAGTTGCAGAGAAAACCTCACCATAGACCCATTTGCCCATGGGCGAATGAGTCCCAAGTAGGCTTCTAGAAACAAAATTTTGTGAAAGGTACATAAGATTCTCCCCTCCTTAGATCTGCATTGTATTTTCTATTTTTGTTAGCATTGAGTTTCATCTTCAAGATCCAAGTGTTAGATTACATTTTGGAGTTAGTTTAATATTTTTTAGTTTTTCTACCCAAAGAGATGTTTGACCTTGACACACATCCTTCAAGCATAAAAAGAAACCAATAGATTCCCCCATTGAATTGATTCACCTAAAAGTGTTGTTAGTCAATTCTTTGAGGGGATCTCATTTCTTGTATGATTTTTGGGAAGATAGGTTTCCTTAGTGTCCATAATTTGCATAAACATCCCCATCATTTTGATAACATGATCCTATTTTTCCATATTTCATCTATGTGAACCTGATGTTTGAGCATTGTAATTCTCTGATTTTGGAATCCATTTTCAACCCTAGATCTAGGTCTTGCATTCATTTGCATTGCATTGCATTGATTTTCATCTCATTTAGGGTTCTTAATTGGCATTAACTTTCATCTCATTTAGGGTTTTAGGTTTTCCTTTTTGCATTCTTTGAAATCTTGAAAAATTAAAAAAAATAGTCAATTTGCAAAGCATTTACATAGCATTTCATGATCAACACTTTAAAATAGAAACTTGAATCAGAATTGTATTTCAAATTAGGTCTCCTAGTTTTTCATTTAACATCATTTCTCACTTGCATTTACACTTCATTTTCTAGAAATCTGAAACTATAACTACCTGTCTCAATCTAGAATCTAAAAACCTTAGAAATTATCTCAGAAATCTATAAAATCATTTTTAAAAAACCCAGAATTAGAAACCATTTTCCTAGGGGAAAAGGAGTCTCTAATTAGGGTATTTTCCTACATTTCTAGGTATTTGAATCTCTATTTTTATATTATATTTTTTTGTTTGAGTTTGCAAAATTTCTATTTTCTAAAATTGATCATATTAAGATTAAATTGTCAAAATTAGTGCATTATTTCAATCGAAATTGCATCATTTTTATGTTTTTGCATAGTGTAATAAAAAACATATCTTGTTTAGAATCTAAAAATTTCTCTCCTTTTACATATTTGCATTGCATTGATTTTTATTTGCATTCATCTAGTGCCTATCCTCCATTTTGGGTCCACCTAGGTTTGTGAAACTTGTATGAGCTTCACAACGTGGTTTCCTATTGCCAATACTATCATGAGGCATAGTTCAAGCCTCATGTCATCCCATGATACATTTATCACTATGGATCTTAGGCTCTCTAACTCTTTCACTCATAGTGTTGACACTAGTCAACCCACTATGGATAATACCTTTTACACTTCATTCCCTATGACCTCCTTACCAACAACCAATGTTACTAATGTTGAAACAATGGTTGCTAATGTCCCTCAAGAGAACCTTAGAAGAATGGATGAAGAATTAGAAAAATTGTAAAACTTTGTGAGTTGTGATTACATGGCTCGTATTGCAATTCCTATCATAGATAACATGAGATGAAATCTGTAAAATGAACATGGAATAGAGATTATTTGTAGCCTAGCCAACATTGCTGATAAATATGTCACTACGATGAATGGTTATGCTCAATCTTTTGGATATACTCAAAGTCAAGGTGGAAATCCAATTCTTCCTTCCACAACTATGACCTCTATTACTACATACACTAATCAAATTGTTACTATAACCATACAACCTACTAGAAATGTTCATACTACCTTAGGTATTTCCATTGGGAATCCTTCTAGCTTTATGCATTCCAATATCATATCTCCTAATCCATCTCCCCTCAAAAATTTATAATTTGCTTACACTCTAAACTCATCTACACCTCCACCTTATTTACTTCAATCTCACAACACAAGCAATGATCCCATCCTTAACAAACTTTTGCAAAAAAATTCATCCCTCCAACAAAAAATTACTGATCAATATTGGATTTGGATTAGATGGTGTTAGAGTTTTTTGCATAAACATTATGGATTATGGAGATTTGATATGATGTAAAAACTCTAATGCAATCTAATCTAGAAGCAATATTGATGAACATTATAGATTATGGAAATTTGATATCATTAACAAATTGCTACATTGAATCAAAATCATAATGACCAACCTTCACAATGCATCAAAACCAAACCATGGTCCTTGGAGATATTGAGAACACAAATGCCACATAGTATAGAGGTTCCTAGATTTGAGAAATATGGTGGGAAAGGAGATCCTATTAGCCATGTTTTTGCATAAACAACCTTATGTATGGACTTCATTTTGAGGATAAACACTTGGCTAAAATCTTCCCTAGATCCTTGAAAGATACTACTTTCGAGTGGTTTTTCTCTTTACTAAATAACTCAATATGTCCATTCAATAAACTTGTTGATGCCTTTTACAACCACTTCCAAATTCACATGGGTCCTAAGATAACCTTAGTTGATTTAATGACATGTAAACAAGAAGATGATGAAAAGGTCACTGATTCCGTAGCAAGATACCAAATGCTTTACTCACAAATAAAAATTAAGATTCCTGATGTAGACCTTCAAATAATTTTATTTCTAATTTACAAAAAAAAATCCAAGCTAAACTTGAGATGTTGAAATTTCCCTCCATTATACAGTTGTGTACAACACTTCCTAATTATCAAAATTCGGTTAGTAGTCGTGAAGTGAAAATACCCTCTAGCCATCCTGAAAAAACTGAATCCACACCTCAATACAATTACCAACCATTTAAGAAAAAAATAAGGTTTTTTTACAACTGAATCCCCCTCAACCAAATCAGCATATTGACACCCAAGTGGCTGCTATAAAGATGAAAAATCCATACACACTTGGAGATAGGAATATAAAATTCACTCCTCTTCCTAATACCTTTCATAATATCATATTGCAGCTCTTAGAAAATAATTTTACTTCCTTACCTCCTATTAGATCTCCTAATCCTACTAAACCTTTACCTTCAAACTATATACCAAAGGCCTATTGTCATTGTCATCAACAAAATGGAAATGATACAAAATATTGCAAGCATCTTAAACATCTTGTGCAAGACCTCATTGATTCTAATCATATTTTAATTGGTGGTGTTAATGATTAAGGTAATAAATCTACAACTCTTCATAATCAAAACTTGCAAATCTTTACTAATCCTATAACAAATCATAATATCTCATTTTTCAAAGATAGTGAAATAAAGAATGATGTGATGAATGTTGACATGGAGGATGAAGACATGAAAGACAATGAGGAAAACCTTATGGATGGTATGGTTGGATTCATTGAAGCTAAACCTCATAAGGGTTGAAACAATATGCTCCTTGACATTGCTTTCTCATGCAATGACATACTTAAACATGCACGCGATGGTCCTCTTTACATAGCTAAAAGAATCAATGACAAGCCTACTAACAAGATATTAATCGATCTCGTTTGTGTAGAGAATGTGATTACTTAATAATTCTTATTTTTTCATGAGATTTATCAAGATACTTATGAAAACCCAAAATAATGGATCAAAATGCATAATGGTTTTTCTTGCCCCACGATAGGTTTGATAACTCTCCCTCTAAAACTTAGACTAAAAACATCACTTGTCTCCTCCATCATCTTGTCATCAGACCAATTTTTTGTGAGGTTAGGCTACCCATGGCTTTTCTCCATGAATTTCATCCCATAGGTTGTGCATAAATCTTAAAGTTTCTATTTGGCAATGATATCTTTATTGTACATTATAGTGAATTTAATTGTGTGTCTTCCCATATAAAATTCTCATTAGAGTTCATTTGGCCTGAACCTATGGAACCTATTAGGCCTCATGAATACTTCTTTCTCAAATCCTATCAAATGTTTAAGGTAAAGCACATAACATATTTATCCATTATCAATATGGCTCAATCGACAATTGAGTCTCCTATCCATGATGAGACCATGATTGAACCAAAACCATTCCAAGTAAACAATACCAACCTATGAGAAATCCTTTACCCATTTCATTTAAGAGACCATGAGATCTAACAAAATTAGTCTTGTTGTGTGTACTAAAATCCAACAAGTTTACAAAGCTAAAGAGAAAGTGGTTGAAAAACCTCCCATGGTTACTTCTTTCCTCCCTTAAGGGAAGAAAAGAAACCTATGCTTGGTAAACCCACTCCTACACAATCACAACTTGAGAATAGAACAAAGATAAACCAAAATGCTAGAGAGCATAGGTGTCGATTTCATGCTATTTCTCTTCTAATACAGGAAAAACATGAACAAACAATGACTGAAGCAACATGGATGATTCTACACCACCGCAACATAAAAACTTTGTAAAAAAATAAGAACACCAACCTTCTATGGATATTATCATTAGACCTCCTATTCTGATAAACTTGGATGATGATAATGAAACTAAAAAAATTGATAAATTCATTGTTTTCCTTTTCCATGAGCTTAAAAGATAACAATCATGATGATCTTCTTGCAAAGAGTGTTTCACCATATGCGATTGGGATGTAGATGACCTACTATATGTTGAATCACATGTGCCCTACTAGTCTTTTTCTTTGTTTTCTTTTTCATGTTCTTTATGTGTTTTCATGTGCATAATGTGATCCCATGTATTATTCTATTTGATGTGTCTTCATGTTCATTCCTCTATTTGTACCTACATTCTTCTCTATGTCATAGGAATTTATCTTTTCTTTGTCATGTGTTTTCCTTTTGGGGATGACGTAAGGCATCAAGACATTTATGTCTCTTCCATGTTGACCCAAAAAACATTTCACTCTCTATATGTCATCTTTCCTTGATCCATGAGTTATTTGGGGAATGACGACATTTTCGAGCTCTATAATATCACTGTAGCAAAGACATACAATGACCCTAAATATGTGGATCCCTTATGTGTTATTTTGGGATTTCATGTTGGGGAAACGTCTCTCTTTCATGACATAGCTTCATTTGGAAACATATGTTTGACATATGGCTTTCCAAATAAGCTCTCGCATATTTTTTAGCATTTATCATTTTGTTACTTTAAAGTAATTGCTCATAGTATGGTGTTAGCAATTTCTATAAAGTTGGGGCATACATCAACATTATTAATTTTAATTTTTTTATCATATCTCATGTTTCATATTGTTATCTTCTTACTTCACGTGATGTGTCTTTTTCTTAGTGGTGTCATTGGGTTTGATTTCCTCCAAGACTATGACCTTTCTTGGCATACAACTTTCCTCTTAGTGGTAATGCTACATGTTGCATTCCATAAGTTGTGAAAATTTTATCCTAGACTTTTCCTCTCTTGGAGACATTAGGTACGATGTTCCCTAAGAGAAAACCTTACATGAACTAAGAAAAATCCCTTTGAACATGTCTATTTTCATTTTGTTCATAAGTTTTTAGCATAGCACTTGTCAACCTTATGAATCTCAAAGTTCATATTTTGTGGTGCCTTATAAAAGTTATCAAATGTATAATTTTGGTAAGGTTAGTACTATGAGAGCCTATAGACTTGAAATGACTTTCTCATTATACAGCGAGACCTTATAGACCCAGCATGAATTTCTCACTTAGCCACTCTTTGAGGGCTCACCTAGTGGACGGCCCGAGGTTCCACTAGCTCGTGTGATCATGCATTTTTGTTTGCATAGTGAACAAAACATTTCACTTGTAAACACCTTTGTACAAATAGCCAAGGCTTGATCCACATTGAGTTGGACAAATAGTCAAGTCTTTACCCTCCTTTTCTTTTCTTTTAGTCTTTGGTATTGTATGATTGAGTATCTTGTCATTGGTTCATATATATATGTTTAACATAGGCATGTGTCTCTTTGTACCTTTGTTGGTTTTTCCATAAGATCTTAGTTATTGGGGGCTTGATCATCCTTCTTGACATTTGTTATCTTATCCTTCCAACAATTGTATAATTCAACCTCTCTTGATTTTCTAATTTAGTGTGAGTTTTTGCTTATGCTCCTCTCACTAAATTGGGGGCTAAATGTAGTGACGAAAAATGTATCCCTTTACATTTTATCACTTGTTTGGGCCCTCATAGTTAAAATGGATTTATTTTTTCCTTAATTTTTATTTTTGGATAAAACATAAAAGGCCAATATATATATATATATATATATATGAAGCTTAAAAGATTACAAAAAAACCAAAATTATAGTACTGGCAATGGGATTACAAATTTTTTAACAAAATGCCTCTTATAATAGAAAATGTGGCATTATGAGTATCTTTATTAGAAATTCAAAACTGCCAGTGGGTATGTGTAGGATCATGATGGGCCAAAAAGTGGCAATATGATGGGCATGTGGCTAACAACCTTTATTTTACCCAAAAATTTTGAAACTAAAAGGGTTTTTAAAGGAGATTCTCAGCTTTCCACCAATATAATAATTCTTTACTTTGAATTTAATAAGTAATTATTATTCATTTTCTATTTGAATTATGACTAAAGTCTTGATTGATAGGCTGATTGAAAAAACATCTATAGCTTTCAAATGGTATCACATTTTTTGAATTAAAAACATGTGTCACATTCTATTCTTTGTATAGTATAGGATTAAAAAAAGAAGAAATGAATTTCATGAAGTTTTCACCAAGTTAAGGTGGTCAGACATACGAGTTTTTATATTTTTTAAAAGTTGTAATAAAAAAATCATAATTAATTATTTACTTGGGAAAAAATTATAAAAAAATATGCATCACATCGGGACATGAGTCCTCTACTTATATCTAAAATCTTGTAAAAAAATATTATCATTTTTTTGTGGTTAGGGTGGTCAGACATACACCTACTTCTTATTTTTTCCCTGAAATTTAAATACTACTGCATTAAAATTTCAAATTTTCACCAAATAGAAATTTCTTTTAAACAAACCTAGTAGTTTAGAAACTACATCAATTTGCTACAGATTCTATTCTTACATGTTTTTGAAATAATATAGATAACTTATTCAAATTTTTACATCAAGTTACCCAACTCTGATTTTTCTAAATTTTTTTCCATTTAAGGGCCTAGTTTTTCCATGATGATCTTGCACATAGCCCGGTATATCAAGCTTTAGCAGTTAATTTCCTTTACATAGCATAACATCCATAATTAGTAGCAATATCTTCAATTTTTGATATATTGATCTTTTAGTATCGTGCATAACAAAAAACTCTAAAAAATAAGACATTATATCATTTATGACTTACATGCAAAGATAAAATGAGTAGCATTCTTCCATTGATCCTAAGTTTACAAATCTATCTACCCTACCAAAGTTTTCATTATTGCTAATAGCTCCTTGTTGTTTTCCAACCTCCATTGTGGCATTATTTGTTGAAGATTCCTCCCTGCACATATTCAAATCAACAATATTGTGTCCATGATATTCACCCACTACATTATCTTCTGGAGAAACTAGTATATCTCTGGTTAAACCCATAGCCCTAGGACCATGTCAAATGCGATGCGAAGGGATGAAAGAAACTGCAAAATATTTCTCCTTGCATTTTTCCACCAACATTTGACCGAGCTCATTAGAATGAGTGTTGAGAACCATATACAATGTCCAAGGATCATCATTATGAAGACCTTTTTTATTGCTCCATAGACCTGCCTATATGCCAGTTTTTTCCTAAGATAATATTTTTGAGAAAGACCACAAACATAAGCCTTTCCATTCTCCAATTTGTAAGCTTGAGATACTTGAAGGAGTTCACTAGCATCTAGGTAAGTTTTAGGACCTCTTAATCAATTTAGCTGAATTCTACCTTAACTGACCATATAATTCATTTAAAAGCCTAATAAATTGTATTTTCCGAAAGTGAAACATGACAATAATTAATGCTTACACATAACACTTTACCTTGAGTATTGTGTGTTCTAGGAATAAGGACTTGGGACCCATTCGCCCATGGGTGAATGGGTCCTCCCTAGGCCTTTGAAACATATTTTAATCTATTTTTTGGTGGGATTTTAATGTCTCTAAGTGTATATTCAGATGTTGGCTTGTGATATTTGAATCTCAATAAATTAAGGATACATACCTATAAATACAAGGTCATTTCACTATGTTTCACCTACAAAATTTAAGAGAGTTTTTATGTGACTTCACAAGAGCCAAAGTTTATGATCAAGAGCATTCAAGGGTAGAAATATTAGAGTTTTATTGCAGCAATCAAGATCCAATCATCATGCCAAATTCTTCTTGCATCATGCATGTTTTTGGAGCTAACATTGTGATGTAGGTTTCATGATCCATTCAAGTGTTCAAAGAATTATCTCAAGCAAGATTCAAGATCAAGATCCACATCCATTTCAACCATCTCATGCAAGTTTTAGATATGCATTTTCAAGATTCATTCAAGGTTTTTTTTAGCACTTGGTAACATGGATTTTGTCATTCTTCATTCTCTCTTTCATGCATTATTTAAATTTGAGGTTTGATTACCAAAATGGGGTTTGACCAAGGAAACTTTCATTCACCAAAACAAACATTTTTCTCTCTTTTGTGTGTTATTGCACATTTATATTGAAGAAGCCTTGAATATGTTTTGAAGAGAAAAATTAAACTTGTCAACATTGCAAAAGTTGTCAAAGTTGTCATCTTCTCACAAAAACTTTGATCTTTCAAATTTGTTTCATACTTTCTGACACTAAAACTGGAAGAATCGGGAAGTGTAGAAATAGGACTAGAGGCTCCCAAAAGTTGTATAAAAACCCTCACCAAAGACCCATTTTCCCATGCACAAATGAGTCACAGGTATGCTTCCAAAAATGGTATTTTGTGAAAGGTACACAAGATTCTCCCCTTCTCAAATCTATATTCCATTTTCTATTTCTATTAGCATTGAGTTTCATCTTCAAGATCCAAGTGTTATATTGCATTTTAGAGTTATTTTACTATTTTTTATTTTTTCTCCCTAAAGTATTGTTTGATCTTGAAACCTATATTTCAAGCATAAAAAGAAACCAAGAAATTCCCCCATTGAATTGATTCAACTAAAAGGGTTGTTAGTCAATTATTTGAGGGGATCTCATTTCTTATATGATTTACAGGAAGATAGGTTGCCTTAGTTTCCATAATTTTCATAAACCTCCCTATCATTTTTGTAACACCAACCTATTTTTCCATATTTCACCATCCATCTTTCATCCATCTGTCTCTATCTCTATCATGGCTTTTTCTTTGACAAGTATCTATACCTATCAGTATTACTTGGAATTATCGTAAGGTTAGTTTTTCTTACCTATACTAAAGTAATATAACACATAACTAGGGGAATCTCCCCATACCTAGCTATAAACATGGATTCTTGTATATCACCTAAGTCATTTAAACCTTCAAAATCTTCAAAAATATTCAAATAACCTTTGAAATCCTTAGAAACATCCAAATATCCTTCAAAATCTTCAAAAACATCAAAATAACCTTCAAAATCTTTAAAAACATCCAAATAACTTTGAAAATCTTCAAAAACATCTAGATAACCTCAAAATATCAATAACATCCAGATAAATTTGAAAATCCCTAAACACTCAAAAATGCATCCAAACACCTAAACATCTAAAACATCATGAAGGCCAAAAAAACATTATCCATCAAGCATGTGATAATCCAAGTTAAAATAATTGAACCATGAAGTCTTTATGCATTCATATAGGAAAGGCCATATTCGATGAGCCCTCAAGGAATAGGTATTTCTATCAAGTCCTATTCTCTTAGTCCAAACATGTTGGAAATCTCAAAAGCATTCAAATATTTCAAAATACCAAAAATAAGCATAGAAAATGCAAAAGATGAAAAACAAACTCAAAACCTCTCTGAAAAGTAAAAAAACATTTGAAATATTTGAAAAGAACCAAAAAAATCAATCCATCCTTTCTCACATTCATCCCGAATAACCTTTCATCCATAGAAAACCTATCATCACCCTCACCTTTGGAAAAAAAATAGAAACAAGTGTAACAACTAGCAAAACACAAACTTTCATGCAAAATCATAAAGACTTCATCATTCTTAAACATATCGATTAACCTTCATGTCAAGGACCTATCAAAATTTAAATAAATAAAGATATAATGAATGTCTTAATGGATATATATTTCCTCCAATAGACATCATTTCATAAATCAACCTAAAACAACTCTCTCTAGCAAGAGATATGATGACATTGATATTTTTCCTCTTGATCTTTTCTTTTGGTTTTATCTTTTTGTCTCATTTACATCACCTACTCAAAGCTAACTTGATCTTTAATAACTTGGTATGTCTATAAGGATACATATTAGAGAATTTTTCATTGCCTTCATCTGTTGTGCTTGTTGTATGATCTTGCAATATGAGCTTGGTGAATACTTTCCTTGTGTGTTCATGGATAGTCATGAGTAATATATATAAACTTGTACATATCAGGTACTTTTTACCTTTTGTGTATTGGTAACCTTGCTTTGATGGCTTCACTCTCTCACATGATCAAACAAGGTATATGTATGTTAGGTATGAACAAGGATACTCCTATCTATTTGTAGAGTCAAATTCCATGCAATAGATACAAAGACACCCTGGTTCTTCATACCTTGGTACATCATGTCTACTTGCTATATTAAATAAGTATTTCTCTATGTTATGTTGGATAATCTAAAAAGAAAAATAAAGTATTCTATCCTATCTCATCACATATCCAATAAAATCTTAGAATCACCATAGGTTTATTGCATCCTCATCAATATTGTTATTCTCATTCTACCTAAAAATATCATTCTATCTCATTCTTCTATCCATACTACCATTTATATCCAATTATCATTACACACCAAATAATAATATATGTACCCACCCTCCATCCATAAACCGACAATACCATCTCATATCATACATCCTACACAATCATGATATATCATATGTGTAGTATAGAAAAATGTCACCCTTTACATTTTCTCACTTGTTTCAGCCCTCCTATTTAAATTGGACTTAATAATTCCTTAATTTAGTGTTGTTAAATGTACCCCTTTACATTTACACACTTATTTGGCCCCTCTTAATTAAATTGAGCTTAATTATGCCTTAATTATCCCTTTCATTCATTTACAAGCCTATTAAATTACATTTTCCAAAGGGGAAACCAGACAATAATTAATACCTAAACATAACACTTTACATTGAGCAATGTGTGTACTAAGTTTGTGGACCTAGAACCCATTCGCCCATGGGTGAGTGGGTCCTCCCTAAACCTTAGGACCTAAATTTAAATTATGTGTTTGGTGGTATTTTGATGTTTTTAAATACATAATTCAATTTTGGCTTGTGATATTTGAATTTTGGGAAATTAAGGATAAATAAATATAAATACAATGTTATTTCACTAAGTTCCACATAGATTTTCAAGAGACTTTCATTTAGAAATTTTATGATATTTCAAGAGAATTTCAAGAGAAATTAAAGGAATTCAAGAGTAGATGTATTAGATTTTTATTGTAGCATTTAAAATCCATTCATCATATCATTCTTGCATCATGCATGTTCTTAAAACTAACATTGTGATTTAGGTTTCATGATCAACTCAAGCATTCAAAGTATCATTTTAAGCAATATTCAAGTGTCAAGTTCTACATCCAATTCCACAATCTCATGCAAGTTGCAAAATTCAAAAGATCTCCATTATCTAAGGTTTCATTGAAGGGTTGGTTGAGTGGTAACATAGCATTGTACATTCTTCATTCCCTCTTTCATTTCATTATTTCAATTCAAGGTTTGATTACCAAAATGGGATTTGACCAAGGAAAACCCCTATTCACTCAAAACAAACATTTTTCTCTCTTATATGTTTGGGTTTAGATTTAGATTGAAGAAGGGTTGAAGACCTTTTAAAGTGCTAGATTTACAAAGTTATCAAAGTTGCAAAAATGTCAAAATTGTTGTCATGTCATAGAAACTAAGACCCTGAACTCATTTTTGACATTCTGACTACGAAACTTGGGAAAATTAGAAGATTTGGATCTGCATCAGAGGCTCCTAAAATTTATAGAAAAATCTTACACTTGGGCCCATTCACCCATGGGCAAATGAGTCTTAGACCAGCTTCTAAAAAGCACTTTTAGTGTTTGGTACACAAGTTTCTACACTTCTCAAATCTGCAATCTATTTTCAAGTTCTTATAGTATTGAGTTTAATATTGTTGTTTCAAGTGTTAGATTGCATTTTGGTGTTGATTTGTTATTTTTTATTTTTTCTCCTGAAAGTTTTGTTTGACCTTGACCCTCATCCTTCAATCATAAGGAAATCTAAATATTCTAACTTTGGGTTGATTCACCTAAGGGTTGTTTATCAATTCATTGTGTGGATCTCATTTCCTAATGAAATAGTAAGAAATATGGCCCTTATCACATCCTATTTTTCACCATTTCATTTTAGTGAACCTAACCTTTTGAGCATCATACCTTCTTGATTTAGAGTCCATTTTTATCTCTAGATCTAGGTTTTTCATTCATTTTCATTGAATTGCATTGATTTGCATCTCATTTAGGTTTGTTACTTGCAAATTAGTTTCAATCTAATTTAGGCTTTTAGGTTTGGATTTTTTCATTTTTAAAATCTAGAAAATTCAAAAATATTAGTCATTTTACATAGTGTTTACATAACATTGCATCATCATTCATTTACATTAAAAAATTGAATCAAAATTGCATCTCAAGTTAGTTCTTTTTGCTTGTCATTTAGCAATATTTTTCACTTAAATTTAGACCTCATTTTACAAAAAATTGAAACTACAACTCACTGTCTAAAACCAGAATTTGAAAACTAGAAAAATCATCTATTTATATATTCAATCTGCTATTTCACTTTTCTAAATTTTTGTTATATGAAATTTTTCATAGTAAGGTTAATTTTTCAAAAATAAGTGTATTGTTTGAATTCAAATTTGCATCTAATAGACATAATTTTTAGGCATTTGCATAGTATAATCAAAAAATTATCTTGTTTGAAATTTGAAAGTTGCTTTTACATACTCGCATTACACTTTACAATCTAGGGTATTGGTTTTCATTTTACCTCTTATCCATTTTGGGTGCACCTTGGATTTGTGAATCTTGTATGAGCTTCACAACTTGGTGTCCTATTTCCAATATTATAGTGAGACGTAGTTTGACACTCATATCATCCCATGATACATCACCCATCGTGGATCTTGGTCACTCTAACTCTTTCACTCATAGTGTTGACACTAGGAAACCCACTATGGATCATACTCTTAACACTTCATTTCCCATGACTTTCATACCTACACCTAATGTGACATATGCTAATGTAGTGATTGGTAATTTCCCTCATTAGAACCTTAGAAAAATGGATGAAAAGTTTGAGCAATTGTAAAATTTTATAAGTTCTAAACCCATCGCCACTCATGTAGTCCACATGATACAAAACATAAGAGAATTAATTAAAAATAAACAAGGATGTGAAATGGTGCTTGGCCTTAATCACATCTAGAAACATCACATAAGAGATAAAGAGAAGAATACCATAAATCATTCCATCAACTTCATTGAAGTTCAACCCCGTAAGGGCCTAACTAAGATTCCACTTTACATTGATTTCTTAGAACATGACAATTAAATATGCACCCGATGGTCCTCTTTACATAGTTGGAAGAATTGATGAAAAGCCTAATGAGATATTAATTGATCTAATTTATGTACAAAATGTGATCAATGAAGAAATCTTATTTGTGCATGAACTTTATCAAGATACTTATGAAAAACTGAAAGCATGGATCAAAATGCATAATATTTTTTCTTTCCCTACAATAGGTTTGATAACTCTTCCTTTAAAATTTGGACCAAAAAAATTACATGTCTCATTTTACATCATCTTAATGTTAGACAAATTTCATGTGAAGTTAGGCTATCCATGGCTACGCTCCATGAATGTTGTCCCATCCGTTGTGTAGAAATTTTAAAGTTTCCATTCGATAATGAGATCTTTACTATGTATCATAGTGGTTTTCATCCAGTGTCTTCCCATGGGAATTTCTCATTGGATTTATTTTGGCTCAAATCTATGGAGCCTATTAGGCATCATGAGGACTTCTTTTTCAAATCCTATAAAAATTTCAAGGAAAAATGTATAGCAAATTTATCCCTTAAGAACATGCCTCAACCCACAATTGAGCTTCCTATCCTTGATGAAACTATGATTGAACCAAAATCCCTTCCAAGTAACCAAGACTAAAAAATAGAAAATCCTCCACCAACTTCCTATAAGAAACCAAAAGATAACAAATAAGTCATGTTTTTCCTCCTAAAATCTATGGACACCAAAAAAGTATCCCTTTTTCCTTGCTTGATTTGGGAATAATTAATGATAAAATGGATTTGATATCACCTTGATCTAGTGTTGTGAGGTGTTTCACACATCCAAATTAGGTCTTGGGCCATGGAAAAATGAATAAATGCATGTCTTGTAAAGGTGTTGTAAAGAATTGTAGATGACTTTCAAACTTTTATTAAGCATTTAAGTCTAATGGTCCTTTTTCCCTACTTTTGAATTAAATATTATTTTAATTCAAAAGTTAGCTTTTCCCTCTTCTTCTATAATTAAATAATTATTTCAATTATTTAATTATTCATTAGCCTTTTCTCTCTATAATTAAATAAATGCTATATTTATTTAATTATTTATCCTCCATTTATCTCCCCATTTAAATAATTATTTTAATTATTTAATCACCCTTTCCTCTCCATTGAATTAATTTTTTAATTATTTAACACTCCACCTTTCCTCTATAATTAAATAATTATTTTTAATTATTTAATTATCTCATTATTTTTTCTCACCTTTGTTTTTAATAAATAAAATTAATATTTTATTTATTTCTCTAATGTTGGCCACCTAAATTAAATAATCTTTATTATTTAATTTCTCCTATCACCTCTTTTTCTATGCCAATCTTATCTTCTACCTCAATTCTTTATCTATCCATGTCTTTCTTCTCTCAATTAACCTCCACCCTTGATTAAATTATTTTCTAATTTAATCTTGGCCCTTGATCATAATTCTTATTCTAGCCATTCACTTAACTCTCATCTATAAAAGGAGACCTTTAACCCTAATTCATGATTCATTCATCATTCATCCATGTTGTCAAGTCAAGCAAGCAAGAATCAAGCACTCAAGATAACATTCAAGCTCAATTCTAAGGAATTCAAGAGCAAGATTCTCCATCAATTGTTGAAAAATTCAAGATCCTTCATCATGGAAAGTTTCTAGTTGCATTGTTTCATGTTTCATGTTTCTTTATCTTATTTCATAATTTTGGTTTAATTACCTAAACAAGGTTTGACCAAGGCAAACCCGTAATCCCTAACAATCAATATTTTCTCTCTCTTCCTTTGTGTGATTGAAAATTTAGGTGCTTGGATGGATTGGAAATGATTGAAGAATAGGTTTCAAACTTGTTGAAGTGATATCTCTATTGGAAAGTTCAAAATATATACAAAAAGTCACTTATAGCCTCAAAAATCAAGGTTTCAGATCCAGACACCTGGAGGAATAGAAAGAGTAGACCGAGAGCTACATATTCCACTTTTGACTTTTCAGAAAAGCCAAAGTGGACTAAGTTGCCATCAGTGGTGACTTAGTCCCATTGCGAGGCTTGAAAAGTGATTTCTGTAGTTTTGGAAACCCATTTGTTTGAAACCTGTTCTGACAGAATCTCCCAAAAATAGGACTAAGTCACCCAACTTGGCGTAAGTGTCCCAATAGGCTTCAACAATGATTTTTGTAGGATTTCAAAGCTCCTATGCATAAATTTCTATTTTCTAGGTGCACCTCTTTAGTTTCATTAATTTTTATTACAATTTTTTTTCATTTTTAGTTCCTTTTGCATATCACACTATGTTTTCAAGCATCTTGCATTTCATAAGTTTTGCATTAATAATCAATATCTTTCATTAGGATTTTTCATTTAGGAAACTCTATTTAGGAATTTTTCATTCATATTTGTATTATTTTTGAGTGGGGACATTGTAACCTTTGGCACACCTCTCTCCTTTTAGGTGAAATACCCTAGAAGTGTTAAAGAGTCTTGTGGTGCCAAAATATTTGTGGACACAAAATCAAACAAGTTTATAAAGCTAAAGAGAAAGTGGTTTAAAAACCTCCCATGGTTTCTTCCATTCCTCCCATAAGGGAAGAAAAGAAACGTATGGTTGATAGACCCACCCTTACACAATCACAACTCAAAAATCGAAAAAAAAGAAATTAAAATGCTATAGATCGTAGGCATATATGTCATGCTATTTCTCATTTGTTACAAGAAAAATAAGAAAATAACAACATATAAAATAAAAATACAAACTTACTACAAGCAATGCGTGATGATTATCCACCTTTGTCGTAACAATAGACTCCTAAATCTTGAACACAACAAGCACCTTGTATGAATATTATCATTAGACCTTCTATTGTGATAAATGTGGATGATGATAATGAAATTGCAAAAAATGATAAGTGCATAAAGAGTTAAATTTATTATTTTCCACTTCCATGAGCTTAAATGATAACAATCATGATGATCCTCCTACAAAGAGTGTTCCACCATCTGTTGAGCTTGGTGATTGTCCTAGTTTGGCACTTTACATTTTCCATTTGGATACTTATCCACCTTTTACATATGATGAAAAAACTTGGGATTTTGATTACCTACTAGAGGTTGACTCGCATGTTCCTTACTAGTCTTTCCTTTATTTTCATTTGCATGTGCATAATGTGATCCCCGTGTTGTTCTATTTGATGTGTCTTGATGTTCATTCCTCTATTTGTAGCTTCATTATTCTACATACTATAAGCCTTTATCTTTTCTTTTTTTCTTGTGTTTTCCTTTTGGGAATAAAACAAGGAATCAAGACATTTAGGTCTCTTCCATGTTGACTTGAAAGGGATTTTCAAATTTTCACTCTCTATGTTTTATTATTCCTATTCCATGAGTTATTTGGGGGATGATGACATTTTTGAGCTCTATAATATCACTGTAGCAAATACATACACTGACCCCAAATTCATGGATCCCTTATGTGATTTTAGGATTTCATTTATGTGGAAACCCCTTCCCCTTTCATCATGCACATTCATTTGGAAACATATAACTTGGCTTAGTGATTTCCAAATAAGCTATCACTTCTTTATTATTAACATTTATCATTTTATACTTTAAAGCAATTTCTCAAAATGTGGTGTTTGCAATTTCTTTAAAGTGGGGGCATACATTGGCATTACTATTTTCGAGATCTTGGACTTTCCTCATGTTTCATTGTGCAATATTCTTACTTCTTGTGATGTTTCTTCTTCTTGGTGGTGTCATTGGATTTGATGTCCTCAAGGAGTGTGACCTTTCTTGGCATACAACTTTTCTCTTAGTGGTGATGCTACACATTGCATACCATAAGTTGTGAATCTTTTATCCTAGACTTGTCCTCTCTTGGATACATTAGGCATGATGTTCCCTAAGAGGATACCTTACACAAACTAAGAAAAACCCCTTTGAAAATGTCTTATACTATTTGCATTTTGTTCATAAGTGTTTAGCATAACACAGATTGCTAACCAAGGTTATGAAGCTCAAAGTTCCAACCTATAGAGGAGGGGGACGACCACTCAATGAATCCAGGTCATAGAGAGCCAAGAGTTGAAGGTTTCCCTAATCTACCTCAACCATGTAAGTGTTTAAGGATTTTTTGATGTTTAAGGATAGAGTATGAAGAGCACTCTTGATACTTTTGTCACTCTACTAACTTGAGAGTTAGGTTTGGACTAAGTGAGCAAGTTTCTGGAACTCAAACTGTACTTCAAATAGCTTTGCCAAAGGAAAACAACATAGAACATGGATGATAGCATGGTGTGTTGGCATCTCATAGGTGCACTAGCATCTATAGGGATAGATAGTGAAAAAGGATGATCAAAAGTGTTGGAAACCTACTAATAGCTTAGATACTAAAGTTTTAAGTGTTGATAAAGTAAGAAATAATAGAATAATTGAAATAATAGGAAAGATGGTGAAAGAGATGACAAGGACAAGAATGATAAGGATTCAACTCACGAAAATTATAGTTCTTCTAAAAGATCCACATGAATGAGAACCTACACACAAAAAAGTGGGGAAAATGTTGGGGATGTTTCAGGGATTGCTGTAGTCAAACCCCCATTTTGGTGTTTCCACCTCCATATACAGCCAAATAGATAGAGATAGAAATGCGATAAAGAATATATGTTGGAAAGGAAGTGAATATTGAATACTACAAGAGACACTATGCTACTCAAATCCAACAAAAATGTAAAAGGAATTAATTGATACCACCCTCAACCAGTGGTGCTCAAGGCCAATGAGAGAGGAATGCAAGTCTACAACTATGGAAAAGCTGACATGGTTGCAACGACATCGAAGGAAGGCTTGTAACACACCAAGTTGCAACTTCTATGGTAGATGTGAAGAATGTTGTAATGTTGGAATAGTAAAGCCAATAGTGGAGAAAGTAACTCAAGAGTGTGAGAGAATTCACTCAAGAATTATGTAGAATGTGAAGAAGCATGTAGAGATGTCCAGAGAGTGTATGAGAATGAAGAAAACTAATTTTAAGGTCAATTAGGAGGGAAAGAGTTGTTCAATGGTCAGTTGAAGGCTGTAGGGGCATTACATTTCATTGACATTGGAGAATGTAATACTTCTGTAGATTCCAAAGGAAGGAATCATGTCAGGATGGTAGTAAACCGCATAGACATCCATGTGTTGTGTGTGCATCCATGAAAAAAATTACCACAAAAATACTAAAAACAAGCACCAAGTGGATAGGGTAGGGATCAATGATGTGGAATTACATGGTCAGGTTTGACTTTTCTCAAGTGAAGGATGTAAAAGGGGAACTTGCAAGGGGGGTGAAAATTCACTCCTATACACAACCCTTTTTTTATGGCCACCAAGCATAATGCACTTTGCTTTCCTCTAGTGCCTTGTTTGTTCATAAGTGTTTAGAATAACATAGCTTGCTAAGCCTTATGGAGCTTGAAGTTCATATTGTGTGGTTCCTTATTAGAGTTATGAGAGGTATACCTTTAGTATGGTATGGGAGCCTAATAAGATTCTCTCATTTTTCACCCTTGTGGGCTCACCTAGTGGACAACAGATTTCACTAGCCCACGTGAGCATGCTTTTTTGTTTTCATAGTGATAGCGAGTTCCCCTTGTAAACACTTTTGGGAAAATAATTGAGGCATGTTCCACATTGTGTTCAACATTTGAGGTTTGATTTGCCCTTTTTTATTTTTATTTTTCTCTTTCTTTGAGTTTTGGGCATTGTATGATTGAGTATCTTGCCATTGTTACATATATATATATATATATGTTTAACATAGGCATGTGTCTCAAGTGGGCCCAGAAGGAAGTTTGTGATTTGAGTGGCTATAATAGAGATCTTAGCAATAGAGTCGTGGAGTTGGAGTAGAAGGTAAGATGGAGTTGTAATGAGAATGAAGGACAGGACACCCCCTTAACAGAGAAAAGACAACAATTGCAGGAGGAAAGATTGACTAGGCTGGAGAGCAATATGTCCAAGATAGGCCAAAATATCAGGGCCACTGTGGTACATAATCATAAAATTGCCAGACACAACGCCAATATCATTAACGCTATGGTGGAAAAGTTGGAAAAAAATCAAAAGGGCTCGCTGGTCATGGACTTGGATGCGGACAGAGGTTGTAGCAGAGCTATTGTTGAAGGGATTTCGACTCGCACCCGGGCTAACACGAAGAGGAAGGCCCGTGCATCTCCACATATGGTTCAAATCCTCAAGCAGGGATTACAGGATATGAGTGAAGTTGAAAAGGAAGCTGAGGAGCTGTTGAACATCTTGGAGTAGTGTTGTTGTGGTCTTCTCTAGCTTTTTGGTGATCCTTTTTTGGACCCTGTTGTCTCTTTTTTGCTATCGTTTCTTTTTGGGATAGCTGTCTGTTTATTTGGACTTTTTTTGCTCTATCTTTGTATGTTTAAACTTTGTGGTTTCAGGTCCCTGTAAAACCTATTTTTTCCTTTTCAAAAACATAGGCATGTGTCTCCTTGTTCCTTTTTTTCTTTTCCATGAGATCTTAGATCTTAGAGGCTTGATCACCTTGATATTTTTCATCTTATCCTTCCAATGATTGCACAATTAGGCATCTCTCGATTTTCTACTTTAGTGTGAGTTTTATGCAAGGACATCCTCTCACTAAATTGGGGGATAAATATAGTGTAAAAAAATGTAACCCTTTACATTTTCTCACTTTTTGAGATCTATTTAAATTTGACTTAATAATTCCTTAATTTAGTGTTGTTAAATGTACACCTTTACATTTACACACTTATTTGGGTCCTCTTAATTAAATCAAGCTTAAATATTCCTTAATTAGCCCTTTAATTCATTTACAAGACTATTAAATTACATTTTTGAAAGGGGAAACCTGACAATATTTAATGCCTAAACATAACACTTTACATTAAGCAATGTGTGTTCTAGGTTTATGGACCTAGGACCCATTCACCCATGGGATAATGGGTCCTCCCTAAACCTTTAGACCTAAATTTTAATTATGTTTTTTATGGTATTTTAATGTTTTCAAATCTATAACTCAATGTTGGCTTGTGATATTTTAATTTTAGGAAATTAAGGATACATACCTATAAGTACAAGGTTATTTCACTTAGAAGTTTCACCTAGATTTTCAAGAGACTTTCACCTAGTAATTTTATGAGATTTCAAGAGCATTTCAAGAGAAATTAAAGGCATTCAAGAGCATACATATCAGATTTTTATTGCAACATTAAATATCCATTCATCATATCAAAGTCTTCTTGCATCATGCATGTTTTTTGAGCTAACATTGTGATGTTGGTTTCATGATCAAGTCAAACATTCAAAGTATCATTTTAAGAAATATTCAAGTGTCAAGATCCGCACCCAATTCAACCATCTCATGCAAGTTTCATAATTCCTAAGATATCCATTATTAAGGTTTCATTTAAGGGTTTATTGAGTGGTAACATAGCTTCGTTCATTCTTCATTCCCTCTTTCATTTCATTATTTCAATTCAATGTTTGATTACCAAAATGAGGTTTGACCAAGGAAAACCCCTATTCACCCAAAACAATCATTTTTCTCTCTTGTATGTTTGATTGCAGATTTAGGTTGAAGAAGGATTAAATACCTTTTAAAGTGCTAGATTTACAAAGCTATAAAAGTTGTCAAAATTGTTGTCATCTCATGGAAAATGGGCTCAAGCATCTCCTAAAAGTCAATAAATTCCTATAACCCATTTTCCCATGGGTGAATGAGTCTTGGATCAACTTTCGAAAATAACTTTTTGTGTTTGGTACAAATATTTTTGGTTTTACTAGTATTGAGTTTAATATTATTGTTTCAACTGTTAGATTCATTTTGATGTTGATTTGCTCTTTTTAGTTTTTCTCTCCATAGTTCTATTTGACCTTGATCATCGTCCTTCAATCATAAGGAATTCTGAGGATTCCCACTTTGGTTTGATTCACCTAAGGGTTGTTAATCAATTCATTGTGTGGATCTCATTTCCTAATGAAATAATGAGAAATAGGGTCATTATCACATCCTATTTTAAACCCCTATAAACAACACCTTATTTTTCACCATTTCATTTTGGTGAACTTGGCCTTTTGAGCATCATACCTTGTTGATTTGGAGTGTATTTTTAGCTCTAGATATAGGTTTTTCATTCATTTGTATTGCATTGCAATGATTTGCATCTCATTCAAGATTGTTACTTGCATTAGTTTCAATCTAATTTGTGCTTTTGGGTTTGCATTTTTGCATTCCTTAAAATCTAGAAAATTCAAAAATATCACTAGTCATTTTATAGTGTTTAAATAACATTGCATCATCATTCATTTACATTACAAAATTGAATCAAAATTGCATCTCAAATTAGGTCTTTTTTCTTGTCATTTAGCACTATTTTGCACTTGCATTTATGCCTCATTTCACAAAAAAATGAAAATGTAACTCACTGTCTGAAACTAGAATCTAAAAACCATACAAATCATCTTAGAAACTTGCAAGTTAATTTTTAAAAACCCTAAAGTTATACCCATTCACCCATGGGAGAATGAGTCCCTGATTAGGGCTTTTTTTAAAATTATAGAAAGCATTAAAATCACTAATTTTGCCTTCTCTATTTCTATATTCAGTCTTTTGTCTCAATTTTCTAAATTTCTATTATCTAAAATTGTTCATAATGAGGTTATTTTTTCAAAATAAGTGCATTTAGTGAATTCAAATTTGCATCTAAAAGACATAATTTTTAGGTTTTTGCATAGCATAATCAAAAAATTATCTTGTTTGAAATCTGAAAATTGCTTTTACATACTTACATTGCACTTTACATTCTATGGTATTTGTTTGCATTCTACCTCTTTTCCATTTTTGGGCACACCTTGGGTTTGTGAAACTTGTATGAGATTCATAACTTGGTGTCCTATTGTCAATACTATCATGAGACATAGTTTGAGACTCATATCTTTTGAATACACCGAATACTAAGAGGAGGGCATGAATCAATATTCTACTAACATAACTAATTACTAATGTAGTGATTGGAAATTTCCCTCATGAGAACCATAGAAAAATGGATGACGAGTTAGAGAAATTGCAAAATTTTATTAGTTCTAAATCCATTGCCACTCATGTAGTCCCTATGATACAAAAAATAAGATAATTAAAAATAAATAAGGATGATAAATTGTGCTTGGCCTTAATCACATCTTGAAACACCATGTAAGAGATAAAGGGAAGAATACTATAAATCATTTTGTCAACTTCATTGAAGTTCAACCTCGTAAGGGCCTAACTAAGATGTCGCTTGACATTGTTGTCTCATAGCATGACATAATTAAATATGCACCTAAAGGTCCTCTTTACATAGCTATACGAATTAGTGACAAGCATACTAATGGGATATTAATTGATCTCGTTTGTTCAAAAAATGTGATCAGTGAAGAATTCTTATTTGTGCATGAACTTTATTAAGATACTTATGAAAAATTGAAAGCATGGATCAAAACACATAATGTTTTTGCTTGGCCTATGATAGGTTTGATAACTCTTCCTTTAAAAGTTGGACTAAAACAATTATGTGTCTCATTTTCCATCATCAAACCCATTTCATGTGAAGTTGGGCTATCCATGGCTTTGCTCCATGAATGTTGTCCTGTTAGCTGTGTAGAAATGTTTAAAGTTTCCATTTGGTAATGAGATATTTACTATGCATCATAGTGGCTTTAATCCTATGTCTTCTCATGGGAATTTCTCATTGGATTTCTTTTGGACCAAATCTATGGAATCTATTAGGCCTCGTGAGGACTTATTTTTCAAATCCTATCAAAATTTCAAGGAAAAATGCATAGTAGAGTTATGTCTTATAAACATGACTCAATCCACAATTGAGCAACCCATCCTTGACAAAACCATGATTGGACCAAAATCCCTTCCAAGTTGTGTAAGGGAGAAATTGAGTATGCAATAAGATCAAATATGAATGAATATTAAAAAAAAAGATCATGATTCATGCCCATTACTCATGAAATGAAGCTATGAAGAACAAACTCAAATAATGTAATCAAAAGAAAGATTATAAATGAATTCATAAAAATGTAGTGTTACCATCCCATGTCGAAGTATATTCACAAAAATGTTGGATCGTTCGTTGTATCAATGTGAAGACTCAATTTGTGTGTAGCAAAAGATTCAAAGTTGTGCAATGTCGTTGATCAAAGATATGTGTAATTTTTTTCAAAAGATTGATTGTGGTTTTGGTATTACTTCGTTGTGAAAAATATGCTGATTCTCTAATCATTTTTGAGGAAGAAGATGATTGTTATATAGAATTTGTGTTTCAAAATGAATGCTTGAGATAGCGTAGTAGAATATCCTAATCAATGGTTTGAAACCGTTGAGATGATTTAGATGGGAAGAATTAGTGGATTTTGATTATGTAATCGGTGTAATTGAAGAAAGCAATTTGAGTGTTCAATGGGATTGAGGAAATAGATTGAATAATCTATGGAATTGAAGAATACATGAATCAGATAAGAATAGATGGATCAGTCAACCAAATAGATCAAGCAATAAGGGGATTATAATTTTCTCACTCATAAAAGTGGGTGAGGATAATTAATTAATTGATTTGATTAATTAATCCTTTTTGAGTTGAACATGCAAGTATGTTTGACTTTTGCAAACAAAGCTGTATTTGTTTGTTTGACCCTTTTGAATGATGTTCGAATAATTTATTCAATTATTCATGTTTAGGGGAAAGTGATTTAATTAAACTATTAAGTATTAATAATCTAATTGACTTAGGGGAATAAAGTGAATTAGCGACATAATTAAAAAAATTGATGTTATTTAGTTAATCAGGAGGAATAAAGTTAGATTAAGACTTTATTAAATAAATGAAATTTATTTAATTATTCAAAAATGATGAAAAAGTGAATTAATTAGATAATGTAATATTATTCAATTAATAGAGGAAATTAGAGTTTTTGATGCAATTGATGTGAAATGCAGTGATATTAGTTGATAATGATGCCAATGATGAGCAAATTTCATTCAAGATGCGTGTGATAAGTGTAAGGTCATTTTTAAATGTCTACATTTTTCCCCTCTTTGAGACAAAGTATTGGTTGCTTTGTTTCAAAGGATTCAATGCTAAGATTAAGATTTGAAGAATTTTATATGCCCCACTATTCCCTAGTGGTCAACAGAATGATGGTAAGACTCTAGTCTACCCCCTCGAGACATTGGCAAAAAAATTCAATTTTGAGGTTGGGCTCATGACACTATATCATTTCAATTCAGATGCATAGAGGATGAAAAATTAAGCTTATAAGACTCTTGTTGATAGTTAAAATGTTCTTGGGAGGTCCTAATCTCAACCTAGGAAGGTTTCCTAGGTTAAAAATTAGGGTTTTGAGGGTTAAAATAGGTCATTAGGGCTTAATTATCCTCATTTACACTAAGACTATAAAAAATCTTGCATCTGGATTTCATGATTTTTCAATTTTCAAGGAGCTATGGTGAGGATTCAAGGAGCTCCACATCACGCTGATGTGGTTCATGAGTTCAAGCGACCTACAGGTGTCGATGCCTTAGTATGTACCATTTCCTTTCATGTTTTCAACTTTTTGTTTTTGTGTAATTAATGCATGAAGTAATTTTAGGTGTAAGTAGTAGAATTATATTTTTTTCACTTTTGAGTCATTTTTAGCACTTTTTTTGTTTGTGAATGAACCACTTTTATTTTTCTATTCATTCTTGACATTAATTTTACATTTGACCTAAATGTTCACTTATGTTTTTGCATCTTCCTGAAACTTTCACTTTTGACTTTCTTGTTTTGTTTTGTATGCCCTTGTGATAAAAGTTCAGTTTTGATATACATATGCACTTTTGACTTTTTTCACTTTTTCCTTTCTTTATCACTTTTGACAAAACAATCACCGCTTTCACCTATTTTTTAATGCTTTTTACAAAAACTTACCTTCTTTTGAAAAGAAATGATCGCTTTTGCTTTGCATAGATTTTTGAGTCACTTTGTTTGAAATTTGAGGTGTGTTTCATGCTTTCATACTAAATTCTTAACATCATGGGTTGAATGGTTGTAGGCAGATATTGATCCACTTATGTTGAGGGAGCAACAACCACAAGAGTTGTTTGATTTGATCACTAGATTCCACGAGCTATAATGATATGTTCTAAATGTTGTGGGGTTGTGATAAATATGTTACATGTTGACTGTTAGATGCCACTGATCGATGATGACTACTCTTGTGGAGAGGTGGCACTCAGAGACATCATTTTTTCACTTACCTATTGAGGAGGCCACCATCACCTAGAGGATATGTGGAGGATTCTTCATGTGCATATTCATCGAGATCTTGCTACTTATTCCATATGAAGGGGTACATGTGCTATGCATCATGTACTTGGTGTTAGGAATCTTCAGGTTTGGGAGGAAGAGATAGACTTGTCTCCATTCATGGGTAGTGAAAATATTGCTTCCTTGGTTCTTTGTGCTTTTGTTTTGGGGCTCTTCATTCTTGATAGGTGAGGAAATAAATTTCCTATTGGTTGGTGTGTGTGCATCTAGCAGAAAGTTTAGTTTGGAACTAGATATGCAAGGGGCCCATGTCTCCTTGTGCATTTGTATAAAGATATGCACCAGGTTGCTTATTGAGGAGGTAGATCCATTTCTACTAGTGTGACCTTACTTGTATGGGCCTAGGAGCACATCCCGGTTACCAAGCCTAATGGAATCTTCGAACAAGATCTAGAGGATCCATATTCTTATAGATATGGTGACTTCCTTAACTACACTTGGCCGAGGAAGCTACCTTATTGGCACCATGTGATAGATGATATGCATAGTTTTATTTGGAGATCATGGTTGGGATGTGAGGCATGGAATGATGACCAGGATAATTTTCCATATTGTAGATTGACTCGGTGGCTTATTGGTTGTGTTCATTCCTTGTTAGAGATATATCTTTCTAATCATGTTTGTCGACAGTTCGGTGAGAGATAAGGCCATTTTTTGGATGCCTAATTTCAGTAGGACCACTAGAGACGTATGAGTATGGGGTTTACAAGTTGATTGTGATGTTGTTGTCATAGTGTTTAGTAAACTTGTCCCCTTTGGATGGGGGTGGCAAGTTGGTCTTGTAGATCCTAGGTCTATCCTAGATTTTGATTAGTGGTGGGCTAGGCGTATCCCATTGAGGTTTACAAATCCTACTGGTGTGGTGGTTGTTGGGAGAGTAGGGATTACTAGTCATCATGGTGAGTGACAATGAGTTTAGATCATTTATTAAGCAGCTCGACAGAGCTCGATAGGATGGGTGACAGGATGAGCATGATGATCCTATGCAATAGGATTAGGGATAGGTTTCAGGTCCTCCCCCACCACCTGGAGATGGAGTAGTACAACTATCTCAGAACAACAAGAGACATGGAGGTAGTGTGGTGATAGGCTATGGAGGCTCATATTGTTACATTGACTGTGGAGAGAGACACAACTAGGTAGGAGAGAGATGGAATTAGGACAGAGCAAGAAACTGAGATTGGGCATCATCTTATTATAGAGGTACAGTTACAAGTTATTACCACTAAGAGGGATAGCCTTAGGATAGGGCGTGATGGCCTCCATGCAGATTGAGATTGGTTGATGAGGGAGGCTACATATTATCATACTCTTTATGATGCATTTGTACATAAGGATCAATGGTGACTGCGCTTTGGAGAGCCTAATACTACTATGAGTGTCGAGTCAGGTGGCCACTCAGTTAGATGTTTGCCAGTTATGCCTCAACCATCCCCTCATTAGAGCGAGCATTAGTCAAGATCCCCTCCTCTAACTAGGAAGTAGGATTATATGTTCTTGATGTTTATGTTGTTTATTTTTTAGAGACTCATTATAGACATGATTTGTTATATACATTCATCAGCCCAACTGAGGCCTTGTATATATGTATTTTTGTATTATGATATCACACATGTTTATACAATGATGTGCCTAACATTCTCATTTATTATGATGATATATATATGAGATGTACATGCTTTGATTCAACTTCATTGTGTATTATCTAATGATCATGGATGATGATGTATATATGCTTATGTTTATGTTTTGTACTTTTCTGATGTATGCATATGATATGGATGGATGGATAATCAATATATCTACATGATATATGATGTTTTATTGTGTATAGGATAGATGTTGACTATACATGGTACATGATATTTTTATTGCTTTATTATCATCATAATATGTATTGATGAAATTGTGGATACAAGATGCATGTGCTACTAATGATATTATGATGTAGGATGGATGTTAGTTAGAAGAAATGTTTGGATGATGTATAGAAATTTGATATTATTAGTTATTGATGATTTTTTTTTCTTTGCATAGAGGCTTTGTATCTTTAATAATCATTTTTGATGTAGTAAATAGACACGACGCATCAAGGTATTAATAACCAAGGTGTCATTGTATCCATTGTATTTACTTTGACTCAACATACAAGGAATATTCTTGCTCATACTAGACATACAAAAACCTTGTTTACAATATATGGTTGAGTTGTGTTAAAACTTTTCGGGCCAATTACATAGAGAGGTATTAAATACCTAGCATGCAAATGCTATATGAATTGTCTCAAAGCAACTTTCATACATCAAAAAAAGCAAGTATTTTCCATGGTAGTATCAAAAAATCATATAAAAAATAGAAAACTAAAATTATGCTCAATTTCTCGTGTTCCTTGCTCTCTAAATCCTTATGGACATCCTCGAGAGATCCTCAGAATGAGTCAATAAAATAAATTAGAATGATAAGACTATAAAAAGATAAATTAATGTTGTTGTACCACTTTCCATATCTACTTTGATGTTTTAGGCTATTATCCAGTGTTGATCATTTCTATCGTAGGAATGGATCCATTAAGACATAACTCAGGATGTTGTTGGTGAATTGTCAAAAGCTAGGTAGTTAACACTTTGTCATTGTTTTCATCTATTTGTAATCAAAGATTTTTTATTGTTTTCTTGAAAGTTATAGCTTTTTTATGTTTGATTTGTTTGTTTCTTTTGGCGAAGGGTGAGGATGATGATTTTTTTATTATGGATGAAAATTTTATTGCATTTGTTGATGATGGATCTAGGTGTTGAATAGTTAGGATAACTGAGAGGGGGGTGAATTAGTTATTATAAAACAAATTTCTTAACTTTAATTGATCCAGATCAATCTTAATTCAATCAAATATTAATGACCATGAAAGCACAAAATAACACCATGCACAATGAACACTAGAATTTATGTGGAAACACAAGGGAAAAACCACGAAGAATAATAATTCTCAATTATAAAGCACTAGTTGAGGTGATTTTTTACAAGGGCTCACTACCGGTTGGGCTCACTATTGTCTATTATATCCTAAGATACAAAAGGGGCTCACTACCAAAAGAGAAAGGCTCAGTGCCTATAGAAAATGGCTCACTACCAACAGAAGAATGATGAAAGGAAATCCACCACTGAAAGAATTGTCACAAACAAACACTGGATAAAATTTCACTATTTGTTGCCTCCAATCATACACTTTCATGTACTTGGCGATGTCTAGATATTTAGATTCAAATTCATCACACTTGCTTTCATCATTCCATGCTTCCATAATCTCTCAAGTCAGCCAAACATAATTTCATGATCTTCTTTGTCATCCAAATATAATTTGAAATAGGTCACCATAAATAAATTCCCATGGTGGAGATGAATGAAATGTGGACCACATAGAACCTCATTTCTCAAATCAACATGCTACATGATATCCAAAACCAAATAATGAGATATACATGTTACAATGCAAATCATGTGTCAGAGCACATTAACCAACTACTAGATTGGTCTGGACCCAAAGAATGTAACTTATTGTGTTACAAGAGGAACGAGACCATGAAAAATACAACCCAAAACAGATCTCTATAGTATGATATCTAGAACTAGGCCAATCTAGATCACCAAGGCACCAAAACAAAACTTTGGTCAAATAACCAAGATATGTTGACATCAATGACAACCATTAATGACAACAAGCAATCAACATTATCTCAACACTTTCCATTAGTAGGACCCATTTGGTTTTCTAATTTTATATTATATTTTTTTATTTTCAGGGGACTAACCTAGGGCCTTGGGGGTTCATCAAAGAAAAAACTTTCCTACGTTGTACATGTAGAGGCTTGTAATTCACTTGGTTTGATAATGACATGTTTTTTAATTTTCTATTTTTTTAATGTTCTTGTATTTTTAAATTTTTGACTAATTTGAAAGAAAGCATGATAAAAACCTAAGGAGATTGACCTAAGGCCTCAAGGGCTAATAAGGTTTTCCTACATTGTACATGTAAAGACCATGTAGTTCGACTGTTGTTGACTCGAAGCATAACATGTTTTTTGGATTTTATGTTTTTGATTTTGTTTTTTTTCCAAATGCTTTTTGTTCTTTGGATGTTTTTGACCATGATAGAATGCACAAGGATCTAATCTAATACTAGTTTTGGGAGGTTTTCCCCAATTCGAGACAAGATTACCTTCACTGGGAGAGACAAACATTGATTTTGCAACAAGGTAAAATACTTAATCAGTCATCAAGCCATGGTTGGACATATGTTTACTATGGAACAACTAGGTGGATGTTTCAGATAGTTTTGATAGATAATGATGCAAGTTTTATTCAAACGTAGCACTTGTTTTCTAGGCTTTCACTATGGTACCTATTCTAGAAGCACCACAAAGTGGTTTTCACTCAAAGAATATTTTATTTCTCTTTACTATTTTTCTTTCCTTTTATTTTTTTTCTTTTTCATCTTTTTTATTTCTTTTGGATTTTTACCCTTTTACCTAGGGTATGTTGATGTGCTTATGTGAAGACCTTCTTGATGTGGTTGTTGTTTACTGGTTGGCTAAGGATTCTCCTTTAGGAGTATCCAACTGATAAGCTCCTAAACTATAGCTTTCTATGATAATGAATGGGCCTAACCAATTGGGTTCAAACTTACCTTTTCCATCTTGATTTAGCTATACCTTTTGATTCTCTTTGAGTACCAATTCACTAATTTGAAAGTTTCTACATTTTATCCTTTTATTGTAGCTTTGTTTGAGCCAATTCTAATAAACTTGAACATGGTTTCATGCACACAACAACCTTTCATCTAGGAATTCCAACTCATTCAATATGAATACCCAATACTCTTTATTGTTGGCCATGCCTTTTAGTGAGATTCGCAGTGAAGGGATTTCAAATTTGATAGGTAAAACAACTTTAGATCCATAGACCAAGGAAAATGGTGTGGTACCTATGGGTGTATGAATACTAGTTCAGTAAGCCAATAAGGTTGGGTTCAGTTGCAAATTACAATCATGGTCGACATCATTAATAGTCTTTTTTAGTATTTTTAGAATAGTTTTGTTAGATGCTTCAACGTTCACCATTTCCTTCGGGGTAGTAGGGCATGGAGAATCAATGGTGGATAGAGAACTTGGAACAAATCTCTTTAACATCTTGGTTCTTGAATGGGGTTCCATTATCTATTATGATGGTTTGGGGAATTCAATATCGACATATCTGATAATTTAGGATGAACTTTGATATCTGTTTACCAGTGATGTAGGTTAATGAACTTATGTCCATTTGAGGATGTAGGAGAGATCTTACCTACCAAGTCTAATCCCCATTATGAAAATGTCCATGATATCATGATACCTATCTTAGCTCCTATGTTGGGGTGTGAATGAGGTCACTATGTTGCTGAGATTGGGTACATTTTCTTGTGTAGGCAATAGCTTCTTGTTCCATAAAGGTCTAATAGTATCTTTTTTTTAGTAACTTTTGTGCTAGGTTAGGTCCGCTAGAGTGGTACCAACAAATGCCTTCATGTACCTCTTGTAAGGTGGTTTTTGCTTCTTCTATGTCAAGAAATTGGAGTAAAGTACCCTCTAAACTTCAACGATATAAGGTGTCTCCTAGGACTATGAATTGGGAAGTCCTATGAGAAAAAGTGTTTTTTTGGGTGGTTTTCAAGTGAGGTGCTATGATTCAATGTTGGATATAGTCAAATGTATCATGGTACCATGGTGAGTTGGGACTAACAACAAAAAACACTAGTTCTAATTCTAGGATATTGAACGCTGGTACGAGTAGTTGTTTCACAAGGAATTCATACTTAGAGATGTTCTATGGAATATCAAGAAGCAAACCTATCATTTCTATTGCATCCACTACTCTATTGTTGATCTTGGGAACCTATTCAAAGTTTATGGTGACAAAATATTTCTTAAAATTTTCCACCATTCTCTTATATCGCATCAACTTGTCATCTTTTGTTTGATACTCATTGTTTACTTTCCTGATTACTAGTTGAGAATCTCCATAAACTTGTATTTCATTAATCCTCCATTCTATTGCCATTTTGAGTCCTATGATTAGTGCTTCATACTTTTAGGTGTTATTTGTGCATGAGAAAGCAATTTTGTAGGGCCCTTAGGTATACTATCTCCCTATGGTGTGAGAAATAATATACCTACTCTTAAGCTGTTTTGAGTGTGGGATCCATCAAAATACAAGGTCCAATGACTTTTCTATTATGTTAGTAATATGCTTTCATTTGGGAATTCTGCTATGAGAGGTTGGTGGTTTTCTATTGGTGCTTCTACTAGTTGATCTTCTATGATATGTCCTTTGATGGCTCTCTTTTCTATATATACTCTATGTCAAACTCTATCCTATTAGAGCTTCTTTTTCTATTAGGTACTTTAGTGGATCTACTTTTGAGATTAGCTTTACTTTTTTGTTCAAAATATAGTATCTCAATTTCTATTCCATAAAGACAATAGAGAGACATGCTCTTTCTATGTGTGAATAGTTCAATTCATATCCCACCAGTGTCCAACTTGTAATGCCCCGTCATAATAACCTAAGGAATGTTGCAATTGTGTATAAAAGTGAACTAATTTTTTTTTTTAAAGTATTAAGGTTAACTTAATTAGTTGCATGCATTCATTAAGTTACGCGACATTACACTACTTGAGTTTCCATAGACGACTCTAGTATTTGGAATTGCATATATTTAATTAATCATAAACTTAAAAAAAAAAACATTGCATATCATTTGAAATTCCATTCAAGATAGTATAAAGTACAACTATGATTTCTTCATTGCATTTGAAAAGACATTACAATTCTCATTCATCTGATGAGGTAGATCAATAATAGTTACAATTACAATTTACAAATGTTCACCTCATATACAATTGAGGGGTGTTTTCAAATACAAGATTTACAATTTACAATGAAGAAGTATACATATGCATCCAAGTACGAGCTCTCCATCCATGAAGCTCTCATTACCATGATCATAAAATGGGGACCCAACGGAATAAGGTGCACATTCCACCCAACCATGTGGTACCCGTAGGTCCACCCCCCATGCTAGGAGATAGTAATATGGTTACCTAGACATAATCTACTAACCTTAGACACAAGTACATAACTAACTGATGGTTACATTGCTTCCAGATTTAAGACAATCGAATGTACTAAGTACACAAAGTTAACTGTTATTTTAGGAGGAGTGTCATCACAACGTTGCAAAGGTTACCCTGGTGTTTCTTCCTAGGTTCTGGCCCCCAACTTGGGTTACCCTGGTAACCTCTTACGAAACCCGGCCCCATTTGCAAACTATTGCGGAATCAAATACCTTTTAAGGTAACAAGATATCGATTTTCCATTTCAGGCCTTCTCAACTTATACTCAAGACTGAACTAGCTCAAGAGTTCATAAGTGAGGCATAATAATCTTGTTAAGAATTTTAATTCTAACTACTATGTTATTTAGTTATCACCGACTTACTAACTCTTTGTAAGTTACCCTGACACCACTTTGTGTGTCAGCCCTCACATAGAGCCACTCCCCTAAACATAACAAAGGTATACTAAGTTTCCCTAACTAAGGTTTACAAGGTGCACAAAATTCAATCACATAATAACAAATGACACACAACGGTCATTAAAACTTTTATTCATAAACCAGGTATCAATACACCATATTCTAACGTGTGCACAACCCTAGTCAACTCAAGAAATACATATGAACAATAACATCACCCTTTCTATACAATTCGTTCTAGAAGACTTATTCATCTAAGACTTTCCCAATTTGCCCAATAAGAAACATGATTAAAAGAAAATTGAAAAATAAACGTCTACTATTCGGATTTACTAAATCCAATCAGGCAATAATTTGAAGTATAAAATTAATCTTCTAAGGTATAATTTAACTTCTATTCATTTCGAATAAAAAATCTACAATATGCCCAATTTCATAATCATTTACTAGAATAAAATCCATATAAACTTTAAAAACATTAGATTAATCAAAACACCAATAACTTTGTTATAATGATTTAATTATTAAATGTCTATATCTAAACATTTAATAAACTACTTTTAAATATCTCACTTATAAAACCAATATATATATATGTTTCTAAATTCCTTTAAAAAAAAAAAATCAATATAATTAAATATATTCATATTCCAATTATATATATATATTCATATTCATATATATATATATATATACAAATATAAAATATATATAAAACATTAAAATAAAATCTGAATTTTATGCATATAACACATTAAAAAAAAAATCGCATTAAATATTTTTTTTAAAATAAAACTTTATGAATCCGCAGCCCAGCCCCAGCCTCCCTACGACCCTTACCAGGGCTGCGCCCAGCAGCCACTGGCTACTATGCGCAGCCATGGTGGTGCGCCACTCACATGGGGTTTGGGGAAGGGTTTCGGCCCTCCCCACAGCAATAAAAAATTATTTTCTTTAATTTTTTTTTTTAAACGGATTTTCTACGAATTTCGCCGTACAGAAATTACCAAAATTTAACATTTTTCTTTCATTCAATTCACAAATACACCTATACGGCGATCTCACAATTTTTAAGAATATAAAAAAAAAAATCTTCAATCCAATTTATATATGAAAGATTTTATGTATAAATATATGTATATATATATAATACATATATATTCAAATTTTCATAGAGTTTTCCGTTGGGGAAACAAAGAAAATTCTCCAGGGTTTCAATGGGGAAATTAGGGAAACTATACAATTTTCATCAAAGTTTTCAATGAAATTATGCACTACAATTCCAAACAAATACTAATTTACCCCAAAGGTTTTAAATTCCTTTCCCCATTTAAATAATTTCCCTTCACTAATTTAAATATTTTCTAGAGAAGGAAGTTTTCAGAAATTTAAAGGAAATCTACAAATCCTTTCAGAAAATATACAGAAAATAACTTTCTCAAGAAATACAAAAAATTTAATAAAATGTAACTTTCTTTTCTCCAAGATTATTTTCATAAAACAAACCAATTTAAAACACAAGGGAAATACCTGTTTCCCTAGCTTCAAAAAAATATGTCTGGAGAAGAGCTTTGCTTGTAGCTTCCAAATCCTTTCTCGAGAACCAATATCCAAAATGCAAACCAGAGAACTTCCACAAATTTACAACAATACCAAAAAGCATAAACCCAATTTTTTTTTTTACAGAGCACTGAAATTTTTCCGTGAAGAATAGAATAGAAAAACTTTTTCTGTATTTTTTTTCCAGATCCAAAATAACCTCTGAGAAATTCCTCAACCAAAACAATAAATTAAACTAGCACACTTGTCGAGAAGAAGAAAATATCTTTTAACAACTTCTCGGGAATCTTTCCTTTCAAGATTTGCATGCCTTTATTTTATTTAATTTTCCAATTTCCAAAATACCAAAATTTATTTACAAATAAAAATGCCATTTCCAAATTAATATTTAATTACAAATTAAATCTATTCACATAATTTAAAAAATTTTAATTTCATTAATTAATTAATTTAATTAAATAAATTTAATCTCTAAGATCAAATTATTTAACCAAACAAACTAATTAATTTATTAAATAACATGTAAAACTAATTTCTTTAACATTTAAAAATTAATTTAAATAACAGTAAATAAAAGAATATTAGACTATCATTAAAATTGACAAGATTTACCTTTCAAGCAATTAATCCAAACAAGAAAAGACAAGACAATCTAAGACTCCAAACTAAACTGACGTTGTACTATGACCGGGTTAAAGACTAGACTAGGATGAACCATGCTACTACCTCCCAATCAACATTTCCGTTGAGTCTTGACATGCTCAGACCTAAATAATTAGGTGAAGTCGGTGTCATGTACCTGCAATCTTGCAACCAAGCAAATAACATGCATATATATATAATCCATTGTACAAGCACACCGTGTGGAGAAAATCACAGACATCACAGGGCACTCGCAAGCGAGTGATGCGACTCGTTCTCCACACCAATACACGTCACATCAGACTAACAAATTAAAATAACTGTTAGTCCATCATAAACATATACATAGAAATAACATCTGAAGGAAAACATCTATGCTATAACAAAGCATGTCAGAAATCAGTAATTACCATACAATGTATCATCATGTCCCAAAGTGAATCCACTGTCGCTCAAAATCAGCGATCAAAATATCCAAACCAAAGTACCAAAATCTACCAGTATGAAAACATGTAACTAGAAAACATAAGCATAAATGGAGGGGTACTACACAACTAATGTAGTAGACTACTCTTTCTTTGTTATTATCATCTAGTTGTGCTAAGAGAGCTCCTAATGTTGATTGTGTTGTACACACATATAGTATCATTGCTTTATCTGGAATAGGAAACATTAGTACTAGAGGAGTAAGTGGATACTCTTTGACTTGCTGGAATGCTTGATCACATCTACCATCCCACTCGAATGTGATATCTTTGTGTAGGAGATGGGTAAAGGGGTGACACTTGTTTGCTTGCATGATGAATCACTTGATGGATTGTAGTTTCCCCTATAGACTTCTTAACTACTTTAATGTCTTTGGAGGGGGCATCTCTTATATAGATTTTACTTTTACAAGATCTAATTTGATTCCTTTTCTTGATACTATGTACCCTAGTAGTTTTCTGTATGTTTATACTCTGAATACACACTTTTTCAGATTAAGCCTCAAGTTATATTATTTTAATCTATCAAAAACCTTTGCAAGATTCATCTAGTGGTCTTACCTTTTGATGGAATTCACTAGTATTTCATCCAAATGGTCCTCCATAATTATATGCAACATATCATGAAATATTGTAGTCATTGTGTGTTGATAAGTCGCTCCTAGTTTCTTTAGACCAAATGGCATGACATTCTAGTAAAAGGTTTCCCATGCAAAAGTAAATGTTGTTTTATGTTGATCGTCACAAGATATTTTTATTTTACTATAGCCTGAGAATCCATCCATTAGTGACATCATTTCATGCCCTACTGTTAGATCTACAATAGGGAATTCATCTTTTGGACAAGCTTTGTTTAGATCTCAAAAATATGTGAAAATTCTTATTCCCCCAATGGGTTTTGATACCGATACTAGGTTTGATATCCATTCTGGATAATCAATTGGTCTTATGAAACAAACATCTACCAATTTCTTCAACTCTACTTTCACTTAAAGTGCTAGCTAGGGATGTATCTTTCATAGTTTTTTCTTTATGGGTTTAGCTCATGTGAATATGGTTAGATGGTGTACGAACAATGCTATATCTAGCCCTGGCATGTTAGCATATGTCCATGTGAATTTTATCTTCCTTTCACTGATGAACATTGAGAAGTTCACTTTCTCTTTAGGATTAAGTGACGCTACATGGTATATGATCTTGGGTGCTTCTGCTATGCTAACATTTATAGGTTTTGTTTCTTCAACTAGGAGTGTCAACTTCTCTTGATACTTAGAAATAGGGAGATTGAATTCTCCATCTTCAATTACCTCGGAGAGGTTTTCACCCTTAGATTCATCCTTTATTTTTCTCTTTTTCAGGATCTAATAGAGCCACATCATGGTTTTCCCTATGGGATCTCGTGCTGATTTTTACATTATCTTTTCCAATTTTGCAACTAAAGGACACAATCTCCCTCTGAAATATGCTTTTTTTTCGAGTTCCATGACAAACCTTGCTTTATGATCTCCTTATGGTATATTGGTTTGAATCCCAATAAAATCTATAATATCTTTATCATTTTGGAATTGATCCAAAAGAGGCGTATGGTGTTGTTGATCCTAATCTATCAATTGTGGATAGAAAAGTGGTAGGTTGCCATCATTATCTTCAAAGCTTATGGAAATTGTCAAAATGGTCAATATGGCTCTGGCATCTTTGTCCCATTGGGCATCTAGGTCATTTTCACTAGAGGTGTCAAAGGAAGGGGGATCCCATTCATATTCTTTAGAGTCTATTTCATAAGTATAATTTTTAAATGTAGGGTTGCTAGTTTGGATAGGGAATATACTTATGCTAAAGCTTTCAAATAAGTCCTCAATGGGTAAATCAATGTCTATAAGGTGGTAGATATCTGATGTCTTAACGTTAGTAGAAGGAGCTCCTTTCTTAAAAGAGGTACGTCCAATGTTTCAAGTAACCACATATATCAAACCATAGCCTAGTCCAATATTCTTCTTTCTTTTTTCCACTATAATAGGTTCTTATTTTCCTTGTTTATGTCATCGAAGGCCACCTTTTCTAGTGTATCCATTTTTTTAGCTAGTTCATACCCTTTACTACTAGGATCAATTAGAAGGGGTTGTAGCTATTTTGGTTCCTTTTGGTCTTCTTTGTAGATCATTGATAAAAGGTCCTCTTTGAATATCTCCTCATTGTTGATATCTCCCCACTTGGTAAAGATCATGAATTTTTCTACCATTTTTACTACTTGAACATGTTTGATCTCCTTAGGCCCTCCATAATCCTTTGGTGTTGGGGGAAGCATTCCAATGAAAAAGGTTTGATTCAATTGATAGTTCCCATTACAATTGTCAAGTACTTGAATCTTGGAATCATATTTTGGTTTCTCACTTGATAGGGGTTTAGCTGAGGTTGATGGTAGTGTTGATGGGTCAACATATGAGGAGTGAAAGGATATATCATTACTAGGTATACACTAGATTTTTTTGTATTTATCCTCCAATTTTGCATAGTAGTGGAAGGGTTCAAGATCAACATATAATGTAACCTCCTTTCCTTCATGAGGAATTTTTAGACATTGGTGAAATGTAGATGGAACTACCTATAGTGCATGAATCCATGGGAATTATAGAAGAATATTATATGCTAGCTAAAGGTCCAATACCTGACATGTGGTTTCTATTGTTTCTGGTCCTATCTATATAGGTATCCTGACTGTACCTTCTAAATTTCATTCTAGGTCATCATAATCCCTTATAGTTATGCTTGTTCCCTTATCAATTATACCATCAAAATACCCTAGTTTTTTTACAAATTTCAAGGTACAAATATTCAAACTTGCACTATTATCTATCACTCTATCAATACTCTTTTTACCATATGTTTATCGACACCAACCTCTATATAGAGTGCTTGGTTTTGGAATCACTTCTATTGAAGGTCTTGGCCATGATCTTTCCAACCATGGATTGAAACTGATCAGGATTGAGGTAATTAGGGATTGATGTTTCTAAAGCTTTCTCTTGTATTTTCATATATGTGGGTGATAATTTTAGCATATAGAATGGAGATCAAAGTGAGAGTCTCCTTCAGTTGTTCCAAAATACTATAGTCATTGGATGAATTGTTGGCATATGGCTTCTAATGTTGTCATTGATGGCAACTGAAGTCATTCCCATGATCCACAGTTCAATATCTAGTCATACTGGAAGTTAATGTGATACAATGTGTATTATCAGTAGAATACATGTGGAATAGGCTATTCGGTCAAACGACTTCATCGAATCATAATTTTGTGTTGTGTATCTCTAGAATTGATTTTTAAGCATGTGTATTATCTTATTAACAAGTTTTGTTGTGTTGCATTAGTTCCAGTATGAGGTAGGAGGTCCGGTAAAACATTTTTCTATCTATTTGTCTATTGTAGCCGACTCAAAGAAAGTGGCATGTTATGGATGTGTTAAGTGGAATTAGCCAAGATTTTTTCATGTTCAAATATTTAATTATTGGTCCTAGCTATGGACTAGCTAACTTGTTTGGATACGCATCAAATTTATTCATATTTTGGGCTAACAAGTTTCAAATATTCTAAGTTTTATTGAGTCGACTTGTAGCTATTATATCCCCAGTCGTGGATATATTTAGATGATTGATTACAACATTTTGTGTAATGAAGAAGAAGTGTGGGTGTATATTGTGAACATTCAAGAAGCATTTGAGTGATATCATGTGTAGTTGCACTTGCACATAAGGGTTTTGTGTGTGAACTTGAGTAGAGCAGAGCATAAATTCAATATCAGTCAGAAGGATAGAAGTTTGTCATCAAAGCTTAACTGAAACTGAAATCAAGCATTGGTAGATGCTATATTTTCATTTCATTCTCTTTTGTATCTATTCCAAACATTTGTAAGGATAGTAAATCCATTTTGAGCAGTGAGCTCTAGGGAATGAGCCTGAATGCAAGTGCATTCCCATTTTGTAATATTTCTATTGAGTATACTTAGAAATTATTGTGGATTGGCCATCCACCATGGTTTTTCCCCTAATAGGTTTTCCATGTAAAAATACTTGTGTTATGGTTGTGTGGTTTCTTTCTTTCGATTTTTGCATATTGATTTTAATTAAATGTTTTAAGCAAATTAAGGATCAGAAAAAAAATAAAAATTGAAGAACATTAATTTACCCTCCCTCTCAGTGTTGCTTGTTTCCAACAATTGGAATCAGAGCTAGTTCCTCGAAGGAAGTTTAACAACTTGGGGAGATCCTGGAAGTGTTCTTAATGGATACAAGCAGTCTCCAACAAAAACTTATGGTGGCTTTGGATGATCCTGACCAGTCAAAATATTAGATCCGGGAATTGCAAGATAATCTTGAGAATGCAGAAAAATTCATCGAGTCCTTAAAATAAAAGATCAATGAATCAAGAGATAAAAGGAAGGAATTGTGTGGTCAGCTAAAATAGAAGAGAAAAATTGTGGAAGATGATCAACTCAGTCAGGATTTGAAAGAGAAAACAAAAGAATGTGAAAAGTTTTCCCAAGAAAATGTTTCCTTAAAGCATGAGATGGAATCTATCATGATGAAGATGACCAAGGAATTTGAGGAAAAAAAGAAGAATGAAGAAAAGATTGTACAATCTTTGAAATAAAAGTCAAAACAATGTACTCGACTAGATAATGAATTGGAACAATCCAAGAACAATGAAGAAGAGCTTGAAAAGCAACTTGATGAACTCATAAATGAACTTGCAGTTGCAAATGAGTATAAGGAGAAATTCAATGCAAGCTCAACCAAACTTGATGAACTAATCAAGGGACAAAGGACTAATGGCGACTGACAAGATCTTGGATATGAAGAAGGAGAAAGCTCTAGATCTGGACAAAGGAGCTCTAGACAAAGGAATCCTGGACAAAGAAAATTCAGACAAGGAAACCAGATGAAAGGACCCAAAAGGAATTCGGTAAGGAAACCTAATGCTCAAAAAATTAATGGCTATTGCTATACCTACAATAAATTTGGTCATATGGCTTCTCAGTGTAGGAGTAGAGTGAATGCAAGTGAACCATCTTTCTTAGGTCAGTGTTTTAATTGCTATAAGTATGGACATAAGTCAAGTGAATGTAGAATTATGATAGACAAAATTCAAAGAAATTTTAGATGTCATGCATGCAATAGATTTGGGCATATTGCTAATCACTATAGATCAAGACTAAGTCAGTGGAACAATTGGCCTAGTCAGAGAAGTGTTGTGTGCTACAGCTGCAATAAATTTGGTCACACTTCTAGATTCTGTTAGAACAGAAGAGGTCCAATAAAATAGAACATGCAACTTGATGTTAAAGGAAAAGGGAAAGTCACTACTGATGAGATCAAGAAGAAAATGCAGAAGAAATGGGTGAAGAAGAATTCCTCTATAGAAGGAAATGGACCCACACCAGAAGCCACTTCTGGTAATACTTCAGGTAATTGATCTCAGGCCTCTATTATAGGGGGATATATCAAGAAAAACTCCCAAACCCCTTAAAAGTGATTGCTATTGGAATTTGGATGAGCCTAGTAGAAAATTGGATATTTTTTAGACATTGTGAAATGAATCTAAGGCATCAACGGAGAATAGTGTAGATCCACAAGAATTATCTATCTCAGAACTTAAAAGACAGTAAACTAGTTGAGTTAGGTCAAGGGAATTTATTGCAAAAGTAAAAAGTTAGGTTTGAAGGAAATAGAAGACCGGCCTTCACTTTCATTTGTCACATTGCATTTGGACGAAAGAAGTTTGGAGTGCTCAGAGGTGATCTTTTCCAATTTATGAAAATATTTAAGCAGAGAGGAGAATCTACGATCGAATTTCGCTTTGTCTTCGAAAGGTACTTATTGCAAAACCTGTGCAATTGTTTGCCTACAAATATGTATACCCCTCTTATAGTTGAAGTCAAGGATAGGTCGTGGTAAAAATTCAAATGGCATCCATATAAGTCTATTGACATAGAACCCCTAGGTGCATTTTTGTCGATTCGGTATAGAGTTCTACATATAGAAGATATTAGGGCATATGTGCATGCTAATATTGAAGATTTGGGTAGTTCACAGTTGTTGGAATTATATTCTAATCACATATTCCAAGAGGATTTCTCTGTGAAACCTGAATTCCAAACTCTAGTGGACAAGAAATTTACACAGTTTGCAAAGTTTCCTATATTTGAAGAGGATGAGTGGGTTTGATACATATTGAGTCGTGTGCATGGTGAATTTATGTGGCTGGATGTACCATTCAAAATTTCCAAGGAAGCTATTTGTGCAGTTACAGGGTTGAATTCCTCTAGAAGACTTCTAGTTTTGAAGTTGGTAAAGAATGATGAGGTTACCAAAGCAACTGGCTCACATTGAGACAAAAGGGCAATGACTATAGAACATATTGCCAAAGTTGATGTAATATTTGCATCCATGGTCATAGGTTACAAGATTTACCATTCAAGCTAGGAGAATTTTGTATCTAGCACAACTATTTTTATAGCATATGAAATGATCAAACAAAATGAAGATTTTGATCTATGTGAGTTGCTCAGAGGTCAACTATTGGACAATATGAGAAAGATCAAGAAAGAAAAAAAGAATGTGTTCAAGTTTAGAAACTTGTTAATCTGCCTATATTTCTACTTCACTGGTGAAATGCTAGGAGTTGGTAAAGTTCAATGGCATAATGATATGCCAATAGCTATTCAAATCTAGGATGTACTATGTTCACTTGGTGATCTACAGACCCACAATACAATCTTGTGGGGTCATTTCAAAAATTTCCAAATCTTAATGCATACTAGAGAGAGAATTGCAACCGCAATAGTGGAATAGTATAAAGACACCATATGCTTCATGACAGACATTGACCAGTGTTACATGGAAGTGGTTGATCCTAGAACTGTTTGGATCATGCCGATGTGATATGAAGTAGATGAAAATATTTTGAGGATGCATGTTTAACATCTACTAAATTCTCCATTGGATCCTCATGAAAAAAGGTTTGGCACCTATGTAGAGAAAAGCCAAAAAGTTCACTCTGATTTGAGAAAGCCCATGTCAATCAAAAAGGTGAGAAAGGAAAGAAAAGATTTTGCAGAACTAATGGGTCTTCCAGTTGTAAAACTGACAGAAATAAGAAGGCAAAGAGATGAAGCTGAAGCAACCAAAAAAAAGGAAAAGGCCTCATCTGTTGGTCTAGGAACATCCTCTTTTAACACCAGATCAACCCAGCATTCCCCTACAACATAGTTGAATCTAGCCGAAGCCTCCAGGAGAAGAAAGAAGAATAAAAGCTCAAGAACTTACAAAGTTGTATCGGCAGATGAAGAGGAAGAAACTGACTCTGAAGAAGTAGTAAGAGAATTAAAAGCTTCCAGGACTCATGCTATTAATCTAAACAAGAGAAAACCTTCTGGAAAAGGTAAAGAAGCAAAGAAAAGTACCAAAGTTGACAAGCCCAGTATGTCAGTTGAGGAAGTTGAAAATGCAGTAGTAAATGTTGTAAATCTCATACCACTTTGTGACCTGTATGAGACTTTTGATGATTCCGATAAGAAGATTCTTGAAGAAGCTACTCTTAAGCACTTGAATTTTTTCAACAAAACTCTTGTTGAAATCATGTTTGGCTTTCCTACAAGCCTATATAATGCATTGGAAACTAGAAGAGAGAGTGCCAGAATAGAGGAAGAAAATCTAAGGAAAAGAGCTCTAGCTGATTTGTGCTCAAAAATATCAATTGAAGAAATGGATTTATTTCTCCTAAAGGTTAAAAATAAATTCAGAAGCAAGTCTAGAGTAAATAAACTCATGATTGGTGACACTAATGAAGTTTTTAATGAAACTATGGTAATTTTGGAAGAAGCTTTGTCAAAGGAAAAGTTACATATTGAGGAGATCAATTCTAAACATGCTCAAGGAAATGAGGAAGTAAATGAGGAGGTAAATGTGAAAAAAGAAGGGAATGTGAATGAGGAAGACATGAATGTGTCTAATCCTCCAGTGTTTGAGGCTAATTTTTCCTCTCCAAATGCTGAAAACTCGGAGACACTTGTTGTATCTAAGGTCCAAACTGAGGCAGTTGGTAAAGAAAAAGAGACACATACTGAAGAAACTGAAATGCTTAAAGCCAATCCTGAAGTAGAATCTCAAGTTGAAAAGAAAAAGGTGCAAGAAATCAGGATAGAGGAAGTGAAGGAACCTTTATTGGAGCAACATGATGAGCTAGATCCTAAGTTGGATGAAAACATAATTAATCTTTCCACTCTGTCTCCAATCTAGATGACAAAGGTAGCAGAAATTCCCCAAGCCAAAGCTAGTGAAAGGATATTGAAATCTCACATTGAGGATAGTGAACTTTTGAAACTTGCATCTGGAGTCTTGCAAAAAACAATGCCTACTTATGTTGTGGACCCATCAGGATCTTCCTCTAGTGAGTTGAAAAAGTTAATAAGCTTTGTAGATTCTCATTTCAAATCTTTTGAGAAATCGTCCCTAGATAAAGTGAAGAAGGATTTCAAAGAGATGAGGATTAATAGCCTAAAGGAATTGATTGCCAGAGATAAAAATTTGTTAGGATCCTACATAAATAATATTCAAAGCACTATATATAAAGGAGGAAAAGTGTACAAGTCCTACTTAGTCTTGTCAAAATTTACTGAAGCAAATGAGAAGTAGGTGAAAGATATTGAGCAGTAGTTGGTTACTATTTCCAACACATTTGACCCTATTCATAGGCAGTATTTGTCATCAAGATAGTTAGGTAATATCTTTTCTCAATCAAATAAATATTCTGAAGGTTGAAAATGAAAGGATTATTGGTAGAGTAAGTGAACTCAGGGGGCTAATAAGTCCAAAAATTGAGATGATGGTGAATTCTCTGAAAGAAGCTAAAAGTGCTATAACCACCCCTGACCCAGTGAACCTCGAAGCTGATGAAACCTTGTCATATCTTCTTTGTGGTAACATTGCAATTTTGGAGAGTCTAAAATGTGTGTGGGACTCAAAATTAAGTGGACTAAATAATGTCTTCGCAGACGTCTTCAAATTTTTGTAAGTCTTCAAATATGGTTGTACAATTTTGCAAATTTTTGGGTGCCCCAATTTCTTCATTGATGTCAAAGCGGGAGAGAGTGAAGTGGAAAAGGTTTTAGGGGGAGTTGTATTCTACATTTTGGAAGTATACTTATTAGTTTTGACACTTAGTCAGTTTTCACTAAGTGTTGCCATCAATTCCAAAGGGGGAGATTGTTAGAATATGGCTTATAATTTTGTCACTAATGGCAACTGAAGTCATTCCCATGATACACAGTTCAGCATCCAGTCATACCAGTAGTTAATGTGATACAATGTGTATTACTAGTAGAATACATGTGGAACAGGGTATCCAGTCAAACAGCTTCACTAAATCATCTTTTTATGTTGTGGATCTCTATAATTTCTTGTTAAGCATGCGTATTATCTTATTATCAATTTTTTTTGTGTTGCATTAGTTGCAGTACAAGGTAGGAGGTCCAGTAGGACATTTTTCTGTCTATTTGTTTGTTGTAGCTGACTCAGAGAATGTGGCATGTTGTGGATGTGTTAAGTGGAATTAGTCAAGATGTTTTCATGTTCAAATATTTAATTATTGGTCCTAGCTACGGACTAGCCGACTTGCTTGGATATGCATAAAATTTATTCATATTTTGGTTCAACAAGTCTCAAATATTCTAAGTTTTATTGAGCCGACTTGTAGCGATTATATCCCTAGTCGCGGATATATTTAGATGATCGATTACATCATTTTGTGTAATGAAGAATAAGTGTGGGTGTATATTGCAAACATCCAAGAATTATTTGAGTGATATCATGTGTAGTTACACTTGCGCATAAGGGTTTTGTGTGTGAACTTGAGCGGAGCACAGCAGAAATTCAATATCAATCAAAAGGACATAAGTTCATCATCAAAGCTTAACTAGAACTACAATCAAGCATTGGTAGATGCTATATTTTTAGTTTATTCTCTTTTGGATTTATTCCAAACCTTTGTAATGATAGTAAGTACATTTTGAGCAGTGAGCACTAGGCAGCGAGCCTGAATGCAAGTGCATTCCCATTTTGTAATATTTCTATTGAGTATACTCATAACTTATTGTGGATTGACCATCCACCATGGTTTTTCCCCTAATAGGGTTTCCACGTAAAAATCCTTGTGTTATGGTTGTGTGGTTTCTTGCTTTTAGTTTTTGCATATTGATTTTAATTAAATGTTTTAAGCAAATTAAGGATCAAAGAAAAATAATTAATTTTTGTAGAACACTGATTCAGCCCCCCCTCTCATTGTTTATTATTTCCAACATGACTTAGCTATGGGTCTAGGTGGGGCTCCTTGTATTGTTACTTTCCCTCGATAGGTAGTTACATTACATTCGAGGTCCCTACCTCCTATCATTAACACATTGATCCTAGTGTCATCTTCTTGGTAGAGGATACCTAGGAAGGTGTCACCATAGGTGTAGTTAGCACTATGTTAGCCTTTGCCTTTTCCTTTTTCATTATTCTTAGTATTGTTCAAATTTTTTTTTTGTAGATTTGTAGGTCATTTTTTCCAGGATTGTGTTTGATAACCACTTCTCCCTTATTAATCAAGTCTTGTATTATATGTTTGAGTCTCATGCAATTGTTCACCGTGTGCCCTTTAATCTTATGAAACTCACATAAGTCCCCTTCATTGTACCATGGTGTTTTGAAACTTGGCTCTTCATAGTTTGGGCAATCATTCACCTTGATGAGGTTTTGTTGAACTAGTTTGTGCATGATTGTCTCAAGAATTCTCCTAAGGTAGTAAATTTCCTCCTTAGTTGATCATATTTCCTTCGTTGTCCTCCTTGATTTTTTGTTGGTTAACTGCTTAATTGTTTTGGGGATAGGTGAGTTGGTTCTTTTGTACATTGTTGGAAGCATAGCTTGTTTGTGAAACTTGGGGTTTTTTTTGAGGTACATTGAGATTTTGTATGTTCGATATAGCTCTATCATCAACTATTCCATCCTTTTTAACATTTTTATTCTTGGACCAAATCTTAGGTTTCTCACTAGAAGAATTATCTCTTGGGTTCTTTAGATTAATCACTCCCCTTGCTATGAGCTCTCTTTCAATGTGTAGTCCCTATTGAATAGTCTCTTCGAAGTTAGCAGGGCATAATATAGTGAGCTTATAATTTATCTCTACTTGGATATTTGAAACAAAGATATTCACCAATTCTTTCTTGGGAATAGGCCACTTGCACCTACTAGCTTTATGTCTTCATCTTCATAGGTAGGATGTAAAGGATTCTCCTTGACTTTGTTTAATCTTGTAGAGGTTAGTGATCGGGACATCCTATTCTATGTTGAATGAGAAGTGGCTCACAAACTTGGTAGTTAGTTTGTCAAAACTTTTAATACCTAGTGGTAGATGGGAGAACCATTCTATAGCATGACTAGTAATACTGCATGGAAAAAGTATCATTAGGTAAGAATCATTGTTTTGTACTTCCATGCAAGCTACTGATAAATATTGCACATGTTTTATCAAATCTCATTTTCCCTTGTACTTGTCAAACTTAGGTATTTCAAAATTTATAGGAAAGGGGAGCATTGTAATAGAGCAATCAAAAGGAAGTGGACATATATCTCGTAGAGTGTAGGTCTTCTTGGGTTTTCCAATTTGCATGTTTGATATCCTTTGATTTATTGCTTGTAGTTGTGTGCCTACCTCTATGTTTGGAACATTTTTTTTGGATCTTATGCGTAGTAACATTGTTTTCGTACCATTTTTTTTTGGTCATAAGGTGGGTATTGTGGAGTTATAAGACCTTGGTAACCATGTTGGGTGGAAAGAGGGTTAGGTCCTTATTGAATGTAAGGAGGGTTAGGTCCTTGTTGAATGTAAGGAGGGTTAATTCCTTGTTCAAAGTAAGGAGAGTTATGTCCTTATTGTGTGGAAGGAGGGTTAGGTCCTTTTTTATTTTGTTGAAGAGAGGTACCTTGATAGTGCATTGGTGGTACTCCTTGTTATGGTTGATTCTGCTGAAGGGTACCCTAGTAGTGTGTTGGTGGTAAACCTTATTGTTGGGATGAATTGTATTGAAGGTTACCCTAGTAGTGTGTTGGTCGTACACCTTGTTGATGAGATTGTTGATTAGAAAGGGTACCATGTGGCACACCTTGTTGTTGGCATTAGCTATTTTGAAGGTTACCCTGATAGTGCTTTGACGGTACACCTTGTTGATGGAACTATTGATTGGAAAGGGTACCATATGGTACACCTTGTTGTTGGAATGATCTATTTTGAAGGTTACCCTGATAGTGCATTGGTGGCACACCTTGTTGTTGGGATTGTTGATTGGAAAGGGTACCATATGTCACACCTTGTTGTTGGGACGAACTGTTTTGAAGGTTACCCTGATAGTGCATTGGTGGTACACCTTGTTGATGGTACTATTGATTGGAAAGGATACCATGTGGCACACCTTGTTAATGTTGATTAGGAAGGGGACAATGTGGCCCACCTTGTTGTTGATTGGAAAGGGGACCATGTGGTCCACCTTTTTGTTGACCTATTTTTGATTAGGAAGGGGACCATGTGGCCAACCTTGTTGTTGATGTTGATTGGGAAGGGGACCATGTGGCCTACATTAATGTTGGTATTGTTGATTGGGAAGGGGACCATGTGAACCACCTTGTTGATGTTTATTGGGAAGGGGACCATGTGGCACACCTTATTGTTGGTATTGTTGATTGGGAAGGGGACCATGTGACCCACCTTTTTTTTTTATGTTGATTGTGAAGGGGACTATGTGGCCCACCTTGTTGTTGGTATTGTTGTGGAAATTTCCTTTGTTGATTTTTATGTTTTGAGAAGGGTCAATGTATGAAGTATTTTGGGGAATGTACTATCCATTTGGTGGGTTGTTACCTTGTGGAATCTACTTTCCTATTGGTGGGTTGTTACCTCAATGCATGTATTAATATGGAACTCCTTGATATTGTTGGACCACTACCAATTGTTCGATTTGGGATGGTTTTCTAAAAAAAGGTTGTCCATTTTTTGATCATTTCCTTGTGAGAATATTGGTGGCATGTTTGGAATCTCCAATGATTTGGGAATTTATCTCAAAAATAAGTTATCGCCTAAGGGAATGAGGTGAGGATTTTTAAGACCTTCCACGTTAAAGTCTATAGGTAACTTAGCACCACTTTGTGCTAATTTGAAGAAGTAAGTATTTGGATCCTTTCTTAGGAGTTTTCCATCAGTTTAAGCACCTTGAGATTGTTAGAGTATTGAAATAATTCTTCATCATTTATTTCTTCCTCACTATCCACTTCTTCTATGACCATGCCCTTTGGGTTTTGGTTTGATCTATATATTGCTTCTTGTTGTCTACAGATTACCTCTTCCTCACTTGGCGATTGGTTTGATGTGTCCTTAAAAGTGGGTTCTTTTTTAGGAGTTACAAGGTTGCTTGGTCTATAACCCCATGGGTCACTTCCATTGTTTGTGGTGTTTTTTGGGGGCATGCTAGCTCTACTTTTGTTTTCTTCCATTTTTTTGTATTGTGAATGCGTGGTTCTCATAAAAAAGCATCAAAATTTTATGGAAATTTTGGTTATTTGTAACTTTATGGAATGAACTAATGCTTTATTTTTGGGATCTTTTTGTGTTTCTTGAGTGATTTTGGGGTTTTCTATTTTGAAGGATGGTATCTATTTCCATGTCGGAGGTGGTAATTTATGTTGAATACACCAAATACTAAGAGAGGGGGTGAATCAGTATTCTACGAAAACATTTCATTACTAACCATCCAAATATTAACACATATCTAGTTGCAACTATAAACCAAAACATGAAAAGAATCATAACATATCATAACACATTGACACCAGGATTTTTACATGGAAAACCTAAAATGGAAAAAAACCACGGTGAGTATTAACTCACAATATATTATAACTGGTTACAAGATATTACAAGGCTCACTACTAGGGCACACTATCCTTGAAAGTCTCACAACCTAATGTGAATACAAAATGGCTTACTGCCAAGATACAAAGAGTGTGGTTCACTACAAAAAGATGAACGAAAGAAGTACACCTTCAAAGTGCTAAGTTCAATTCCAATTAAGCTCTAGAAAACCAAAATCCTGCTCCGGATGTAGTTGTATACAACAACTATCAACAACTTCACACTATAACACTTTTTGCATAGCTTGCATCACCATTCTCCATCTATTCACACACACACACATTTTCTCATCTTAATTACACAAGTATATTTCACATAGATAGATATATAAGGCTACATCTCCATGCATCAATTAGGTTGACCTAATTGGATGTGAATATAAATAATTCAAAGTGACTTGTCGACCCAATTTAAAAATCATTTTGGCACACAAAACAAAATGTATCAAACAAAAATTATGTCGGCCCAAACCCAATAAAGAACACTATAAACATTCATAATACAAGAAGTTCTTAACCCTGTTGGCCAAAAGAATTTCAAACTTCTCCAATTTAGATATCTCAATCAAATCAACCAAAGTTTCTAAAAGCCCATTCATAGTTGTAACTGACACTCCTGAGCAACATATCAAAAAATCATAGGACTATCTTTTATTGATAGAATTTCCAAATAAAAATACTGGATCAGTATAGATACACAATTTACTTAGCCACTTACCAAACAATGTTGGCATCAATGACAACAAACCAAGAGGTCTTCTCCATTTTTCTAACAATATCCCCCTTTGTCATTGATGGAAACATGTGCCAAAAATGAATCTTTATTCAAAACCAAAATTGTACAAAATTAATGTAATCAACTCCCCCTTTCATATATACAAAAACACAACTATTTTTGGAAAAATAAAACACCAAAACACACCAAACTCTATCATACCCTTCTCTATATAGAACCTTCTCCCCATTTGACATCAAGGATAAAGGACATGGAAAAAGTAAAATAAAATTTCAATCAAGAACTAGGGGAACCTTGTAACTCCTTGAGAATTGCTTCCCAAGTCGGCTTTCCATAATCCCAAACTCCTTTTTCTCTAGTAAGAGTTTTGTGTAGTGATTCTAGTTCTGCTAGGAATTCTTCTCCTTCTTATGGAGTGGACAAAATTAAGTCCATCTTCTCAAGTTTTTCTATATCTATCAATGCACTTGATACAAAGACATGTCTAGACTTTACTAGGTCTCCAAGATGGCCAAACCACCTTATTGCATCTTCTTTTTACCTCCACAAAATGATTTTTTTTTTTTGAAGATCTACAATAGAAGCCCAACCAATGTAATTTCTATCATCTACAACCTCGTAATTTTTTGAGGCATCATCAAGCTAATACTCTATTGAGTCCATTAATTCCTTGATACCTTGAGTGACATCAGGCCACTTGATGTAGTAGAAAAATAACTACTGAGCTTCCTCATCACATAGTATCTTACTTCTTTCAAACTTTGCAAAGCTCTATCATGTGCAATTACACACTTATCTTGCAGAAACAACAATATTTTCTCTAGAATACTTGACTTCAATTCTTTTATAGTTTGTACCTTGAGATGTGATGTGTATTCCTTGACATAATCAACTATAAGCTTTAAGTTCTCAATTGGTGCTAAAGAATTATTAGTTGTGACATCAGGGGTTGTCTCCTATAAAGCTCTAATAGCTTCATTTATTAGTTCATTTCCTTTCTAATATGATAAAGCAGACTCTTGTGTTACAGAGTTGAGAAAAGTGCCACTTAATTTTATTTTGTCACTTGGTGCAATCGTGGTCAAATCTACATAGCCCGGATGTGATGGTAGCTTAATTAGGTGGGGTAGAAGCATAGAATGAACTATTGTTTGCCTTGATAGAAGACCTTTGAGAGTGCTTCTGGATGATTCTCTAATTGGTTTTGACAACTTATAAACTTTGGGGTTTTCTCCTTTACTCTTTCTAGCCAAAATATCTTTCTTGTCTTCCTCTTTCTTCTTTTCTTCTTTTGTTTCTTCTTATTCTTCTCCAAAGGATTTTCCAAAGGATTTGTCTTTGTTTTCTTTCTTCCTTGTATCCTCATCATCCTTGTAGTCATTATTCTTTTTATCCTTGCTTCCTTCACTTTCATCTTTATCTTTCTCATCCCTATTTCCAATAGATTCATGATGTTCTTGTTGCTTATCACTGGTATGATCTCCATCTTGGTCATCAGAATTTAGCTAGTTGTCTCTTCTGTTTGAGTCAAAGGGAAAGGAGTCTCTGAAACACCATGTATCTCACCAACATTTTCCATGACTATATTATCCATCACCTCTATGACATCAACATGCTTTTGTGCTTGAGTTGTATGGGATGAAGAAATGGTTCTTGCCCCATAAGTCCTTGCCAATTGTTTGATTACATCTTGGGTTTCTTGTCTTACCTTTTCCATACTCTCTTCCTCCTTAGGCATTAACATATTAACTATCTTCTTGAATCTAAACATATTAGAGTATTCTTTTAGTAGATTGACATCTTCTATCTCAATAAAGAGGAACCATAGGAATTTAAGGCATCATTTATCATCTTATCTTCAACATTTACAACCTCTTTCCTTTTGTCTACTAATTCTTTCTAGACATTTTTAGTTCCTTTGTTTTGTATAGTCTCCATACTTACATTGGAAATGACTATATACTAATTAAAGGTATTAATGATGGTTTCCTTTCCTTCATCATTAACTTTATCAAACAACTTAGGAGTTGGCATGAGATAATTACCAATAATATTATTTACTAGGGATCCTAGATTTAAAGATGGTTGATCACTTACTAGAAGAGAGCTAGGCATGTCCTCCATAGGATCAGATGAGCCTTCTTCAATCTTCTTCTTATGCATATGAATTTTGTGAGTATCCTCTTCTTCCTCTATCTCTTCATCCATGGAGATATTAATTCTGGTTTGTGCTTCTTCATTGGAGGTACTACTCCTTTTATTTATTTTTAGGTGATGCTCTTCCTTCATGCCAAGATCTATTTCATCATAAACAACATCACTTAGATTTCTTTCCCTGTTAGCCTTTTTCTTTACTCTTGTTTTTGAAGCAATTGATGGTGCAATAGGAGGTATGTCCTTTATTTTAGATGCCCGAGTATTGGGACCAGTAGGGGTAGCAACTTCAACTAATGCAGGGAAAATTTGTTCTTTCTTCTTTCCCTTCTCAACATAAGCAGTACTAGAAGTAGCAACACTAGGAGTAGGTATAGTACTATAATATACTCTTGCTAATTTCTTAGGTCTAGAGGAATATTTAGCTAATTTATCCTTTCTCTCATCAAGATCCTCCTTTAACTGATCTATATCATCCTTAGTGAATGTCTATCCTTGGAAGAATGCTTCAACCTTCTTTCTTCTCTTGGATATTGTAGCTTCTAAGTGTAGTTCACTGGATTTTTCCTCATATGTTCCATGCCAAGGTAGAGAGGGATCCCTAGGATTTCCCAACGAAATTTTAATGTACCTCTTAGCCAATTGTTCATCAAGTTCATATCCCATTGGCTCAATCCATAGAATTCTAGGTTCAACTACTTCTATGATACATTCATTTGTAGTTACAACAAAGGTTATATCCTTTTCATATTTCTTTACTAGGCTTCTTGGAATCCAATCTCTTTCATGCATCTCATTCTAGAAAACTAAAAAGAAAGCAATCATAGCATTGTTGTGTGCCCTGAAATCTCCAAGACTATGCAAATGATCAAAAATTTGATGTGCAACTAGCCTGTTCCACTCCCATATTATGTTTTTCCTTCTTGGTAACTCCCTAAGGAAATAGAATAGTAGAAAAACCACTAATTTTCCAAATTTGAAGGAGTGTTTCTTTGCCTTATTCATGCTCAATTTCTCCATAAGTTGCAGCCTAAGAAACTCACATAGATCAACATATTTCCCATTTACTAAAATTTCAAATGTAGTGTGAATTGTTGTAGTAGATACAAAATTCCCTCAGTTGGTGAAGTAATTATTTTTCCAATCATGATAGCAACATACTTGATGATAGGGTTTAAGATAGGCTTAGTAGTCAGATCTCTTTCCATCAAATGTAGCACTAGTCAACTTCATGACTACATCATTCTTCATAGCCTTTAGAACTCGAATGCATCCAATATCACAAAGAACAATTACAACCTGAATCGCTTCCTTGTTGATTACCCCTAGTACACATGTCCACAAAAATCTACCATGTACCCTACTAAGATCCATACTAACAAATCTTGTCTCCATCTCACTAGAAAAGTTTGGAAAGCTGTTCCAAATGTTCAACATCTTCCGAACTAGGTTTTGATATTCTAGCTTTAGCAATTGATCATCTCATATCAATTCACTTTCCTATAGATCCTTAAGCTCTTCGTGATTAAATTTCTCTAGATTCCCATGAATATATGTCCTAGTGTCTTCCATGGGTAACACATTGCTTAGAATGTGTGAGAATGCACCTACATGATCCACTTTATAAATTTTCCAAGAATATCTTCTGAATTTGGGTTGGGGTATCTTAGAGACTTCCACAACGATAGGAGTGGACATTTCTCCTCAAACAACTTGAATATGCTTAAGAATTTTTTTCTTCAACTTAGAATCCACAAGGTTCAGATAACAAAAAATACCTTTTCAATCTTTGTCGAGAACTAGGGTCTTAATGCAAATTACTCTAAATCTCCTTCAACTCTCTTTAGTTTGCTCTGCTTCTTCCCAATTGTGCAAATGTGCTTTAGCTAAACTTAGTTTCTTGCTTTATGACTTAAAAATTTCCCTAATTCATATTTAATGTATTCCAACCTTAAAAGTAGATAAACACTTTATAAAGTACACGGTAAACCCAAAAAGGTTCCGCAATTCTTTGGATTTGCATATTTTCTACTGTAGAATTCTACAACATCTTCAAAATAATAGCTTACATCATAGATCCTCGTGTTACTTCTTGACACCTCATATATCAAGGGCTTTCTAGTTTTCTCTATAACTTCTCCCCCTGAAGCCACTACTAGGTTTAGTGTTTAGAAGAGGTATCTGCACCAGATGTAGGCACAAATGCATTTGAATCATCCTTTTTCTTAGGTTCTTCCTTTTTCCTTCAAATCCTTTGAATTTCTTTTGTCACCTCGGTAGGATCCAATTTGTTCACAAGTTTTTTCTTTTATAATGGATTAGGTTATTCCCAATTTTGCTTCTATAAAATTTTGAGATATGTCTTGGTTTGTTACAAATATAACACAAAACATATATTTGATCAAACTAATTTACATTTATCCTTGATATTCACTAATTAGCCTTATGCCCGAAGACATTGCATGTATAGCAGTAGCCTTGAAAATATTGAATCCTTCTACTAGCATTGAATCTATTCAATATTATTTGGCTTGTACACTCAGTAGCTCTATGTCAAAACTTATTGCAAGTAAAGCATTGTCCAAGAAAGAATCTAACATTCTAATTCATTCTACTTCTACATTTTTTTTCCCTATGACCAAATTTATTGCATTAGAAACAAAAACCATTAGAAGATGGGTACCTTTGAGCATTAGGTTGTCAAATAAGAATCCTTCCCCAGTATTGCTCCTTTGGTTCTTGATCTATTTATTATTTCCTTGAGTCTTCCTTTGACTTTCCACTTTGTTGAGAAATTGATTTACCTTTTAACTTTATCTTTCTTCAAGTCCTAGACCACCTTTGTCTTTAGTAGGTTTCTAAAATGAAATCAACTCATCAAGCCCTGAAGAACTTGTTTGTAATTTTTCTTCATGAGATTTTTATTTTTCCAGATTAGATCTTAGAGTTACCACTTGTTCAAGCTTTGTACATTCATCAATTTTATTTTGAATATTAGCTTTTTGACATTATTCAACTCTTTTCTTTTCTTCCACTTGCACCTTCAGTCCGGTAATGTCTTCATAAGACTTTTTTAGCTGATCACTGACTTCTCTATGACTTTCTTTGAACTTTTAGATTTGTTCTCTTAATTTTCTGATGCATTCATTTGCTTATTTCAAGTTTCCTTTTAGATTTTCTTTCTGATTTTCACTTTTCTCCAATTCTTAAAGGGCAACATGGAGTTCATCAAATGCAGATATTTCTTCTGGAGGAACAGGATAGTTTTTGTTAGCCATGTATTCAAATTCTAGGACCTTCCTCAAGTTGTAAGACTTCTTCAAAGAAACCAAGATCTGATACCAATTATTGAATACATCGAATACTAAGAGGGGGTGAATCACTATTCTACTAAAAAATTTGATTTCTAACCATCCAAATATTAACATATATCTAGTTGCACTATAAACCAAAACATGAAAGGAATCATAACATATCATTACACATTGACCCCAATATTTTTATGTGGAAAACCCAAAATGGGAAAAGCCATGGTGAGGATACTCACAATATATTATAATCGGTTACAAGATATTACAGGGCTCACTGCTAGGACACACTATCCTTGAAAGGATCACAACCTAAAGTGAGTACAAAATGGCTTACTACCAAGATACAAAGTATGGATCACTTCCAAAAGATGAACTGAAGAAGTAAACCTTCAAAGTGCTAGGTTCAGTTATGGTTAAGCTCTAGAAAACCAAAATCCTGCTTTGGTTGTAGGTATACAACAAAAATCAACAACTTTTCCCTATAACACTTGTTGCATAGCTCACATCACTTTTCTCCATCTATTCACACACACACATTTTCTCATATTACTTACACAAGTACATTCCACATGCATACATATATATGGCTACATATTCATACATCAATTAGGTCAACCTAATTGGGTGTGAAAATAAATAATTCAAAGTGACTTGTTGGACCAATTCAAAAATATTTTTAGTGCATAAAACAAAATGTATCAAACACAAATTAGGTTGGCTTAGACCTAATAAGGAACACTTTAAACATTCATAAGATAAGTAGTTCTTAACCCTATCGACCATAAAAGAATGTTGAACGTCTGCCATTTAGATATCTTATCTGGATCAACCAAAGTTGTTGAAATCCCATTCATAGCTATAGCTGAAACTCTTGAGCAACATATCAAAAACTCATCAAGCTATCTTTTATTGATAGAATTTTTGGATCAAAATACCGGATTAGTATAGATACACAGTTTACTTAGTTACCAAACAATGTTGCAATCAATGATGACAAACCTGAAGGTCTCCTTCTTCATTCTTTTAACAATATGGGCCTTCCAGCCTTCTAAACGAAAAAATCTACTTTTCATTCCTCTTTTCTAGGATGCTATCTATGTTTCTCCACTGGGTTGGTGTTTCATTTTTCTCAAATATGAAGCTCTTAAAACTACTAATTATATCTATTTGTTCACCTTTGATTTTTGTGATACTTGGTTGTATGTAGGTTTCATAAGGTTTGGTTGTTGAACTAGAGAAATTGGACACCAAATGGTAATAAAGTGAAATGATGAAAGTGTTGGTGCTTTGATATGATTTTTCATGATACTCAAGACCCTAAAGTTTGAGTGATGTTTTGGAAATAATGCTAACTTTTGGGATTCAAAGACATTGTAACTTGGATTGATATTTCACTTATTTTTCTAGAGGATATGTTGTTAGAAATCTACTTGAACTAACCTTGAGGTTCAAGCAAATGTTGATATCTTAGAAGTTTGAGTGAAGGAATAATCCAAAGTTGTTTTTATTTTGAATTTCTAAAAGTAGGATGAGGTGTTTGATTTTGAAAAATGGATGCTAGACTAATGTAGATTATGACGTGTTTTGGGAGTCCAACTATTTTTTTTTTCTCACAATATTTTGTAACCAATTTACGATCATATTTTGATTTTCACCATAAAGCAAGGAAAAAGTAGCAATTTTAGAGCAAAAGCCGTAATTTTTTTCAAAATCAACTAGTTTTTGGTCAACTGTGGCTGGATCTGAATGGAAACTAGAACAATATTTTTCAAGAGTTGCTTCTTTTTCAATTTTTATGACTGGTAAATAGTGCAGAAAAAAAGTGAGATTCTTGGTCAAATGCGACCAGTTTTTGGTTGACTGTGTCTAAAACAATATGTCAAGTGTGGAAAAGTTTTATCAACTACGGTAGGATTTATGTCAATTGCATTCATATTTTCAAAAGTGACAAATGTTTTGACAGTCACTTTCAAAACCAAAGAGCAAAATCAAGCTATTTTAGGTTGACTGTGACTAGTTTTAGATCAATTGTGATAGAAATTACAACAATAGCGATATTGTGTATAGATTTTTTTTATAGTTTATGTGTTAGTAGTAGCTTGGATAAATTTATAGTTTTGAATGACTTCGTTTAATCTTATTTGATATTTGGCAAGTGATATCATGCAACACCACAATCAAAACTATTTGACCTTAAATGCCTACAAATTTAAGCATGTTTCTTTCTACAAAAGCTCAAAGTTCATGGAAGTCAAAATGCTAAAGTCATAGTTTCCAATGTTTACTTTGTCCTTAATGCGACTTTAAATGTGAGCCTAAATATACAAAAAAATTTAGGGATATTATTTTAAGATATCTAAGTGCAAATATAAGGCTTTTTTCAAAGGATTCACACTAAGTCAAAAGGGTTTCAAGTTTTATAACCATGTTTAATGCTTGTTTTGATGTGTTCATTTTAATTCAAGAAATTTTTTTATGTTTCAAAGTAACCAAATAGATTGGGTGATTTCATGAAGATAATTTACACCCTAGGGATATACATGTTCTTTTAGGTGGGCTTACCTCATGCCCTAAAGGGATGATTTTACATGCAACAAATGGAGTGTTTTAAGCTCAACCATAAGTCAGAATCGGTAAGTAACTTCTTGGAATCAAAGTTTCGATGCACCACTTCAACGAATGTTTTTGGCTAAAAAGGGGTGGCTTCTACAACATTAGTTCTTAGTCAGTGTTTTCAGATAATCTAGTGTCTATACATATGGTGATTCACTCATTTAAGTGGTCTTTTAGCCCTTAGAAAGGGGTTTTACACATCTCATGGATATCAAAGGAGACTTTTTTTAGTATAGAACATCCGCACTAGTTGGTTGTTGACTTTCATCACACCCATAATTATTTGTATAGTGGACCAAAACAAGAGTACTGCTTGGGTCGTTCCCTCTCACAAATCAGGAAGCAGACCCTCTAAAGGTAATGCTTTGAAATCAAAACAGTGTACGAAACTCAAGATGCTTTTCATCACCCAAGATCGTCAAAAGGTATGAGGGGAGAGGATAGATGCCTCATTTTCCAAACACGAAATACAAATTGTACAATTCATTGCAATGTTCTTTTTAAGCCCGAACTTGAAATGTGTGAAAGATAACAATTTGTGTTTTATGTCCACCAATATCAAAATATTTTAAGACTCCAAGAAGTATTGCAATGTAGAACCAAAATATATTTGTCCATTTTTAAGCACCAATCAAAGTGTTTCTAACAATGTATGTCTTAATTGGTCAACAAAAAATGAAATCGTGCGCTCAATAACATATTGAAATTGTTGGTCAAAAAGACAAGAATTTTCTTTTAGAGCACCAAAAAGAAGTGTGGTTATAATCTAAAAAATCTCTTGAAATGTTCTTTTTAGAGCACCAAACCAAAGGCGTGTGAATTTGTGGGGTTCATTTTTAGGCACAAAAATAAAATAAAATTAAACTATGAAAGCTTCTAAAATGTTCTTTTTAAAGCACCAATTTGAATTTTTTTCTAATCTATAAAGCTTCTTGAATGTTCTTTTTAGAGCACCAAATTGAAAACGTGCAAGTTTTACGGCTCATTTTATGCAAAAAAATTAAATTTTCCTAATTATGAAAGCTTCTCAAAAAATTTAGAAACTTTGACCGTTCATTTTCTTTGCAATAAAATTGTTAGTTGGTTCTTGGATAAACTCATGCCATGCTTCTATAAATCCTACATAAACAATGTTAGTGCCCTTCCAACATCCATACCAACAATCATTAGTGTTATGAATTGAAAAATAACTTGTATCTTTTAGACAAAACTTTAACAGAGAAAAAGAAAAATTTTCAAGAAAATGTGGCCCTATTAGAAGCAACTGTGGCTGAAAAAATCAAAAGCGACCTTTGTTTACCAAGCATAAGTGGATGAAAGATGAAAAAGTTCCCCTATCATTTTAGTGAAAGTAGTTGCAAAAATTAAAAGTGCCTTTGTTAGGATTTGACTGCGGTTTAAATTTTTAAAAGTGGCTCTATTATTGAAGCAAAAGTAGCAAGAAAAGTCAAAAGTGGCCAAAAAATTTGTTACTGCAGTAGGAATGAGACATTGACCGCATGAGTTTTTCTATAGCTTCTGCATGAAACTTTTTTAATTATATTTCTAGAACCTACAACTACTCAAAAACTCATACAAATGTTATTGTTAAGGAATGTGGTCCCACTAGGCATGCCGAAATTTGTAAGGGGGAAATTGAGGTGTGCAATAAGATCAAATACTAATGAATTAAAACTAATCTAATTTAAAACAAAGATCATGATACATGCCCATTACTCACGAAATGAACATTACAAGAACAATGAATTATATAACATAGTTGAAACAAAATAAGAACAAATGAATTCAATACATTGTAAGGTTACCCATCATGTATCGAAGTACATTCACAAAGATATTGGATCATTATTTGCATTAAAGTGAAGCCTCCATTTTTGTATAGAAAAGCTTCAAATTTGTGCAATGTTGTTGATCGAATATGTGTGTAAATATTTTCTAAAGATTGATTGTGATTTTTGCATTACTTTGTTGTGCAAAATATGTTGATTCTTTGATCATTTTTGAGGAAGAAGATGATTGTTATATATAATTTATGTTTCAAAATGAATTCTCGAGATTGCATAGTATAATATCCTTATCAACGGTTCAAAACCATTGAGAGGATTTATATTGGAAGAATCATTGTATTTTGATTATGTAATTGGTGTAATTGATGAAATCAATTTGAGTGTTCAGTGGGATTGCTGAAATAGATTGAATAATCTATGTAATTGAAGAATAGATGAATCAATTAGGAATAGATGGATAAGTCAGCCAATCTATTCAAGCAATCAAGGTATTGTAATTTTCTCAATCATAAAAGTGGGTGAGGATAATTAATTAATTGATTTAATTAATTAATCCTTTTTAAACTGAACATGCTAGTCACATTTGAATTTTGCAAACAAAGTTGTATTTTTTGTTTGACCTTATTGAATGATTGAATAATTTATTCATTTAGGGGAAAGTGATTTGATTAAACTATTAAGTATTATTAATTTAATTGAATTAGGGGAATAAAGTGAAATAGCGACATAATTAAATAATTAAAGTTCTTTAATTAATGAGGAATAAAGTTAGATTAGGACTTTATTAAATAAATAAAATGTATTTAATTAGTCAAAAATAATGAAAAAGTGAATTAATTAAATAATATAATATTATTCAATTAGTAGAGGAAATTAGGGTTTTTGATGGAATTAATGTGAAATGCAATGATATTAGGTGATAATTATGCTAATGATGAGAAAATTTCATTTAGGATGTGCGATAAGTGTTAGGTCAATTTTACATGTCTACACAAGTAACCGAGGCTAAAAACATAGAAAATCCTCCACCAATTTCCTATAAGCGACCACGAGATAACCAAATAAGTCTTGTTGTGCCTCCTAAAATCAAACAAGTTTACAAATCTAAAGATAAATTGGTTGAAAAATGTCCCATGGTTTCTTTCGTTCCTCCCTTAAGGGAAGAAAAGAAACCTATGGTTGATAAACCCACCCTTACATAGTTGCAACTGAAAAATCAAACAAAAATAAATCAAAATGCTAGAGAGCGTAGGTGTAGACATCATGCTATTGCTCATTTATTACAAGAAAAATAAGAAAATAAAACATAGAAAATAAAAATCCAAATTGACCTCAAGCAGTGCATGATGATTCTCCACCTTTTCCAAAATAAGAAAAAGCTAAATCTTGAACACAAGCACCTTGTATGGATATTATCATTAGACCTTCTATTGTGATAAATTTGGATGATGAGGAAGTGCATAAAGAGTTAAATTTATTATTTTCCTCTTCCATGAGCTGAAATGATAACAATCATGATGATTCTCCTACAAAGAGAATTTCACCACGTGCTAAGCTTGGTGATTGTCCTCATTTGACACTTAACATTGTCCCTTTGGCTAGTTATCTGATTTCCACATATAATGAACAAGATGGGGATGTCAACGACCTACTAGAGGTTGAATTGCATGTTCCTTACTAGTATTTCATTTTTATTTTTTTTGATTGTTTTTTTTGTGATTGCATGTGCATAATGTGATCCATGTGGTGTTCTCTTTGATGTAACTTCATGTTCATTCCTCTATTTGTACCTTCACTATTCTATATTTCATAAGAATTTATCTTTTCTTTTGTCTTGTGTTTACTTTTTGAAGATGACACAAGGTGTCGAGACATTTAGGTCTCTTCCATGTTGACCCAAAAGGGTTTTTCTTTGTTTTCACTCTCTATGTGTTATTCTTCCTATTCCATGAGTTATTTGGCAGATGATGATGTTTCAGAGCTCTATAATATTATTGTAGCAAAGACATACACTAACCTTGAATTCATGGATCCCTTATATGATTTTGGGATTTTATTTTGGGGGCAACCCATTCCCTTTTCATGACACGGTTCATTTGGAAACATATGACTTGGCATAGGGCTTTCCAAATAAGCTCTCATGTCTTCTTTTTTGTTAGCTTTTATCATTTTCTACTTTAAATTAATTACTCACAATGTGGTATTAGCAATTTATTTAAAGTGGGGGCATACATTGGCATGATCATTTTGGAGATCTTGGACTTTCATAAGGTTTCATTGTGCAGTCTTCTTACTTCTTGCAATGTGTCTTCTTCTTGGTGGTGTCATTGGGTTTTATGTCCTCCAAGATTATGACCTTTCTTGGCATATAAATTTACTCTTAATGGTGATTCTATGCATTGCATACCCTACATTGCTAATCTTTTATCCCAGACTTATCCTCTCTTGGAGACATTAGGCATGATGTTCCCTAAGAGGAGACCTTATATGAACTAAGAAAATCCCCTTTGAACATATCTTATACTATTTATATTTTGTTCATAAGTGTTTAGCATAACACAACTTTCTAACCTTATGAAGCTTTAAGTTCTGACCCTTTTTCATGGCCACCAAGCATAACACACTTTTCTTTCCTATGTTGCCTTGTTTGTTAATAAGTGCTTAGCATAAGGCAGCTTGCTAAGCCTTATGGAGCTCAAAGTTTGTAGTATGTGGTGCTTTATTAAATTTATTAGAGGTTTAAATTTGGTATGGTATGGGAGCGTAATAAGATTCTCTCATTTTCCACACTTGGGGGCTCACCTAGTGGACAATGGATTTCACTAGCCCATGTGAGCATGCATTGTTGATCTTGCATAGTGGATAGTGAGTTCCCCTTGTAAATTTTTTTGGACAAACAACTAAGGTGTGTTCCACATTGCGTTAGATAGTCGAGGCTCGATCTACCCTTTTTTAGTTTTCTTTTTCTCTTTCTTTGAGTCTTTGGAATTGTATGATTATCGTGTCATTGCTACATATATATATATGTTTAGCACATGCATGTGTCTCCTTGTTCCTTTTTTTGGTTTTGCAATGAGATCTTAGATCTTGGAGGCCTTCTCACCTTCCTTGATCTTTGTCATCTTATCCTTCCAATGATCGTACAATTAGACCTCTCTCAATTGTCTACTTTAGTGTGAGTTTGATGTAGCATCACCCTCTCACTCAAGTGGGGGCTAAATGTAGTGTAGGAAAATGTAACCCTTTACATTTTCTCGCTTGTTTTGGCCCTCCTATTTAAATTTGACTTAATAATTCCTTAATTTAATGTTGTTAAATGTACCCCTTTACATTTACACACTTATTTGGGCCCTCTTAATTAAATTGAGCTTAATTATTTCTCAATTATCCCTTTAATTCATTTACAAGCTTATTAAATTACATTTTTAGAAAGGGAAACTCAACAAAAAATAATTCCTAAGCATAACACTTTACATTGAGTAATGTGTGTTCCAGGTTTATGGACTTGGGACCCATTTTCCCATGGGTGAATGGGTCCTCCCTAAACCTTAGGACCTAAATTTAAATTATATTTTTGGCAGTATTTTAATCTTCTTAAATCCATAATTCAATGCTAGCTTGTGATATTTTAATTTTAGGAAATTAAGGACACATACTTATAAATACAAGGTTATTTCACTTAGAAGTTTCACCTAGATTTTAAAGAGACTTTCACCTAGCAATTTTATGAGATTTCAAGAGAATTTCAAGAGCAATTAAAGGAATTTGAGAGCATATATATTAGAGTTTGATTGCATTATTCAAGATCCATTCATCATATCAAATTCTTCTTGCATCATGCATGTGTTTGGAGCTAACATTGTGATGTAGGTTTCATGATAAAGTCAAGCATTTCAAATACCATTTTAAGCAAGATTCAAGTGTCAAGATCCACATCCAATTCAACCATCTCATGAAAGTTGCAAAATTCCTAAGATCTCCATTATCAAGGTTTCATTCAATGGTTTCTTTAGTTGTAACATAGCTTTGTTCTTTCTAAATTCCCTCATTAATTTCATTATTTAAATTTAAGGTTTGATTACCAAAATGGGGTTTGACCAAGGAAAACCACTATTCACCCAAAACAAACAATTTTTCTCTCTTGTATGTTTTATTATAGATTTAGGTTGAAGAAGGATTGAAGACCTTTTAAAGTGCAAGTTTTACAAAGTTATCAAAATTGTCGTCATTTCTAAAATTCTCATTGTGAAACTTGGGAAAATTGGAAGATTCAAATTTACAGTATCAAAGGCTCCTAAAAGTTACAAAAAACCCTTGCACTTGGACCCTTTTTTCCATGGGAAAATGAGTCTAAAATACACTTCTAAAAAGCACTTTTGGTGTCTAGTACACATGTTTCTGCCCTTCTCAGATCTGCAGTCTATTTTTTGGTTATGCTAGTATTGAAATTAATAGTGTTGTTTCAAGTGTTAGATTGCACTTTGGTGTTGATTTTTTATTTTTAGTTTCTCTCCTCAAAGAGTTGTTTTACCTTGACCCCTATCCTTCAATCATGAGGAAATCTTAAGATTCTTGCTTTGGGTTGATTCACCTAAGGGTTGTTAATCAATTCATTGTGTGGATCTCATTTCCTAATGAAATAGTGAGAAATAGGTCTCTTATCATATCATAGTTTAAACCCCCTTTAAACAACACCCTATTTTTCACCATTTCAATATGAAAATACAAAAAAAAAAATCATTATCATATCATCCATGTCATACATCCTACATACACAAATCATTAGAAGCATGCATATCATATCATATTCATAATAAATATATATCCATCATCACATCATGAAATCATGGAAACATGAAATGACATAATGTATCCATGCATACACACATAGATTTCCATCCTTAATCATAACATAATCATACATCATACATAATAGAAGATGATAAACATACAATAAACACTATACCATGGTCACATAAATAATCATAGATCATCTCATATATATATCATTAAATGAGTGTCATTAAACATATCGAGTGTGTGATATATATCAAAATATACATGAGCCTATACATAGCTAATTAATGTGTATACAACATAAAACCTATCTACATCATTATATGGATACAAAAATGTCTATATACAAAATTAAAATATCTTGAACTCCCCAATCCTCTTGATTGGGAGGAGGCTACTCTAGAGGTGGCCCCATACATGTTCCATGTGAAGGTTGGTCAACTAATCCAACCTCTAATCTTCTACGACCCAAAACACTCCAATGTGAGTAGTTACACTTTCTCCTATGTGTTGGAATAGACATATGGTACAAATTCCTATAGTAGGTTGCCTCACAAATGATCTATGCATACTAAGAAAGTTGAATCAACTAATCCTACTCATATCCCATAGCATCTAGTTGTTGTCTCTATTTTGTATCCTGAGTTAACTACAACTTTTTGTAGTCTTTGCATCTAACTGGGTCTTGAATTGATCATCCTCTCTACAAAGTTGGTCCCTCTTAGTATATGTCTATGCTAGCTACCCATAGATACCATCTCTCTCCTACTATAAATCATCATGCTCTTGGCATGCTTGATCTCACTCAACTCAAAAACAATCACACTCTTGGTGTTCTTGGTTCCTCTCTTGTAGAATAGCCTGTAATATTTGATCCTAAAAAACAACCAACTACTATTGTGGTGGGCCCTATGATGGTCCCTATTGGCCTCCTCCAATGGTTTAATAACTAAGCCCTTAGAGATATGACTTATAGATTGGACATCTGCACTAAGTAGATATCTCACTCATCATGAAGGTTCATTTCATTATCAACCCAGGGACGTAAACTTGAAATGGGTCAACACTATATGTGCACTAGGACTCCATTGTAATCATTCATAAACTAGGAAAGAAGCAATATTGGAAAGGAAATGTTGGAAAGGAATCAACTTAAACACTGAGAATAAATCAACATCTACACTAAGTATTAAAAACTGGACTGAAAATGAACGATAGAAATGGAAATTCCAGCAAACAAATAGGAAACTACTTTGTCGGCCTTGGCTACACGAACAATCATAGAACAAAATTTCAGTGGCTGCAAGAACAGATAGTTGCTGAAATTGAAACTAACTACTAAACAAAAAATAACTTTTAAACTAAATGAGTGGAATCCTCACCAAGTGGGCCCCCTTGAGTGAATCTTCCTTTAGCTAACTCAAATGTAGCAAATCAAAATATCATATTATTTCTTGTAAACATGATTACAACATCTCAACAATATGACTATATTACTAAAACTGGAAAATCCAAGTACAATCTTAGAACATCGAACCTTGTCAAAAGGGGCATCTAACCATTATTTATAGAGAGAAAAACTACTGATTAACCCTAACTACCTAGGCAGTCGTCTCCATCAGAATAGGAGGATGCCACTTATTTAAAGTGTAGAAAAAGATGGAGGAAGTTATGCATGCACCAAATTGGTCAAAGCAGACTTGCTCCAACAAGAATCTAGCACAACACATTCCCAAGAATTGCTCAACAAACAAATATGACTATTAAAAAGGTAGTTACAATCTTTTAATCGAACTAAGAATTCCCCTCCATTGGAATCTTCCCTCCATTGAGAGTTTTTGCTCCTTTGACCTTTTAATGACAACCTTTTTGATTATCTTGGAAACTAACCAACTGGTAGGAATTTCTCCACTTTTCAAGCTTCATTGACATCAACATCTACATGATGATATTAGCACGTACAAACAATTGCATACCCAGAATTACCTTAAAGCAACATCTATTCAATCCATATGTAAAATTAACATAGATAATTCACATAACATGTTAATGTCATTAAAAGTCACAATGATAAATTTATGCCAAAGGTCTATGATTCTAAGGAAATAAAATGAAAAATGTCAACAACCATTTGCCAAAGTCTATGATAGCAACAAAAAACATATAATAAACACTATTAAAATTGAGTCATTAATTGGAATCATCATTCCCCCCAACCTAATGTTGTGCTAGTCCTCCAGCAGAGGGAGCACTATTCTTTTTCCTAGTCAATGCTTTGAAGTCAGCAAATTCCAACTATCCCACATCAATCTCTGCAGTGTCTAAATTAGGATCCCAGTAGAATCCTTGCTTGCTCTCTAATCTGTTCCATCTTTCCCTTTCTGCAACTATGTCATACTGATAAAACTTGTAATTTGCAACATGCCACAATAGTGTAGGTAGCTAAAATGTTAATGGAAGCCAAAAATGTTGTTTCATCCTTCCAATCTATATGTATTTTTCAACTCGTTTGCATGCTACAACATAATTCTTCAAAGAGTGAGGTTCAACTTGTTTCAACTCATCTAGAAAATTGTTCCACCTCTACGATAAGTACCCCATTACTAATTTCCCTAAAGTTTTAGCTACCTTCTCATATTCCTTGTAGGCTTCTTCTCTAACATGAATAATCCTCTTGTTGTAGCTTGAACGATAAATAAATTTGTGCCATGTTTGAAAAATGTTTGTAGGGTTACTAGATTCAGCCCTGAGAGCCAAGGGAGTATGAAATTCTATCTCCCTGTAAGTCCTAAATAGTTTCCCCCAACTAATTTCATTCTGAATCTAGGACATAGATTCCCTTAAATGGAGATCTCCAATATACAGTAAGGGATTCCAATCATGATCATCAGTCATGACATAATTATGCAGGTATAGTTCACACAATAGATTTTCAACTTCAAGAGGGGCAAATTGATAATCCTGGAAAAATTCATGTGAAGTGTCAAGAGAAGGGCTCAAACCTAAAATAATCCTTGATAGTTTAAAGGAAAGACTTCACTCCTTCAAATGCAGGGCATACACTCTTGGAGAAGTTCTACATGCTAGTATTTTGGGTAATAAATCTACCACATTGTCCACCTTTTCTTTCAAGGCAGCAATTTTTTGCATTCTTTTCTTCAATTTCTATATTTTTCTTTTTAATCTCATCCTATAGCTTTTGTTTTTCCCTTTTCCATTCCTCCTCTTTTCTTTGCATCTCACTTCATAGGTTCAGAGCTACAAGATTCCATGAAAAAGTAGGAGGTTTATGTGTTCCAACCAAAATATTCCTTTGTACCAACTCTTGTTCAAATAACACCACTTGTGATTATGTTTGTTCATCTTGCTCTGGCTATAGGTATTCTTGATTCTCATCTTGCTTTTATTGCACGGGTTCCTAATCCTCATTTTTCTCTTGATTTATAACCTGTTCTACAATAGTAACAAGCTATACTAATCTTATATTTGCTTGTTCTTTCTTCAAAAATATATTTTTCTTCAACATTCACCTACCCCATTGGGGCTTCTGTCGCCTCCCTAAATGTTTTTCTAAACCTACGGATTCTCTTTAGAGGTACACCAATGGTTGGCCCAGCTGGTTTTGATTTCTTAGACATGTTTTTATCTTTCTCTTTGGTTGTAGGAAGAATAGTGTTATCAACCTTTCATTTCCTAGGGCTTGGTGTTGCTTTTTCTGTCGTTTGCTTCTTGGCCTTCCTTTTTCTCATTTTCACCTCTTTCATTTTCTCTTGTTCTTTCTTAAGGGAAGCCCTAGTTTGAATTGAGGTTTTGGGAATAACATCAACATCAGGGTCTGAGGATGAGCTATCCTCATATGAATATTATGACTCAGAAGAACCAATTTCTATAGTTTGTTCAGTTGTAGGAGGGTTTATGCAAGGTTTGCACCAGAGGTTGAAGCTCCAGGAGTGGTTTCAACAACCCTCTCTCCCCTACTAAGCCTATGAGGTTGAGACTGACCTCTAGGTTGCACATTTTATAGTCTAAACTGATCAATTTTTACAAATTCCTCCCATGTCATATCAGACACCTCTTGCAAATATTTCTCTACTAACAATTTTATTAAACAATGGCGAGAGACAAAATTATCCCTACCTTTCTATGTTTCATCTACCATGATTGCTAGGAGGTGATATAGCACATTGGGAATGTTCATTCTTCTTCCATTCCTCATATGGTTTAGGAGCTTGAAGTGCACAAAATGGAGGCATGACTGGAGACCCTCACAAGTAATATACTTGACAATGTGGATGGCTACTTGTTTCCATGGCTCTGGTAGAGAATTTATCTATGTACCTTTCTTATCTACAACCAATGGAGGGTCACTAGGTTATGTAAATTCAGCCTTGGCTGACCTTGCATCTCGGGTCATAGGGTATGGCTCTCCATCGACAAGTAAACCTGTTACCTCTACAATTCTCTCCTCAGTAGCGATCACCTCTAACCCTTTTACCATTTCCTTCCCCTCAAAGAATGTATGTGCAAATTCTAGTGCAATGTCCTCATTGTAGCTATCAAGTTTTAGGAAATAATCTAGGCAACCAAAATTCCTGAACTCAGCTAGAGAAAGTGCATCCTACATTGCCACATCATGAACCATGGGTTCATTCCTAATTAGCTGACCTCCGATTATTTCAGCTTCCCACAATCAAACAAGCACTTCTACTAAATTTCCTTTTCCTACAATATCTCTCTAAAAACTCCAATTTCTTCTTCTTGCAATTATTTTGTAGTGCTGACAAAAATGTCATGTAGCTCACCAATTTACCTTTTTGGGTGATGTTTATTAAGATTGTGACTAAGGTAATAAAGAAAAATAAATGAAGGGTATTATCAAGAAAAATGGTGGTGGTTCAGTGTCCTTTCACACATGCAAGCTGTCATTTCAACATTTCATTCAAATTGGTTCATTTTAAATTTTCTACCATGGATGACACATGGACTTGTGAGTTGAAACTCCCCCCAACCTAAATTAGAGCATGTTTCCACACAGGTTGGGTGGTAATTATGGTTTGACAGGGTGGAATATAATTTTATGCCATGTGAAATATCAACATTAACTTACAATAATTAAATAAATGTACTAAAGATAATTAAGAGATAACAAATTGTTATGCACGTACTTGAAAATGTGGAGTATCTTTTGCAAGGAATGTGGAGGAAGTACTGGCTACCTTTTAAAAGTATAGTTGAATAATTAATGTAGCGGTGATGGAATGGAATGATGGTGAAGTGAAGTGATGGTGGAGTTATGGAAGAGAGAGAAGATGGAGATGGACGGATGGATGAATTTATTGGTGAAGAAGTGGATTCCCACAAAAGTGGAAATCTTTATTATGAAGTGATTGCATGCATACCTGGATTAGTCAGAAGGAGGGACACTAGGTCCACTTCCTTCAGCTATAGGAAGTTTGGAGGCTGGGTGCTAAAGAAATTGTTGCATGAATTCTTCCTTGGACACTGGTTTATGATATAATCTTAGACGGTGACCATTGGCCAATAGTTTGAATCTGATAGGTTCAATGGTTGTGAGTTGCACAGCACCATTGGGGAAGACTTTTGCAACTTCATATGGTCCCAACCATCATGCCTGGATTTTTCCTACATTATCTTGATACCTAGATTCATAAAGGAGTGCCCAGTCACCTAGTTAGAATTTATTTTCGTTTATGTATCTATCATGCCATTTGACCCTCTAATTTTTCACTACCTCAGTATGATGTAGGGTTTTCTTTCTCATCTCATCTAAAGCATTTAGCTACATGACTCTTTCCTTTTGTGCCTTGGATATGTCTATCCCAAGATCTAGTGGAGCCCTAAGAGTTTTATGCTCAAACTCAATAGGCATCATAGTTGTCTTCCCATATAGTAATTCAAAAGGAGTGAAACTTGTGGTCATCTTCCAAGTGGTCCTATAGGGCCAAACAACTTTTGGAAACCTATTTTCCCAATCCTTCCTATGAATAGCCATTGTTTTGGTCAAAATTGCCTCAATTTCCCTATTTGTTACCTCAACCTAGCCATTGGCCTGAGGGTGACAGGGGGTAGATTTCCTATGCCTCATATTATATTCATTGACTAATTTTGTGACAAGGGTTGATGTAAAATGTGCCCCTTGATCTATCACTATCTCCCTTGGAACCCCATAACGAGTGAAGATTTCCTCATAGAGGAATTCTGCAACCTTATTATCTCTAGCATGTTTCATAGCTTTAACTTCAACTCACTTGGTCACATAGTCAATGCAAACCAAGATGTAGGATTTTCCATTTGCTCGAGGATCAATGGGGCCTACAAAACCAAGCCCCCATTTATCAAATGGAGTGATGACTACCTAGGGGTAAAGTGGTATCTCATTATATTTAGTTGGTTGGCCCATCCTCTAACATCTATCACACTTCCTAGTATACTTTCTTGCATCCTTGTGAAGTGTGGGCCAGTAATACCCTGTGTTAAGAATATTCATTGTTGTCCTCTTGGCTACAAAATTCCCTCCATAGGATTCATTGTAACATGCATGCAGTATGTCATATACCTCATCTTCGCTTACACATATCCTCATTACATGATCTAGTCCAGTGTAGAATAAACATCCTACAATCCATGAGAAAGGATAAGTTTTCTCAATGAGCACCCTTCTCTCTTTTGGGGAGAAATGAGGAGGAACTATCCCTATAACCAGATAATTGGATATATCAGCATACTAGGGTGTATGCACACTGATGGAAAAAAAAATTTCATCAAGGAAAGAGTCATCTATGACTTGAGTTTCCTCTTATGTAGTCAATCTGGAGAGAAAGTCTACTACAACATTTTCCTTCTCTGGTTTATCAACAATGGTGATGTCAAACTTCTATATTAGCAACAACCATCTTGCTATCCTTCCTGAAATAAAGGGATTATTCATGAGGTATCTTATGGTTGCATGGTCTGTATGCACAAAGATCTGATAGTCTGTTATGTAGTGCCTAAATTTGTTAAAGGAATAGATGGCTGCCAACATTTCCTTTTTGTATAATTAAACTCAACCCCTCAGAGGTTTTGGCTAACAAAATAGATTGCATTCTTAATTGCTCCTTCTTTCTACCCCAAGACAACTCCTATAGCATAGTCTAATGCATTTGTATGAATATGAAAAGGAAGCTCCCAATTAGGTCCTTTGAGTACAGGAGCATGGGTTAAAGATGCTTTCAAATCAGAGAATGCTTTGTCATAGTCCTCTGTCCACTTGAACTCGACATCTTTAGTTAGAAGATTATACAGTGGTGCTGCCATTTTTCTAAAATCTTTGATGAAATGCCTATAGTATCTTGCATGTCCCAAGAAACTTCTGACATCTTTTTGCTTTGCAGGGATAGGCAGATTGATAATCACCTCAATCTTGGCAGGATCTACTTTAATTCCTTTACGAGAGATGTAGTGGTCAAGGAATACTCCTTCCTACATCATCATGAATCATTTCTCACTATTTAAGGACATATTATGGTCTTCACATCTCTATAAAAATTTCCTTATATTTTCTGATGCTTTTGTAAAATTAGTTCCATAGGTAGTAAAATCATCCATATAGATCTCCATGCAATCATGTGAGATATTTGAAAATATACTAATGACTGCTCTTTGAAAAGTTACAGGTGCATTACACAAACCAAATGGAAGTACTGAGTAGGCATAAGTCCCCCAAGGACATGTAAAGGTTGTCTTCTCTTGATCCTTAGGTGCAATATTTATCTAATTATAACTAGTGAATCCATCTAGAAAAGAAAAATATTGAATTCCTGCAAGTGAAACCAGTACTTGGTCAATGAAGTGAAGGGGAAAATGATCCTTTTTGTTGGAAGAGTTTAGCTCTCTTTAGTCAACACAAGCTCTCTATTTTCCTCCATTTTTGGGCATAACCACCAATGGAGACACCCATAGGCTGTCTAAGATAGGATAGATAAATCTTCCATCCAATATTTTTTGCAATTCCCCTTTGACAATCTTCCTCAATGCAGGATTGATTCTCCTTTGTGGCTATGTTACAAGAGTTTAGTCGTCTCTGATATATATCCTATTAGTATAGAGATTGGGGTCCAATCCTTTCATGTTATGGTAGTCCCATGCAAATGCATGTTGATGGGTCTTCAACAGGTTCATCAGGGACAATTGTTACTCTTGACTCAACTTCTTGTTAAATTTAGATATTTCCCTTTTGACACTTGCACTTGTGTGATTAACTCAATCATAGTTGTTTCATTAATTCTTGGAATTTTTAGTTCATGTGGAAACAATGTATGAAGCATATTAGTTGTTGTAGGAAGTTCAGTTGTAGGAAGAGTGGGCAGAAGTGTCTTCACTAGACTAGCAAAACCAGATTCCTAAGAGGATGATGATTCATCCACCTCACAATGGTTTTGAATGATGTTGGACAATACTTCATCTTCTTCCTGAAGCTGCATGAAAGAACTTCTACCTAACATCATGAGTTGTGCCACTGAATTGACTTCCTTGGCCTCTTCTCCAACATGTGGCCATATGGGGTTACCCATATCATGGGATGGTTGAGTAGGAGGGTAGAGATCAAGAATTTTGGTGCTTTTCCCATCAGAAATAGTCATGTCCTCTGACTGACATCCAATATAAGCATCTTCTATGGCTAGCCATGGCCTTCCTAGAATAATGGGATACCTACCTAGTGCAGCTTTAGGAGAAAGACTCATGAAATATTTTGGTTACTCCTAAGAGTCTAGAGTTACCACAAGGTATTCTACTATACCATCTAGTTTGACAGTGGAACTATTTGCAAGCTCATGACATTAGGAGTAGGTCTCATGTTTGTAATGTTTAGTTGTTACAGAATATCCCTAGTCATCACATTTATTATTGCTCCTAAGTCAATTAGAGCATTTTTTATTTAGATTCCATTTATAAAAACTCCTACCACAGGACTACCTCAGTCAGTGTACTTAGGAACAATAACTTTTCCAAGCATGATATCTACTAACTGTCCCACCACATGAACTATAGTGGGGTCTTTCTTTTTCCTCCCTAGCTTTTTGAGGCATGCTTCCTTGATTTCTTTGCCATATATGGGGAAATATTTTATGGCCTGAAATAAGAGTATCTTAACACATATTTGTTTCAGCTAATCCAAAATGTTAAAGGTTGTTTCCTCCTTCTCTTCCTTTTGTTTAAAAAATTCTAACCTTTGAGGAAATCGTAGATATTGACCAGTCTGTTGAACTAGTTCAGGATTTTTAGGAACACTTGGTTGAATGGGAACATTCTAATGCTCCTATTCTTCCACAAGAAGCTCAGTGATGATAGGAGTGGAAGGGGTTGGAAAATTGGTTCCTGAACATAGATGAATGTCACTCACACTCACAACATATGTAGGGAATTGATTAGGATTTGTAGAATAGACTGGCTGCTACTATGATTTGTTATTTGGGTTAGGTGTGGGTTGAGCTAGTAACTGAGTAAGTCTAGGTGTGCTTGAACTTGAGCTATTAGGAGGATGCATGATAGCAGGTTGCTAGGGTTGAGAAGGTGGCTGCATGTAGCTAGTTATCTAGTTTGGCCATTATTGTCCTCCCATCCATTGGGATGTCTACTGCTAGTTTCCTAGAGGTGGCTGACAATTCCCCTGAGATTTTTGCCACTAGGGTGAAGAGTTTTGGTGATTAGGCCAAGTGCTTAGATGGTTATTCCAAGGATGAGGTGGATATCCTCCATAGTTGGATGGATATGGGGGTTTCCATTGGTTACTAGATGTATAAGAATTGAAATAAGGCCCAACAAAAGATAATGGATCTAGTAGCATACCTTGTCTTGGAGCCCATGGTCTTTGTTGTGCAATGTAGTAGACTTGATCATAATCACCCTGGATTGGCTTGAACTCAGGTGGGATCTACTTGCTATCAATGTTAGCTACCATTTTGCATTTACAGTCCTTCTTTTGTCTGTAATGAGGGCAATATTCTGCCAACATTGCTTCTACCTCATTTTTATTTTTCTTGAAGTGTATCTAGCTGAGTAGCCAGATTGTTTATGATGTCTTGTTTGAAATCTACCAACAAATGAGTAATCTTGATCCTTGAAACTCCATTGGTGGATGATTTACCCATAGAGGATTGGTAACCTCGTCCTTTCTTTGAAGCTTCCCTAGAATAGTTATGACATATCTTCTTAATATCATCCCAAGGAACTTGGGTGATATCTCCTCCTCCCATCAGGTCTAAAGCATCAATGCAACTCTCATTGATTCCTCTAAGGAAGAAAAACTTTTGAGACTCTTCATTGAGTGTATGATGTGGAGATTTCTGCAGGAAAAATAGAAACCTTGAAATGTAGTCCTCCAGACTCTCATCTTCCTTCTACTGCATCCTAAAGATGTCATCTCCTCTCATATCACTACCCCTACAATATTCTTTGTACTTCTCAAGAATTTTTTTCTTTATGTCATCCCAAGTCTCAATAGTATTCCTACATAAGATCATAAAACATCTTAATGCAACTTCTTTCAAGGTGGTAGGAAACAACTTAAGCCTATGAGCATCAATGGTATAGTCATAGCTTCTATAGAGGATATCAAACCCAAACAAGAAAGTATAAGGTTCTTCTATGACAAGCCCATAGAACTTAGGAAGGACTAAAGTAGGGATGTTTTTGAGTTTATCAACTTCATTCTGATGAGAAATAGGGAATGGAAAAGATGGATGGTTGGGTTTGTTTTGGTTTGCATCACCCATGCCTGCTTGGTGGAGTTCCAAAGAAAATGGATTCTCAATTAGGTTTTTGTCTTTAGAGGAAGTTTCAGAATTGGTCAAATTGGGAAATGCATTAGCAAAAGGATGTGCATCTTCTTCTTCTTCATCTCTTGGTATATTTTGAAACTCTTCTAGCTGAAATGGATCAGGTTCATTAGGAAGGAATCTCCAATAAGCATCTCTTCTCCTTCCTCTATGCATGTAGCATCAACTCAGTATTAGCCAACTCGCACAAATAATTGGTGAAAGAATAGCAAGTCATTAATTTCCTAGATGAAGGGTATGCTAAGAACAAAATTTAGAAATGATACAACAAGAAAAATATACCAATGACTCCAAATAACTTCCTAGTTTGAAACCATCCCTGGTAGTGATGCCAAAAATGTTGGCCTCCTCTAATGGTTTAATAAATAAGCCCTTAGAGCTGTGACTTAGAGATTAGACATATGCACTAAGTAGCTATATCACTCATCATGAAGGTGCATTTAATTGTCAACCCAGGGACATAAACTTGAAATGGGTCAGCACTGTATGTGCACTAGGACTCCATTGTAATCATTCATAAACTAGGAAAGAAGAAATACTGGAAATGAAATGTTGGAAAGGAGTCAACTTAAAAACTGGGTATAAATCAACATCTACACTAAGTATTAACAACTGGATTGAAAATGAATGATAGAAATGGGAATTCCAACAAATAGATAGGAAACTACTATGTCTGCCTTGACTATAGGAACAATCATAGAATAGAATTTTAGTGGTTGCAAGAACAGACAATTGCTGAAACTGAAACTAACTACTAAACAGAAAATAAATTTTAAACTAAATGAGTGGAATCCTCACCAAGTGGGCCCCCTTGAGTGAGTCTTCCTTAAGCTAACATAAATGTAGCAAATCAGAATATCATATTATTTCTTGAAAACATCATTACAACATCTCAGCAATAGGACTGCATTACTAAAACTGGAAAATACAAGTACAATCTTAGAACATACAACCTTGTCAAAAGGGGCATCTAACCATTGTTTATAGAGAGAAAAAATACTGATCAACCCTAACTACCTAGGCAATCGACTCCATAAAAATAGGAGGATGCTACTTATTGAAAGCATAGAAAAAGATGGAGGAAGTTATGCATACACCAAATTGGTCAAAGCAGACTTGCTCCAACAAGAATCTAGCACAACAAACTCCCTAGAATTTCTCAACAAACAAATATGACTAGTAAGGAGGTAGTTACAATATTTTATTTGAACTAATAATTTCCCTACATTGGAAGTTTCCCTCCATTGAGATTTTTCCCTCCTTTGACCTTTTAATGACCACCTTTTTTATTCTCTTGGCAGTTGACGAGCTAGAAAGAATTTCTCCACTTTGCAAGCTTCGTTGACATCAACATCTACATAATGATATTAGCATGCACAAACAATTGTATAACCAAAATTACCTTAAATCAACATCTATTTAATCCACATGTAAATTAACATAGATAATTCACATAGCATGTTAATGTCATTAAAATTCACAAGGATAAACTTATGCCCAAGGTATATGGTTCTAAGAAAATACAATGGAAAATGTCAACAACCAATTGCCAAATTCTATGATAGCAACAATTAACATATAATAAACACTATCAAAATTGAGCCATTAATTGGACTCATCAGTCTCTATGGTGGATTTTTTGGTCCTTGACCATGTCCTTGATCCTTTTCTTAAGGCCTATTCACCTTAGCTCTTTTTCGCTACTAATGTTGTCTACCATACTCATCCCTACATCTCTAACCACCAACATCCCTCCCATCTAGTTCCATAAATCATAAAGGTATATGTGTAAAAAATAAAGTATCATACTCACTAATGGTCCCATGATCATCATCGCCGTCTACATTCACCATCAAATAGGAGCAAGGTGATCAAAATCAGTTATGGTTGTATGAACTAATAGTATGGCCCCACACTCTATTATCTCTTTGACTATGTGGGTAAATACAATAACATAATTATGTATGTGTACTATACACCTCTCCCAAAACCATCTCATCACCCTTTTTGGGAGATATCTTTGTAGGATATGAGGGGTGTGGATGATGAGCCACCTAATCTATTGATAGTAAGTGAGATGCTCATCATCATCATCCCAAGCCTCAACATCTACCCATGGTCTCCATGTAAACTTTCATGTTGTCAATCACTCTGCTCCAATAGGGAAGTGATGGGAAAGGTAGTTGATGTCACAACTTGCATCATTTAATTCCTGTTTTGCAACTTTTCTTGCACCTCACATTACATATTTATTTTAAATAAATTATTCACATAATTATCCACCACCAATTTAATTGATTAAAATAATTAAGCCATATTTAATATTTAATTATTAATTAATTGCAATATATGATTTTCAAAATAATTAAAATATTTAAATATTTAAATATCATTTAATCCAACATTAAAATAATTAATTTATTTCAATCATTAAGATAAATCATAACTATAAATGCCCTCATAAATAAAATAAGACAAAACACATAACACAACACTCAATGACGACAATTACACGAAAATCAACTATACCAAACAAATGAGACGACCTGACATCATGGAACGGGAGGACTTCATCGTCACCTCTGTATCAACATTTATCCGTTGGGTTATTTGGTGCTCGCCCTGTCCTGCCGAAGCAGGTGGAATCGAGACTTGTACCTGCAGTCCTGCATACAAACGAAGTTGTGTACATGTGCATATATACATATATATCAAAGCATTAAATCAAAATACTGCATTGTGAGAAGGAATCGCAACATAGCAGGGCACTCGCGAACGAGTAATGCTATATTGTCCTTCGTCACACTTATTCTAACAATTATAACATAATCAATTAATTACATTTCTAACTAACAATCATCTCATAACATATTAAATTAAATCACTGCATCATATCATAATTCCTATTTTGCAACTTTTCTTGCACCTCACATTACATATTTATTTTAAATAAATTATTCACATAATTATCCACCACCAATTTAATTGATTAAAATAATTAAGCCATATTTAATATTTAATTATTAATTAATTGCAATATATGATTTTCAAAATAATTAAAATATTTAAATATTTAAATATCATTTAATCCAACATTAAAATAATTAATTTATTTCAATCATTAAGATAAATCATAACTATAAATGCCCTCATAAATAAAATAAGACAAAACACATAACACAACACTCAATGACGACAATTACACGAAAATCAACTATACCAAACAGATGAGACGACCTGACATCATGGAACGGGAGGACTTCATCGTCACCTCTATATCAACATTTATCCGTTGGGTTATTTGGTGCTCGCCCTGTCCTGCCGAAGCAGGTGGAATCGAGACTTGTACCTGCAGATCCTGCATACAAACGAAGTTGTGTACATGTGCATATATACATATATATCAAAGCATTAAATCAAAAATCTGCATTGTGAGAAGGAATCGCAACATAGCAGGGCACTTTCATGACGAGTAATGCTATATTGTCCTTCGTCACACTTATTCTAACAATTATAACATAATCAATTAATTACATTTCTAACTAACAATCATCTCATAACATATTAAATTAAATCACTGCATCATATCATAATTCCTGTTTTGCAACTTTTCTTGCACCTCACATTACATATTTATTTTAAATAAATTATTCACATAATTATCCACCACCAATTTAATTGATTAAAATAATTAAGCCATATTTAATATTTAATTATTAATTAATTGCAATATATGATTTTCAAAATAATTAAAATATTTAAATATTTAAATATCATTTAATCCAACATTAAAATAATTAATTTATTTCAATCATTAAGATAAATCATAACTATAAATGCCCTCATAAATAAAATAAGACAAAACACATAACACAACACTCAATGACGACAATTACACGAAAATCAACTATACCAAACAGATGAGACGACCTGACATCATGGAACGGGAGGACTTCATCGTCACCTCTATATCAACATTTATCCGTTGGGTTATTTGGTGCTCGCCCTGTCCTGCCGAAGCAGGTGGAATCGAGACTTGTACCTGCAGTCCTGCATACAAACGAAGTTGTGTACATGTGCATATATACATATATATCAAAGCATTAAATCAAAATACTGCATTGTGAGAAGGAATCGCAACATAGCAGGGCACTCGCAAACGAGTAATGCTATATTGTCCTTCGTCACACTTATTCTAACAATTATAACATAATCAATTAATTACATTTCTAACTAACAATCATCTCATAACATATTAAATTAAATCACTGCATCATATCATAATTCCTATTTTGCAACTTTTCTTGCACCTCACATTACATATTTATTTTAAATAAATTATTCACATAATTATCCACCACCAATTTAATTGATTAAAATAATTAAGCCATATTTAATATTTAATTATTAATTAATTGCAATATATGATTTTCAAAATAATTAAAATATTTAAATGCACCTTCATGATGGTATTATAGCTGGGTGCATATGTCTAATATTTTTGAAATCATATATTGCCATTAATTAATAATTAAATATTAAATATCAATAATTTTAATCGAGCCAAAATTGGTGGATATTATTTGAAATTTAATAAAAAAATGAAAAAAGATTATGATGATGATCTTGATTTAATTTAATATGTTATGAGATGATTGACAGTTAAAATATAATTAATTGATTATGTTGCTTGGTTTAGGCTAAGTGTGCCGAAGGAACATTTAGCATTGCTTCGGCGTGCACGCTGTCGCCTTCTCAATGCGTATTTTGATTTGTCGCGTATATGTATGTATGCGCATGTACGCAACTTTGCTTTGAGGCTGCGGTAGAAGTCGATTCCACACACTTCGGCAGGCGGCATAAATAACCCGGATAAATGTTGATCGAGGTGACGATGGTCTCCGTTCCCGCTCGATGGGAAGTGTTCATGCGTTTGTATAGGTGCACTTTTGGTTTTCTTTTTTTATGAGAGTGATATAGTTATGATTTGTCTTAATGATTGAAATAAATTGGTATTTTAATGTTGGATTAAATGATATTTAAATATTTAAATATTTTAATTATTTTGAAAATCTCTATTACATTATTAATAATTAAATATTGAATATAATTAGTTTTAATCAATTAAAAGTGGTGAATAATTATGTGAATAATTTATTTAAAATAAATATGTAATGTGAGGTGCAAAAAAAGCAATAAAAGAATAAAAAGACAGTGTGAGCCAATAGGAATGGAGAGTTGGGAAAAAGCTAGTTTTAAAAGAATTGATTTTTCTTTTAATCTTGGATTTTTGGAGAGCTTTGAAGAGAGGAGGAATATTTTTTATTTAATTATGAATTTTTGAGAAGTTCTCACACACACACAGAAGATCAGAAAGTTGAAGTTGCTCAAGTCATTGTTGAGTTCGTTCTGGACTAAGGATTGGAATCGGGTTCGAGGGCATCAGAGTCAAGCAGGCATCTTCAGATTTGCATTGGACTCCAGGTTCCTCTCGTAGTCTTCCTTTTGTACCCTTTTTCTTTTATCTGTCTGCTTCAGAAAAGAAAAGTATATCTGATTAAAATGAATTTTTTGAATATAGGAAAAACTACTGTTGAAAACTGAAACTAGAGAAAATTATTAGATTGGAAAACAAAGAGAATCATAGTAATTATATTGTCCAATTTGTTTGTCAAAACAAGAACCCCGATCCTCTGAAACTTTTCAATCTATAAACGATAGAATTGTAGAAAAGATAATTTTCTTGTTGAAGATAATAAATTTGGGGTTTTGTCAGTATATTAAAACATGAGTGGATGTATTTATTGTTTTGTAATTTCTTTTCTTTGTTTGTTTCATACCTCTGTACTTTTACCAGAAGGGATATATATATATATACTATTTTATATTGATCTGGTTACCATGAAAATATATATATATATATATATATATATATTTTCTGATTTATATTGGTCTATCTGTTTACCATGAATATATATATATATATATATATATATATATATATATATATATATATATATATATATATATATATATATATATATATATATATATATTTTCTGAGTTATATTAGTCTATTTACCTAGAATATATATATCTTGGTTTATATTGGGTTGTTTTCAATAAACAAATTTATGGATGTGTCGGCCGTCTTGGCCATCAATGAAAATTTTTCATTTTCGAAATTTTCTTTTAAAAAAAATAAAATTTCAAAGTTGTGAAATCGAAAGCTAGATTTTTTTTTTTAAAAGTTTGGGGTCGAATTTTTTTATTTTAAATAAATTTTGGTATTGGGTTGGGAGGGCACCATGCCATACCCACACCCATATGTGAGGCCCTTGGCGGTCATCAGGGCTATTTGTCTTGTAGTCCGGCTAACTCTTGATGCGTGGGGCTGCTTCTCTGACCTGGCGATCCGTGCTTAGAGTAAACCATTATGGCTTTTAAAAAATTTATTAAGTTTTTTTTTTTTTTTGTTTCATTTTTTTTATGGTAGATTTAATAAATATATATATTATATATATATATATTTATATTTATATATTTTATATTTTTATAATTTTAAATGTATTTGATAATTTTCAAAATACAATGGTAATGGGGTTTATAAATGAAATTTTAATTAGTTTAGGTAATGTATTTATTCAAGATGAATTGTAGTTATTTTTTTATTTATTTTTTTATGTAAATTCATTATATTGGAATAATGTAGTTTTGTATTGTGTTAATAGATAAGTAATTGCTTTGTATTTTTAAATAGGCACCGTTTATGTTAACTATTATTTGATTTGAAATAAATATGTTAGACAAGCTTTAGCTTTTTGTGGTGATTGTGGGTTTTATTGTGACAATCGTTTTGGGTTATTCCTTGAGAATGGTTTTAACCTTACTGGTGTAATCTTGCTATTTGGATGTAAGTTTTCCCGTTACGCTATATTCTTCTTTATCGTTTGTGTTGACCCGTGGGGACTCTATCGTATTTTAACCTTAGTCCAGAGACATGTTTATTGTTGGAGTTGTCTTCGTCTTGGTTATACCTGTGGTTTCAAAGATTTGTAATTTGTGCTTGGAAGGGTTGGACATTTTCTTATGATAGTTTGTTATGGATTGTCGCGAGAGGAATAATACCTCGTATATGTGATTCGAGTATTATGTTTCTTTTTGATTTGGTCCAACCCTTGCCGATGTGAGATATGTTAGGGGTCATAGGAGGGAGAGTGGCTCTTCGTGGGCGTCGGCGCCTCGGATGAGGAAGGGCCAGGATAACCCACGAAAGAGTAGTAAACAAGTGATAACCTAAACAATAGATTTAGGGGGTTGGGTAGTTAAAAAACACAAGATAATAAAACTTTGGATTCCTCGGCTATGCCTTAGGGCTACCTTAGACTAGTGATAGACTGAGAAGGCCGTGGTCGGCATAGTCATAGTCTCGGCTTCACAAGAGACGGTTGGCTCCGCATCAGCTACCGTATGGTGTCGGCGCCTCAGTTAGGAGGAAGTGCCAGGAGATCCATAGATGGGTGCCGGCGCCTCAGTTGGAGGAAGGGCCAGGAGAATCCCATGAGAGCGATGCGATGACACTCTCCACTTGACACCCTTGTTGTTTCGTTGTTGTTGCCTCTGGATGTCATCTCTTTATGATGTTTCTTTAAATTCTTGTGAATTGATTCTTGATTGTTAAGTGATAGTACTTCATGTTATCGTAATGAGTTCTTGGCTTAATCTTGTCATGTGATTTGTGAAATTTGATGGTTGTTCTTTGTAAGCTTTGAGTTGTACTTGTTTTATATCATATTGTGGTTGAGTCGGTTGACATTCATGGTCGGGTTCACTTCCTCGTCACCTCTGAGCACGGGGGGTGAGTTACTTGTAATTCACATGGTTGGGTGGAACGTGCTCCGCACCCGTTGGGTTCCCCATCAACGTCTTGTCTTCTCAGCTTTCCGCAGTGCAGATGTTCTAGTGATCAGTTGTACTTCATATTCATTATTCTTGTATCAATCTCCATGTTGGGAAATTCAATGTAATTCATGTATCAAAGAAAATTGTAATGTAATATTATTTCAATGATGTAATAGTTAGGTTTGATTTGGATCTTGTTAAAATATTTATCATGGATGTAATTATGCGATGTTATCATACTCACATCATGGCTATCAGTTGTATCATTGTATATGGTTTTCATAAATTAAATGGTTATGTTGTTTTCGTTATCTTTATTTTGTTTTGTGGTTGCAATGTAACCTCGCGTGCCCTAGAGAACCAAGTGTATTAATGTTATGTGTTTTGCTATGTGATTTTGGTTTAATGTTGTTACATGTTACTTTTATTATTATGTTTTTAAAAAAAAATTATTCGCGTTATGTGTGTGTTATCTAGGGTTTGCACGACGGGCGTTACAATATGAGGGGTGTGGATGATGAGCCACCTAATCTATTGATAGTAAGTGAGATGCTCATCATCATCATCCCAAGCCTCAACATCTACCCATGGTCTCCATGTAAACTTTCATGTTGTCAATCACTCTGCTCCAATAGGGAAGTGATGGGAAAGGTAGTTGATGTCACAACTTGCATCATTTAATCAATTATTTATTGAACCGGGTGTGTCTCAAAGCTATATGCGATAAGGATGGTTGTCACAGATTCTTGGAGGGTTTTTCACTCTAAACAGTGACTTCAGGTATCAATTTGGCTCCTTCAGGAGCTTTCAGGAGTTGTTAGGAGTTGAACTACAATGACTAATTCCTAAGGATTAATTTTATCTCATTTCCTAAACTAAAGTTCTATTGACTTAGTTTTGACTTCATTAGACTTGGTTGAGACCAATTCATGGAAAAAAATAACATTTAATTTAATTCTTAATCTAAAGAACGAAATCAAATTAATTCTACTTTGCTTCAAAAATAAATCTATCTTAAGATTTTCTGAAAATTAAATGCTATTTTAAGAATAGAAATAAACTACAAGGGAATGACAATTAATCTAGAAAACATAAATACTAATTTCCATGAACAGATTTCCAACAAACTTCAATTCCATCTTTTCATAAGTTCCCATCATTTCTTCTAATTAAACTTTAATAAATAATTACCAAACTTAATTCCTACAAACAACATCTAAATCTAATTATTTTAATAAACCTTACAATGAATCTAACCATGATAAACTAAAATTAAAAGTGATTCAAGCAGAATTAACTTATCCAGATTTAACATCCAATAAACTAAAAATGATTCAACAACGTATCATTCCAAAATTGATATCTAACATTTCAAATTTAATATTGATAAACAAAAATAGAATAACTTAATCAAATACCATCACAAGATCAATCCCAAAGGTTGAGCGGGCCCTGCTCTTCCTCAGGTAAGATCTCTTAACATAGAGCTTTGAGTCAACTTCTTGTTTTCATTCAAATTGATCAAAGTGGGACGTAGAACAAATTATTGCCATCAATTATAGAATTCTGATTGAAAATTATCTAACTCCTAACTAAAATAGAACATGGATATTTATAAACATATCCTTATTGAATTCATAACATGGCAATTAACTACCAAAATTCAAGGCACCTAACTAATGATTTAAATAAAAATAAAGCAGAACTAAAACAGGACTGAGAATAGACATGGGGAAATATGCTAGATTGGCGTTGGGAGTAAAAGATCCATAACTGACTACAAAGAAGCTAATTTTGACTTGAGTGATTCATCTTCCAGCTAGGCTGATCAATGGTGTGATTATCTTCTTTAGCTAAATAAGGAGTTTAACTTCATCATCGGCTTTTAAATATCTTGTATAAAACCCTTAAGAAAAGGATAACAATTATGGCAGAAAAATATCAACACTGCATAATTATCTCATTGATATCATCATAAAGAAATGCATTTAACATAAACCATCACTTCAAATATATCTACCAAATTAGCTAAACATAAAGAAAAATAAGTAAATATATTAATCTATAGTCTACTGCTAGTCATGTCAATTAACAAAAATAACAAATCTTTTAAACATGAAATGATTTAAATGAAAGTATCCTTGAGCCTCTCATCATGCTTCACCACTTGTTATGGACCATGTACTCATGGTTCCTCATCAAGAATAATGGTGGTCTCCTTTTCCTTGTTAAGTGTCTCCATCCAAATGCAATAGTCGAATGTACTCCTTCCCTGTATTGGTGCGGTAATCTACTATTGAGTGCAAAGCCATGGTTTTGTCTTAGCTTCTCAAACCATGGTCTTATCACTCCCTCAGGTATATTGGGTGTTTCCTTGAGCTTTGGGGTAGGCATATTGATAATTTTCATTCTAAACTGCATGCCAACCCAAAATTATTGTTGCTACTCAATCAAAGTGATCACATGTCTTACTCTTATCAAATTCCATCTGAGATTGTTTGGATTAATTGGCTCCCTTCTTCTTACTGACTCAGGAATGAGTTGATATCTTTCCTCATAGGAGTTTATTTCCAATGGGGGAAGTTTCCCTTCTATATTATGGAATGCAGAGATACTATTGGGAAAATTTGAAACATAAAGAGGATTGATGTGATTCAGCCTTATCACTGATCATACATTTGTGATATATTTCTCTGCATGAGGCATCTCGAGCCTCATTGGTAAACCATACTTTTTCTGAGCCTCCTTATATTTTTCCATTCTTCTTGACCATTCAACCTGATTCTGCATTAAGGAGACAAAGGATCTGATTTCTAGCTCACCAACATAAACATTCAACAGAGAATCATCATTATCTCCCATTAAAAAGTCATGCTAGAAAAAATCACACATTTGATTTTCAATGTTAGGGTGGCTTTGGAAGTAATCCTACAAAAAATCTCTATCATTGTGATAATCTAGGCTTCTTCCCAAAAATAATGGATTAAGCTTCCATTCTAGAAACTTTTCTCTAAGAAACAGAGCATATACCCTAGTTGGTCTTCTCATTGAAAGCATCACATAACTTATCTCTACTCCCTGTTCAAGTCTTCTTTCAATCTCATTCTTTTCTTCCTCTAACTTTTGTACCTACTTTTTCAGTTGATCATTTTCATGTTTGAATTTTAGGGCTGCCAGGGAGAGATACATAGGTTGGGTTTTTAGTGGCACATTTGATGGAATGGGAGGCAGAGCAAGGTAGCGTGATGGGGCCACTGAAGTAGAGGCTTCATGTGAATAAAATTGAATAGATTGTTGTTTTAATTTCTCTTCCTTTTGTTGCAATTCTTCTTTTAATTTTATAATTTCCTCAGCATTTTCTAATACTTGTACACTAGCTTGTTGTAGGGAATCCTTAGTTTTATTCAATTGTTCTCTATACCTTGCTTCACTTTGTCCAATTTGTGTTTCCATTTCCTGAGTTTTATTGAGGGATTGCTACAATTCCTCTTCCTTTCTTCTCAATTTTTCCTCAAGGAATTGCATGTTTTTACTTTCTTGTTCTAATTCAACTTCCAATTAGGATATTTTCATAGCTCTTAACAATTCCTCATTTTCTAATTCCTCTTCATTCAATTTTTCATGAATTTCCTCCTTTTCAATCAATGGTTCTTTTCCTTTTCTTTTCTCATAAGGTGAAGAAGATGAAGGGGATGCCATGGTTTCCTCTTGTTCAAATTCCTCTGATGCTTCTTTCTCTTCAAATTGTGCCTCAGACTCTTCAGTAGAGCCATGGAATTAAAAAATAGGGGTTCTTTTAGGAGTCAGCATTGGGCTTTCAGGAGGGCTTTGAGGTTGCTCAGAAGAATGTATTGGTGTGCTGGTTTCTTCATGTCCTTCAATAGTTTCTATTGGGCTTTCAAAAATAGGGGTTTGAATTGTAGGTGTCTCTTCAAGGGTGGACACAATGGTTTCAACATGGCTAGGTCTTTCTTTATGCAAATCTTTCTTTTTCTTTTTGGAACTAGTATGGGCTACCCTAGAGGATTCTTGTAATTTCCTTTTACCCCTCTTCTATTTTTCCTTGGAAGATTCACCCTTTTCAATCTTTGACCTTTTTGTTGCAGGCCCCTTTGTGGGTTTCCCTTTCTGCTTTTCTATGAGTGGGGACAAAAATTCTAACCAACCCTATTTCCTAGATTCTTTCTTTAAGAAATGGTGCTTAATTATCAAATGAATTAACCCTTGATATTTTATAGAAGATTCCCCTCTAGACTTTACCCTCAAAATCATGGAAGCAATTTTTTGGAACAAAAATGCTGGCAAGATTTATCCTAGTAGAGGGCTTTGTCTATCCATACCTTAAATGTATCAATAGCCACATTCACAGCCCTAATATAGTGTCATATTACCCTTTGCAAGTGAAGAATTTCATGAGCCATCTTGCAATAGTTCTCCATGGCTCATCCAAACTATTACGAGCTATTTCGTGTTTGTCTCCCTTATGCATTAGAATTTCTAGCCTTCTTTCCAGCTCTTGGTGAAATGTTACCACCAACTTCTCAAATTTGACTCAGCCTTTGTTAACTGGTTTCCCTTCAGCTGGAATTCCAAAAATTTCAATTACTATTCCTGGAGTGACTTCAATGATTTCACCCCTCACCTTGGTGACATTTACATGAAAATTTCTCATGAATTCCTCTATGATTTATGGCTGAAAACCTTCATATTTCATTATAAAATCAAGCCATCCAGCTTTGCTTAACAATCTCCTTATTTTTGAATCAAGAGTGAAGTTTTCTTGCTCTGCATTCCTCCTGTTCCCCATTTCTTTCTATCAACAATGGCAAGCTTCAACACTGGCGGACTTCAACTAGAAAAATGTAGAATGATTTTCCTTGTTTTTGGAGTAGCCAATTTGAATAATGACATGACGTGTCATTAATTATTTGAATTAACTTCCTTTACTGCTCTGTACGATTCACACACCATAAATTATATTTGCAATTTAATTCACAAAGTTGGAAGGATTTTTGAAAAGACAGGCAAATCTCTACATGATCCACAATTATTACTGATATCATCCAATGTCACATCATTCCTTATATAAACTATCCCACCACTTTTTGAAATGATTAAAAGGAATTTATTACCGTTATTAACAACAATATGGCGGAGATGTCTAGACTTATAAATATTTACCTATTTTACATTAGTCTAACTACTTTAGAAAATAATATTCACATTAAATGTGCACCTCAATTTATTGCGAGCTTTTGAGTTCTTTAGGAGCCTTCAGGAGTTCTCAGGAGCTTGGAACTTCAAGAGTTGTCGAGCCAAATAAAGTCTTCACCTTCAAGATCTTCTGGAGATTTGGGATCTTTTAGGAGCTCTTTAGGGAGATTCAGGGGCTTTCAGGAGTTAACTTAGATAGACCACCATTTGCTGGTTTTTAGTCATCTTTTTTTTTTCTTTTTTCTTTTTGGAAAGAAAATTGCCATTTACTGGTTTTCAATTTACTTCCTTTTTTAGCAAGGTAAACTACCATTTGTTGGTTTTCAATCTACCTTGTTATTCATGCCTTCTTCAAAGGTTCAAAGATATTCTCTCATGGAAGAGATGTCTTCCATGATAAAATGTTCAATTTTGTGTTACAGTTCATCTAGAAATTCCTCCTTTGTTGCTGGCTTATGATATGTTTTTAGTCGATGACCATTAACTAGCATGAATCTCTTTTCTCCATCAATCGGAACCAATTGGACAACTCCATTTTCAAATACTTGTTCTATCTCATAGGGTCCTAACCATCTGGTATGGAACTTCCCCTTAAAATCTTCAAATCTAGAGTCAAATAACAATGCTCAATCTCCTTCTTTGAACTATCTCAACACAATATGTTTATCATGTCATTCCTTCCTTTGCTTTTGAATCACCTCAGTATGTTGAAGTGCCTCCATTCTCATTTCATCAAGTTTGTTGAGCTGCAAAATTCTACTTTTCTCATATTCAGGTAAATCAATTCCAATTTCTACTCTTGTTTTCAATGTTTTTAATTCAAAATAAATTGGCATGACTAGTTTTTTCCCATACACAAGTTCATATGGAGAAAACCTAGTTTTTGTTTTCCATGTGGTATTATAGGCCCATATTGCTTCATCCAACCTATCTACCCAATCTATTCTCTTCAATAAAACTAATTTTGTTAGGATATTCTCTAATTCTCAGTTAGTGACCTCCACTTGTCCATTCACCTAAGGGTGATATGGCAAAGATTATCTATGAGTCATTTGGTATCTCTGAAAAAATGCTTCCATCATTGTTGATACAAACTATGGTCCTTGGTCTGAAACAATTTCTCTAGGTGCACCAAATCTCTGAAGAATTTGGTTGTAAAGAAAATCTGCAACTTTATCTTCTTTTGTTGCTGGTAATGCTTTCACCTCAGTCCATTTTGTTGCATAAGCTATACAAACAAGTATGTAACATTTCCCTTTTGAAGGTGGATGTATTGTTCCCACAAAATCGATGCCCCATTTTTCAAATGGTTCTAGAGCTATTTGTGGTTGAAACGACATCTCCATGGTTGGCATGGGTCTTCCCATCCTTTGTCATTGATGGCCAAAAGTAGCTAGCTCGTAAGATCTAGTGAACTATTCTCACAACTGAATAGTGTCCTCCTTCAAGCTTATGATGACAGGCGTGTACTACATCATAGACATCTAACTTAACTACACATCTTTGTAAAATATGGTCATGGAACAATTTAAATAAAAGACCATTAATCCACTGAAATATTGAACTTTCATGAATTAACCTCTTTTTTTGTTTATGACTAAAGTGACTTGAGCATTTCCCTATTACAAGGTAATTTTCCAAATCAACAAACCATGGTGGATGAATTGACATAGCAAATAGATGTTCATCAGGAAATGTATCATCCACTAGTTCTTAATTATCCTGTAAAATAATTCTGGAAAGAAATTCAGTAACATTGTCTATTCCAGGCTTATCAATGATAGTTACATCAAATTCCTACAACAAAAATAACCATCTAATAATGTATCCACCTACTATAACCTTGTTCATCAAATATCTAATTGTAGCATGGTCTGTATGTATGTAAACTTTGTACACCTATAATATAATGCTTGAATTTGTTAATTGCATATACTACAACTAAAAATTCATTTTCTATTGTTGTGTAGTTTCTTTCACTAGGATTTAAGTTTTTGCTAACATAATAGATTGCATGCATGACATCATTATCATCCTTTTGTCCTAATATTGCTCCAATAGCTAAACATGATGCATTGAATTGTATGTGAAATGGTTCTCCCCAAATTGGTCCTTTGATAATTGGAAAAGCTGTTAAATCTATTTTAATTGTCTCAAAAGATTTTTGACAATCTTTAGTCCATACAAACTCCTCTTCTTTCTTGAGTAGTGTAAATAGTGGTGCTGCAATTTTACAAAATCCTTCTATAAACCTTCTATAATACCCATCATGCCCAAGAAAACTTCGAACACTAGTTTGGTTCTTAGGGATCTCAATGTTCTGTATGATCTCAACTTTCTTGGGATCAACCTTTATCCCCTCTTTTGAGATGTGATGTCCTAGAACAATGCCCTTTGTCATCATAATGGAACTCTTTTCATGATTGAGTGATAATCTATGATCTTTACAGCATTGCAAAACCTTTTCTAAGTTTTGTAGTTCTTCATTAAATGTTTTAGAATGGACTATAAATTCATCCATATAAATCTTTACCCAGGAAGTGGTGAAATCTGCAAATATTGCAAGTACTACTCTTTGAAATGTGGCTAGTGCATTACATAGTCCAAATGGTAAGATTGTATATGTGTACGTACCCCAAGGATAGGTAAATGTAGTTTTGTCTTGATCTTCAGGGGCTACTTGGATTTGGTTATATCTACTAAAGCCATCAACAAAAGAGAAGTAGTTGCTACCTGCTAGGTTATCTAGTACTTGGTTGATGAATGAAAATGAGAAATGGTCTTTCTTTGTGGCTTTATTCAATTCTCGATAATCTATGCACACACAGCATTTACAATTCTTCTTGGGGACTATAACTAGTGGAGAAACCCATTGACTATCAAAGATTAGGTATATGAATCCTACATTAAGTAGCTTCTCTATTTCTTTTTTAACAATGTCGTGAAGAATAGGATTGATATGCCTTTGTCCTTGTCTGATTGGTCTTACATCTTCTATGTAAATGTGGTGACTACAAATTGAAGGATGGATTCCTCTCATATCAATATACTCCCAAGAAAATGCTTCAGTGTGTTTTTCTAAAGTTTCATTCAATTCTTTTTCTTGCGTTGGGGATAAAGATGAATTAATATTGAGAGGTTTATCTCCTGCTACTATAATCTCTTTGGTGTCTTTCGTGGAATCAATGGATTCTTCAACAAGTGTATTTAGAGGGAAAGAGTGTTGTTCATGTAATATTTTTTTCCAATTTTCTTTCTCAATTTCTCACATAAACTCTTCATCCTCACATTATTGAACATGTTCAACTATGGTAACCATGGATAACTCCACAATACTGTCACCCTCTGATTCTAAATCTTCATCCACCCAAATTTGAATGTATGGTTGAATTGACAGTTGTACTGGTGGATAGAGTGATAATTCTTTCTATTTTTGGCCATTTGAAATGATCATGCTTCCAGATCTACAATCAATTAAGGTAGCAATAGAAGCCAACCATGGTCTACCCAATATGATTAGATATCCAAAATCATTCTTCCTAGCTTTAAGAACTAAAAAGTCAACTGGGTAGTCCCATATGTCAATGATAACATGATCTCTTCTATAATACCTTCTGGATTTGTAGTAGATTGGTCAACCAACTATAGAATAGTTGTTGTTGGCCGAATAGTTGTCATTCCTAGCATTAAAACCGTACCAGATGTGATAACATTCATGGAAACTCCTAAATCAATTAGGACATTGTTAACCTCCCCTCCATTTATACTCAAGGTAATCATAGGACTTCCAGGATCATTATATTTCTAAGGAAGAAATCATCCTGATAGTACATCAGTTAGTTTTGTCCCTACTTGTATTTTGGGAGGTAGCTTCTTCTTTCTCCCTGTATTTTTCATGCAGATGGATTTTACTAACTGGTTTATCTCTGGTATGTCCTTAATTGCTTGCAACAATGTTATTTCAATGTTTTTTTTCTTCAACTCACAAAGAGGTTGAGAGTTTTCAGGAGTGATTTTTTCTTCCTTTAATCTCTCAAGGTAAGGTGCATGTTTGACGTTTTGTTCCTCTTCAATTTTTTGTATTTCTACTGAAGTGTCAATTTCTTCCCCACCTTCTTGAGCTTTTTTTGCTAGTTTAGATTGAATAGTTCAGTTTCTTAGTTGAATATCATTAGCATCAGTTACATTCAAATTAGGGGGATTTACATCATTATAGGTATTTCTTGGATTTACATCCGGTTGAGCTGGTAATTGAGGCTAATTCACTTGGTCATTAGTGGCATTAGGAGCATTTATCACATGGGTTGTTTGTTCCCAGGGACATTTTTTTCCTTGGTTTTTCCATGGTTGGAACTGCGTCTGATTTTGTTCCCATGATGGCTGATTTGACTGCCATTGTGACTAGTTCCATTGGGGATTCATCCATTCAAGCTATCCCTAATATGTAGGTGCTGGTTGTGGTTGATATGGAGGGATCCATTGGTTTTTTTTTTCCAAGGGTTTTGATTCTAATTTGATGTTGAACCATACTATCTTTGGTTTGAATTATATCCTATGTTTTGAGGTCTTTGGCCTACAAAATTATGTTCCTCTTCAACCACTGGTGATTTCTTCAGATTTCTTTTTATTCCAGCCAAAAGATTACAGGAACTTGTTGAGTGTGGTTTCTCACAAATCTCACAGATATCAACTTGATTCAATGGACACTCTCTTAAAAGGTGTTTACCCCCACACTTGAAACAATAAATAGATAATGGTTCAGCGGTCTTCTTATCTCCTTGCATGTTGAGATGAAGAAGTAAATCAATTTTCATGTTTGCTAATTCCTCCATTACTTCTGACACATCAGTTGTATGAGCCTTGTTTCTTCTGGAGTTTCTAGTTCCTACCCTAGTTCTATAGTAGTTTCTACATATTTTGATAATGTCTTCCAAGGAAAGCTTGTTAATGCCTCCCTTTCCCATAAGATTTGAGGACTCTTATTTTTTCATCAATTCCCCTATGGAATATTGTTTTTCTAATTTCACCATCCAACCCATTAGTACACCTCTGATGCACAAAATGGAACCTATCAACATAGTCTTCTAAACTTTCATCCTCCATTTGACTTATTCAGAACAATTCCTCCTTTCTATCCCTTACTTTGTAGTAGTATTGATACTTATCCAAGAATTTAGTCTCCATTTGTTGCCAAGTTGCAATTGTTCCTGCACCTAATCCCATGAGCCATCATAAAGTTGATTCTTTCAATGCAGAAGGAAACAACTTCAACTTCTGATTATCATTTGTGTATTCATAGGTTTGGCACAAAACTTTGAACTCAAAAAGGAACTGATCAGGATCCTCATATGTTTTCCCTCTAAAGGTAGGAAAAACTGAGGGTGAGATATTTTTCATAGGAGGTTCAAAAATTTGTCTTTCAAGATTGATAGGAAAAGAGGTCCTATTGGCTAGTGGATGTTCAGTTTTTTCACCCATTTCTTCTTCCTGAAATGGATCTATATTCTCTTCTTGATTGTCTATCTATTGTTCTTAGTTATCTTCTTTCTTTTTGATCTAGTATTGTTGAATATCTTCCTAATCAAAATCAAGATTTCTTCAAAAATTTACATTTTGTGGAAGAAAACACCCTAGATGGTCTCTATTTCGTCTCATCCATAATTAAGGTTTATCTTCCTTATCAACACTAAGGCTTCACACTTAATAGCCAAATATTTTAATCCCCGACAACGACACCAAAAATGATGGGCAAGGTCGTTGATGTCACAAATTGCATCATTTAATCAATTATTTATCAAATTGGGTGTGTCTCAGAGCTATATGCAATAAGGATGGTTGTCACAGATTTTTGGGGGGTTTTGCATGTAAATAGTGACTTTAGCAATCGATTTGGCTCCTTCAGGAGCTTTCAGGAGCTTTTTGGAGCTCTCAGGAGCTAAACTATAGGGACTAATTCCTAAGGATTAATTATATCTTATTTCCTAAACTAAAGTTTTGTTGACTTAGTTCTAACTTCATTGGACTTGGTTGAGATCGATTCATGGAAAAGACTAACATTTACTTTAATTCTTAATCTAAAGAATGAAATCAAATTAATTTTACTTTGCTTCAAAAAGAAATCTATCTTAAGATCTCCTGAAAATTAAATGTTATTTTAAGAACAAAAATAAACTGCAAGGAAATCACAATTAATCTAGAAAACATAAATACTAATTTCCATGAACATATTTCCAGCAAACTTCAATTCCATCTTTTTATAAGTTCCCATCAGTTCTTCTAATTAAACTTTAATAAATAATTACCAAACTTAATTCATACAAATAGCATCTAAATCTGATTAATTTAATAAACCTTACAATGAATCTAACAAACTAATCTAACCATGATAAATTGAACTTAAAAGTGATTCAAGAATAATTAACTTATTGAGATTTAACATCCAATAAACTAAAAGTGATTCAACAACTTATCATTCCAAAATTGATATCTAACATTTCAGATTTAATATTGATAAAAAAAAATAGCATAACTTAGTAAAATACCAACACAATATCAATCCAAAAGGTTGAGTGGGCCCTACTCTTCCTCAGGTAATATCTCTTAAGATAGAGCTTTGAGTTAACTTCTTGCTTTCATTCAAATTGATGAAAGTGGGATGTTGAACAAAGTATTGCCATCAATTACAACATTCTGATTGAAAATTATCTAACTCCTAACTAAAACCGAAACATGGATATTTATAAACATATCCTTATTGAATTCATAACATGGCGATTAACTACCAAAATTCAAGGTGCCTAACTAAATATTTAAATAAAACTAAAGCAGAACTAAAAAAGGATTAAGAATAGACATAGGGAAATATGCTACATTCACATTGGGAGTAGAAGTTCTATAACTAACTACAAAGAAGCTGATTTGGACTTGAGTGATTCATCATCTAGCTGGGCTGATCAATGGCGTGATTATCTTCCTTAGCTAAATAGGGAGTTTAACTTCATCTTCAGCTTTTAAATATCCTGTATAAAACCCTTAAGTAAAGGATAACAATTATGGTAGCAAAAGATCAACGCTACATAATTATCTCATTAATATCATCATAAAGCAACACATTTAACATAAACCATTACTTCAAATATATCTACCAAATTAGCTAAACATAAATAGAAGTAAATAAATTAATCTATAATCTACTTCCAGTCATGTCAATTAACAAAAACAACAAGTCTTTTAAACATGAAATGATTTAAATGAAAGTATCCTTGAGCCTCTCATCAGGAATCTCTCCCATGTGGTGGTGAGTTAACATCCCATCATATCTAGATAAAAAAGGATATCCAACATCCTGATCTAAGTTGTAACTTGATTTGAGAATTATGATATGCTCCCATACCCAAATATGGAGAAGAGTCTTGCTTATTGAAAAGCTAGTATCTCCTCTATCTATGACCTAGTGAATTTCATGGTACATTTGTGTAAGGTTGTAGGGACCCCAAGCAAAGTGAACTCCATCAAAAAGGATAATCTCTAGGACATTTTTCTATCTAGGTCTAAACCTATAGGATTTCCTATATGGCATTAGTGGTCTATAGATCACTCTAGAAATAATGATGGTAACACCACTAACCACACCAACATACTGTCTAAATTCTATCTATCCCCCCTTGAGGTATATCTTCTTGTCCATAAAAACACACTTGAGAGACTCAAATCCTAGGTATGGATCATAAACAACTCCCTCTCCATGGATTAGAATGTGCAAAATCTTCCACATATCGTCAAGGGTAATGGTGGCCTACATAGTCAAAAAGTGAAAAGAGGAAGTATTTGAATTCTAGTGTTAAACAACTCATTGCTCAAAGCAAGATGTGCCTAAATCTCAAGCATATATGTGATATGGAACAAGTCGACCACATGTAGGAACTCAACCTCAACATGTGAAAAACTATTGATCCTCTCCAAATCTATGGCCTCCGCTCTCAGGAAAGTATGATGTGTATGACATCCTAGACAAGAATAATGCTCATGACATTAATTTCCAAAAAATCTATAAAAGTCTAAGTCAAAAATTCCTAATAAACAAAAGCAATACTTTTTGTAAATGCATCACACTATTGCCAGCCAAAGGCATCCTGCTTTTTCAAAGGCACATCACTATCAAACATTTACATATTTGTCACATTTTTGCAAAGGTGTTGAACCTAAATTTTCATATGCATCATCTTATTACAAAGGTGTCAACCTATTTCTAAACTCCTACACAAATGCAAAGCCTTGACTATTTTGACAAAAGCATCATGAAGAGTTGCAAAGGTGTACCATTGGGTTACAAAGCATTCAAGGGAACTTCAATGCCTTTGTTTTCCTAATTTATAGCCTATATTTATATATTTAAAGTGCACAAAAGAATAAATTAAATTAGAACATAAGTTAGTGGACCCAAGTTGGTTGGCCGCTAGAACTTGTGGAGCTAGTCTATGTGGTGTACAACTCAAACAATGTGTGCCATAGTTTTAGTGTCTCCATAGGATATTAACTCAAAAATATCAAGAGGATCTCTAATATCATGAAGCAAAGTGTGTAAATGATGCTAAAATTCATCTAAATGAACATATATGTCTACCAAAACCAAGGGTTTCACCATAGAACTCATTTTTCTAGCCTTGGTTATTAGTCTCGATCTGTATTGAGGCTTCCTAGGACTTGTTCTTCATCCTCTTCTCAACAAAACTAATCTTGTAATCTTGTTGTGGTCTCAACCCAAATAAATTTTTTTTGGTTGATCTCTTAATGGGGTAGCACACCAACATTCCCCCATTCGTTGGGGCATTGTGGGGCATTAGGTAAAATTATGATTTTTTTTTTAAATTCCAAGCAACATCAGGTTTTTGATTCAATGCAACATGTGCATTACTTCAAAGAGGGGAAAAATATAGAAACCTAAAAATGTCCTGAGAATATCACACATCTTGATTTCACTTACTAAGATCATTTTCCTCATTTACCACCTTATTTCGTTCGTTTAATTAAATAATATTAAATTATTTATTTAAATTCACTTTATTCATCTATTAATTAAATAATTAAGGTTATTTGATTAATTCATCATTTTCATGATAATAATCCCTTTTGATCAAATAATACCTAATTTTTTAATTAATTTTTTTAATTCCCCTCATCCTCATAATTAAATAATTTCCATAATTACTTAATTGGCTAATTTTTCTCCAACACTCCAACTTGCACAAAGAATATTCCCTTTTCAAATTTATTTTTTTTCCTCCAATTTAAAATATCTATAACCTACTTCCATAAAATTAGGTATATTTTGAGCTCTCATGAATCATCAACCTTTGATCCTTCTTGATCCACACTCACCTCCTTGATTTCCTCTCATCCATTGATCCTTATTTTGAATTGTGACCATTGATCAAAATTTACAAAATCTATAACAAGCCTTCATCAACATGAAATTCATTCACAATATTCATAGAATCCTTACTCTCTAGAATTCTTGAGTCATTTCTTAAGCATTTTAGAGCCTACTTTTCGAATCACATCCTCCCATATCAATTTTTTTGTAATTTGGATTATGCACAAATTGAGCAACTCACATCACAATTATACATTAATTCACAATGGGATTGAGGGTTTTCACCTTCAAATTATTTAATTTCTTTGAATTATGTTCAGTTTATTAGATTAAAACTTTTGATTTCTTTGCAAATGAATTTTATTGAGTATGGGTTTTTATGATATTAATTGTTTGAATTCTTCATGTTTTGGGATCTAATTGATTCATTCATTCTCTCATTTATGCTTACTTACTTCCCCTATGACAATTCCCAACTAAAGACATCCATTCTACATAAAATTTTCTCAATAATAAATTTGGTATAGAGATCGAGAACTCACCAATAGAAAAGTTAGAAAAATAACTAATCATAGGAAAATATCCCTTAAAAGTAATGTTTTCTTTATGAACACTCCTAAACCTAGGAAGAGAAAAAATGCTAGGATTCTTCAATGTGATGTAGGTGAACTTCTCTCATGTTATCTTGGTTTTCCTTTATTTTCTGATAATGTCCCCGAATCCTTTTGGATGGGAATTATCCTCAATTATCACCAAGAAAGAAACCAAGGATAGGGGATTCTAAACAAAAACATCACAATCCTCTAACTAAGACTTTCCTTTACTCATTTCTTGAAAATCATCATTTCCTTCAATAGGTAAAGGATCTACTTTTTGATAAGGAAGTGGGAAACCTTGAGAAATCATCAAGGAAGACCAAGCACTTCTATAAATTTTGAACCATCAAGTCCCTCAAAGACCTCCTTATTAGAAACCTCCTTAGAGCTAATGTCCACATCCGTCCCTTCAAAACCTATTTTACCTTTAATCAAAATGTGATTAAGTGGAAAGTTACATACATAGAAAAGGTATCAACAACATAATCTTCAAGAATTTGATGAATAAAAAAAATATTTAAGAATTTTATGAATGAATTCATAAAAAATATTATTCATGGCTTGTTGCAAAGTTATACTAACATTCCTTAAACCAAATGACATGAATAAATATCATTAACTACCCCAAGGAGTAGAGAAAGCTATCTTAAATTGATATTTTAGAGTAATAAGGATTTTATTATATCTTTAAAACTCATCTAGAAAGAATAGTAATTTAAGGCATGCTACCAATTCCATAATCATATTAATATTAGGAAACACAAGATAATCTTTCAGAGAAGCTTTGTTGAAATCACAAAAAAATCAATGTATACATGAACATGGTCATTAAACTTTATGATGGAAACAATACTCAATATTCATGCAGGAGAATCTAAAGTGAAATGGAAATCCTGTGTCACCAAAAAAAATGCTATTTTAATTTGGTTTATTTTGAATAAGGGCTTATGGGTTAGGAGAATAAATATTTTAATTTGCAACATTACAATTTTCCATTGTGGTGATTTGAAGAGGTGATTTTTGAAGGAATTATGCTTTGATAAATGTTTCTAAAGTATCTCCAAAGGGAATATGATTCTTGGGAATTCATTTACAAGAGGGGAGCACTTTTTTTAAATGTTATTTCATTATCATTTGCATGCCTTGCATGTATTTTCATGTTGGCCACAAGATTTGCATGTTGTTGCATGTCTGGGTCATAATTGTGAGACCCATTCTCACTAAAATGGTCATAACTTTCTTATATGGTAAAAAAATTGAGAATTTAAAAATCATCCAGAAAGCTATAAGCAAGATACATGAAACCTAGAAACCATTTTAGAAAATTTTGATGAATAATAGAGCACTAATAGGCAGAAATTCATGGGTTTTCTTGGTGGTTTAGTGGAGTTTTTTTGAGAAATCAATAGTGGTTTCTTCTCACATAATTTATGTATATTGATGCTTGCTCATTTGGTGAATTTGGATTTGGAAGAGTTACAAGTTTACATAACTAGATGCTACTAGATTTAGCATAGGATTGAAGAATCCATTGTTACAAATTTATATTTGCATAGAAGCCCATGTTGTAAAGGAGCTTCTGAGCTTTCACATATTGTAATCCCAATTCTTATTTTTTGCAATAAAATATAGAGTTTTCCCTCTTGCATATGTTGTGCTATTTTGAGTTATGTTACGAGTTTTCAGATTTGTAAGGGGAGTTTATTTGATTAGTGGTATTAGAGTAGGAGTTCTTGAGTGTGTAGGCAGAAGCACCGATGTGAGCCAATTTTCACTAGGACTTATGGTGGTGTGTGTGTGATTTGTGTGTACATAGATGACTGAGTGTGAGGTAGTCTACACCTTAGATGTTGAAGATTGGGAGTGTGTGGCATGTGTTTGAAAAAAAGTCAAAGAAGAAAGGAAAAAAGTTTGTCATAGTTGTGTATGTAGATGAACAAGTAGGAGAAAATATTGCAGAAGTATGTTTTGAGGAAGGCAAAGAGAAAGAGAGTGAGGAGGAAGAGAAAAGTGAAAAAAGTATTAGAGTGGTTGTAGTAGCAAAAAAATAGTTTAGTGCAATGGAGAACAATGAAGAAGAGGACACCGAAGTTGAAACAGTAAAAGATGAGGTAAAACTTGCATATTGTGAGTTAATTAGTGATTATAAATTTTTATGAATTATGTGAATGAAATGAGTGAATATGAGGAAGCTAAAAGTTTTGTTGCAGTAGTAAGAAAGAGAGGAAATATAAAGGAAGGAATATATAAGAAGTTTTAGAGTAGGGTGAAGAAAAAATAGGTATATAAGGAAGAAGGATGGATGAAAAACAAGCACATGATCTACAAATGTTTATGAGTTGAACTCATGAAACATTTCAAATTACCATGGGTGTCTATTGCAGGAGTATCCAAGGTGAAATGGTAATCATGTGTCACCAAAAAACATGTTTTAATTTGGTTTATTTTCAATAAGGGCTTAGATGTTAGGAGAATAAATATTTTAATTAACAACATTATAATTTTCCATTGTGGTGATTTGAAGAGGTAATTTTTGAAGGAATTATGCATTGATAAATGTTTCTAAAGCATTTGCAAAGGGAATATGATTCTTCGGCATTCATTTACAAGAGGGGACCACTATTTTTTACATGTTCTTGCATTATTGTTTGCATGCCTTGCATGTATTTACATGTTGGCCACAAGCTTTGCATGTTGTTGCATGTCTAGGTCATAATTGTGAGACCCAGTCTCAGTGAAATGCCCATAACTTTCTTACATGGTAATGAAATTAAGAATTTCAAAATGATCTGGAAAGCTAGAAGCATGATACAAGAAACCCAAAGAGTTTTTTAGAAAATTCTGACAAATTACAAAGTATTGATAGGTAGAAATTGATGGGTTTTGCTAGTGGAGGTTGTTTTGAGAAACCAAAAGTGGTTTCTTCTCACACAATTTCTATGTATTGATGCTTCCTCATTTGGTGAAGTTGGCTTTGGAAGATTTTTAGGTTTACATAACTAGATGTTGTTGGATTGAGCATAGGCTTGAAGACTCCATTGTTGCAAATTTATATTTGCATAGAATCCCATGTTGTAAGGGAACTTATGAGCTTTCACATATTGCAATCCCAATTCATATTTGTTGCATTAAAATATAGTGTTTTCCTTCTTACATATGTTGTGCTATTTTGAGTTGTGTTATGAGTTTTCATATTTGTAAGGGGAGTTTATTTCATCAATGGTATTAGAGTAGGAGTTCCTGAGTGTGTAGGAAGAAGCACTGATGTGAGGCAGTTTGCACCAAGACTTGTGGTGGTCTGTGTGTGATTTGTATGTAGATAGATCACTGAGTGTGAGGTAGTCTATACCTCAAAATTTGAAGATTGACAATGTGTGGCATGTGTTTGACAAAATGTCAAAGAGGAAAGACAAAAAAATTGTCATAGTTGTGTATGTAGGTGAACAAGAAGGAGAAAATATTGCAGAAGTATGTTTTGAGGAAGGCATAGAGAAAGAGATTGAGGAGGAAGAGAAAGCTGCAAAAAATATTAAAGAGGTTGTAGCAGTAACAAAAGAGTTTTGTGCAATGGAGAACAATGAAGAAGAGGACACCAAAGGTTAAATCGTAAAAGATGAGCTAAAACTTGCATCTTGTGAGTTAATTAGTTATTCTAATTTTCTTATGAATTATTTGAATGAAATGAGTGAATATGAGGAAGCTGAAAGTTTTGTTGCAATAGTAATAAAGAGATGAAATATAAAGGAAGGAATAGATAATCAGTTTTAGAGTAGGGTGAAGTAGAAACGGGTGGATAAGGAAGAAGGATGTATGAAAAACAAGCACATGATCTACAAATGTTTATGAGTTTAACTCATGAAACATTTCAAATTACCATGGGTGTCTGATGTAGGAGTATCCAAGGTGAAATGGTAATCTTGTGTCACCAAAAAAATTGTTATTTTAATTTGATTTATTTTCAATAAGGGCTTAGGGGTTATGAGAATAAATATTTTAATTTGCAACTTTATAATTTTCCCTTGTGGTTATATGAAGAGGTAATTTTTGAAGGAATTATGCTTTGATAAATGTTTCTAAAGCATATCCAAAGGGAATATGATTCTTGGGAATTAATTTACAAGAGGTGACCACTTTTTTACATGTTCTTGCATTATCATTTGCATGCCTTACATGTATTTTCATGTTGGTCACAAGCTTTGCATGTTGTTGCATGTCTAGGTCGTAATTGTGAGATCCAGTCTTAGTAAAATAGCAATAACATTCTCATACGGTAACAAAATTAAGAATTTCAAAATGATCTGGAAAGATAGAATTGAGGCGCACCAAACCCAAAAATAATTTTAAATTTTTTTGAAGAACGATTGAAAATTGATAGGTAGAAATTGATTGGTTTTTCTGGTGGTTTAGTGAAAGTTGTTTTGAGAAACCAATAGTTGTTTCTTTTCACACAATTTCTATATATTTTTGCTTGCTCATTTAGTGAAGTTTTCATTGGAGGAGTTACAGGTTTACATAACCAGATGCTACTAGATTGAGCATAGGATTGAAGACTCCATTGTTGAAAATTTATATTTGCATAGAAGCCCATGTTGTAAGCGATCTTATGAGCTTCCGCATATTGTAATCCCAATTTATATTTGTTGCAATAAAATATAGTTTTTTCCTTCTTGCATATTTCATGCTATTTTGAGTTATGTTATGAGTTTTTAGATTTGTAACAGGTGTTTATTTCATCAGTGGTATCAGAGTAGGAGTTCCTGAGTGTGCAAGTAGAAGCACCAATGTGAGGTAGTTTGCACCAGGACTTGTGGTGATGTGTGTTTAGACAGATCATTGAGTGTGAGGTATTCTATACCTTAGAAGTTGAAGATTGAGAGTGTGTGGTATGTGTTTGAAAAAAAATCAAAGAAGAAAGGAAAAAATTTAGTCATAGTTGTGTATGCAAGTGAACAAGAAGGAGAAAATATTATAGAAGTATGTGTTGAGGAAGGCATAAAGAAAGAGACTGAGCAGGAAGAGAAAAGTGCAAAAAATATTAAAGAAGTTGCATCAGCAACAAAAGAGTTCATTGCAATGAGAACAATGAAGAAGAGGACACCGAAGTTGAAATAGTAAAAGATGAGGTAAAACTTGCATCTTATGAGTTAATTAGTGTTTCTAATTTTCTGAATTATGTGAATGAAATGAGTGAATATGAGGAAGTTGAAAGTTTTGTTGCAGTAGTAAGAAAGAGAGGAAATATAAAGCAAGGAATAGATAAGAAGTTTTAGAGCAGGGTGAAGAAGAAACAGGTGGATAAGGAAGAAGGATGGATGAAAAAAAGCACATGATCTATAAATGTTTATGAGTTGAACTCATGAAACATTTCAAATTACCATGGGTGTCTGCTGCAAGAGCATCCAAGGTGAAATGGAAATCTTTTGTCACCAAAAAAATTGTTATTTTAATTTGGTTTATTTTGAATAAGGGATTAGGGGTTAGGAGAATAAATATTTTAATTTGCAACATTATTGATTAATGGTAAAATGGGTGCTTTATAACCTAGGTCATAGAACACAACTATTCTCCAATTATCATTCAATAATGTCCTAAGAAACCTAATTGGATTGACTATCAACCTTACAAGGTGAGTCAATTCTCAATTAGGAGGACCTAGGAGGGGGATTCTTTGAGATTTTAAGGGGTTCACCACCAAGCAAATGCTTGAAAAAGAAAAAGAAACATTCAACCTACAAAACCTAGTAATTCAAGCCAAATAATGAGTGCAAATGATGAAATTAAGCTACACCAAGTTAAGGTATGTATACTTGAGAAGTTTGGAAATGTAGTGAGGACTCTAGAGATGCAAAAATTTTGTCAAAAAGTGTTATGGAGGACTAAGACACCCAAGATGGCATATTAGTCTTGTTACTATTTTTGGGGGAAAGTGCGGAGTCTTCGGATGTCGAAATTGGATCTGAAGGAATCTCTAAAAAAATGTCTAGGAGGACTAAGATGCCCAGGGTGGCGTATTAGTCCCACTCTAAATTTCTAAAAACTATAAATGTGGTCTTGAGCTCCAGGGTCTATACTTGCTTCTCCTCTAATCTCAGGTTCTGAAACTTCTAGATTCGGCCTATAGGTGAGTTTCCATGAAGATGACAACTTTATCATGCAACTTTTCAATTTTGCACTCCAAATGATCTTCAAGTCTTCAACCTAAATCTGCAATCACAAACATACAAGAGGATAAAAACTTGTTTGTTGTTAGTGAATGGGGGTTCTCCTTGGTCAAACCCCTTGCTGGTAACAAAACCAAATGATGAAATAAATGAAATGAAGCATGCAATATGAAATATGTAAATGATATCACCTTGGATGATGTCTTGTGAAGCAAATTTGAAATCTACCATGTATTGGCCATGAAGAATGTAGATTTTGGATCCTTGGATATGATGTGAGCAATGGTTGCAAATAAATCTTCAATACTACATCCACAATCTTGGCTCAACAACATGAATGAATGCAATAAACCCTTGACATGATGCTTGAATCTTGATGAATTTCTCTTGAATACATGAACTAGCCTAGGAATGAATACTTGAATGCTTGTTATTAAAATGAGTGGAGGAACCTTGTATTTATACTTATTCATTCTTAATATCTTGAAATTACACCACAACAAGCCGACATATGAAATCATTAATTAAAGGAGGCTAAATCCTACCAAGACTTGAAATTAAATCCCAAAAATAAACCAACAAGGACTAAGACACCCTAGGTGGCATCTTAGTCCCAAGGCTCAAATCTGGGGGCATAGAAATCCAAAAGGGACCTTTTCAGGTACATTCAAAATTAGGGTCCTAAAGACCCATCGAGGAAAATGACACCCTAGGTGGCATTTTAGTCCCTCTCCACAAATCAGGGACACACAGACAAAATCATTAAATGATCATTTATCTTTTGATGTTTGTTGGGATTAGCCATAAAAATATATAGTTTATTAGGCTTTTGGATGCAAAATAGGACCAATTAAGCCATAAAGAAGCATAAATAAAGCAAGGCAGGCCCAAACAAGTGTGAAAATGTAAACATATGCATTTTGCTACACTACAATTATAATTTTCCCTTGTGGTGATTTGAAGAGATAATTTTTGAAGGAATTACGCTTTGATAAATGTTTCTAAAGCATCTCCAAAGGGAATATGATTCTTGGGTATTCATTTGCAAGAGGGTACCACCTTTTTTACATGTTCTTGCATTATCATTTGCATTCCTTGCATGTATTTGCATGTTGGCCACAAGCTTTGCATGTTGTTGCATGTCTAGGTCATAATTGTGAGATTCAGTCTCAATAAAATGACCATAATGTTCTCATATGGTAACAAAATTAAGAATTTCAAAATGATCGGGAAAGATGGAAAAGAGGCACACCAAACCCAAAAACCATTTTAGAAAATTCTAAAGAATGATAGAGCATTCATAGGTAGAAAGTGATGGGTTTTCCTGGTGGTTTAATGGAGGTTGTTTTGATAAACCAATAGTGGTTTCTTGTCACATAATTTCTATATATTGATGCTATCTCATTTGGTGAAGTTGGCTTTGGAGGAGTTGTAGATTTATATAACTACATGCTACTAGATTGAGCATAGGATTGAAGACTCCATTGTTACAAATTTAGGTGAACAAGAAGGATAAAATATTATAGAAGTATGTGTTGAGGAAGGCATAGAGAAAGAGAGTGAGGAGGAAGAGAAAAGTGCAACAAATATTAAAGAGGTTGCAATAGCAACAAAAGATTTCAGTGCAATCGAGAACAATGAAGAAGAGGACACCAAAGTTGAAATAGTAAAAGATGACTTGTAAAACTTGCATTTCGTGAGTTAATTAGTGATTCTAAATTTCTTATGAATTATGTGAATGAATAAGTGAATATGAGGAAACTGAAAGTTTTGTTGTAGACAGTAAGAAAGAGAGGAAATATAAATGAAGGAATAGATAAGAAGTTTCAAAGTAGGGTGTTGAAGAAACAGGTGGATAAGGAAGAAGGATGGATGAAAAACAAGCACATGGTCTATAAATGTTTATGAGTTCAACTCATGAAACATTTGAAATTACCATGGGTGTTTGTTGTAGGAGCATCCAAGGTGAAATGGTAATCTCGTGTCACCAAAAAAATTGTTATTTTAATTTGGTTTATTTTCAATAAGGGCATAGGGGTTAGGAGAATAAATGTTTTAATTTGCAACATTATAATTTTCCCTTGTGGTGATTTGAAGAGGTAATTTTTGAAGGAATTATGCTTTGATAAATGTTTCTAAAGTATCTCCAAAGTGAATATGATTCTTGGGAATTCATTTACAAGAAGGGACCACTTTTTTTACATGTTCTTTGTATGTTTTCCACAAGCTTTGTATGTTATTGCATGTATGGGTCATAATTGTGAGACCCAGTCTTAGTAAAATAGCCATAACTTTCTTATATGGTAACAAAATTAAGAATTTCAAAATGATCCAAATATCTAGAAGCAAGGTGCATGAAACCTAGAAACTGTTTTAGAAAATTCTGACGAATTACAAGGCAATGATAGGTATAAAGTGATGGGTTTTCTTGGTGGTTTAAAGGAGGTTGTTTTGAGAAACCAATAGTGGTTTCTTCTCACACAATTTCTATATATTGATGCTTTCTCATTTGGTGAAGATGGCTTTGGAAGAGTTGCAGGATTACATAACCAGATGCTACTAGATTGCACATAGGATTGAAGACTCCATTGTTGCAAATTTATATTTGCATAGAATCACATGTTGTAAAGGATCTGATGAGCTTTCACATATTGCAATCCCAATTCATATTTGTTTCAATAAATATAGTGTTTTCCTTTTTGCATATGTTGTGCTATTTTGAGTTGTGTTATGAGTTTGTAGATTTGTAAGGGGAGTTTATTTCTTGAAATATCTAATATGAATAGTCAATAATGTGGATAAAGGAATATTTTATATCTTTTCTTGTTTTTGACTATTATAGAAACCTTAGGGTTTATCTTTCTATTATTTTATTATCCAGCTAGGCATTACGATATAACATAATGTCATGGACGATGTTAAAAGGGTCAATACTAAACATATACTCATATGACTAGGTGAATATATTAGGAAATAAGTATATGAGATACTTAAGTGATTTATATTCCTTAAGAGAAAGGAATTTCCCAATTTTAATTATTTTATTTAGAAAAGAAGGATCCACATGGATAACGATCTCCAAGAATAAGTATAGTGTTATCTAAAAGTTTGAGGATTTTATAATATTTAGTATTATTAAAAGCTAAAGTGTTTTCATTTTAATGCATGTTTGATTTTCCAAAATATTCAAGTGAGGATTCAAGCAATAATGCAATCTACTATCATGGTAATAGGAAGGTAAATTAGAATACACCCCTAAAAATTTATTAGAGCTTTGTCTAGAGAACAATTATCTAGAGGGGGTATATACTAATCTACATTTTCAATTATCATTTCAAGATGAATAAGATGAATTGAAGAAGTATCTAAATATATCATGTTTACATTTAACAATGGTTTTAGTTTACATCTAGAATGGTAGTATTCAACACTTACATTAGAGTTCTATGGATTTCATTCTAAAGGTTTCTTGATACCCTACTCCTTACAACTACAACAATTACCATTATAACATATTTTCAATAGAATATTAAATCCTAATCTATAATATTATTATAGCTCCAAAATTTGAGGATGATCACCATTACTAGAATAGTCAATATGAGAATCAAAATCATGTAAATAATTTTTATCATCACTAGAAGTATACAAAATTGCAACTTTTGTAGGTTCATTATTAGTGATATTTGTGGAATATCAAAATGAGTTGGGTTGAAATTATACTCTTTGACAAAGGATGGTATAAAGCCTAATGATCCCCAATCATCACCAAGACATGCATTATAAATAGGTGAAGAAAGTGAGTTAGCACCATCATCAAACTTATGAATCAATGGTGGTGTAACAATATTTGAGGAGGAAGGAATTAAATTCTTGATATTTGAAAAACGATTTGATGAATTACTAAGATCAGCCTTTAAATCACAATAGTTAAAGTAGTTAGGGTTAAACCATATTGTATATTCTTTATTATAGTTGAATTGAATAAATTGATGTAAGGTAGATGAGACTACACCCATAGTGTGTATCTATTATCAACCTAAAAGAATGTTATATTATAAATTGATATGCATGACATATACCAAGGTAGGTAAGGTAATGGGTCCTAGTTTTTTAGGTAATATTATCATGCAATGAGCTTTTTGACCAATGTTATCAAACCCACAAATAGATAAAGATTTGGTAGTAAGAGAAGAAAGATGTACATGAATACAAGGTAGCAAATCAACACCACAAATATTGCTACCATATCGAAGATCAATGAGAGTGCATCCAATACCTATAATATTAAGATAAAAAATTAGCATAAGGGGATCATATTAAATTTGTACTTCAGGAGAAGGAAACCCATGTTGATGGAATATATTGTCTAGAGTGTCCAAAAAAATACATTACATTAAAGCATTCACATTGCTTGGTTTATCAAAATATAGTACAAGGATATTTTATAGAGCCTCCTAAAGCATACCATGATAAACATGATAAGTTTAAAAAAGATCTTAGAGAGATCATAAAAGGAGTAAAATGAAGTTTAACGATAATATCATAAGATCTCTAATGGAACTATAAATAGGCTTTGGAGCAACTAGAAGAATAAGTGTAGGTAAAGGAAGAGATGTGGGAATATTAATGTTCTCCTTGTTTCTTCAAGTATCATATGTTTCGATATTGAAATGTAATCAGTAGTCATATGAATGTTATAAGTAATTGAACCAAAAAAAATTTGGTTGGATTCTATAGACTACTCTTGCACTCTTAGGATCTTCCACCTAAAAGGAGAAAGATAGAATAACCTACAAAACTGAAGTGGTTCACTCAAATAGAAGATTGTGTGATGAATTAAGACTAAATGCAATGTTGTAAATGCAACTAAATGATGAAATTTATTAACTATTGATGCAAAACCTATGAAATATGCAATGTTTGAAAACACAATGTGATATGCAAGAATGAACTAAAACGTGAACAAATGCAAAATAGAATTGAAAGAAGGTTGAATAGAGTGCACCAGGGCAATGAATGTTGAATCTAGAATGATATGAATGTTGGTAGAAATCAGTCAAAATTACCAGTGGGACTCATTCGCCACTGATGGCAAATCAATCCTACTATTGGCAAAAACTCCCAAAAATTGGTTTCCAGTTGTTGGGAACTAGAATATGACAAAATCTAATTTTCTAGCCTTACGGTGGGACTCATTCACCACTGATGGTGAATCATTCCTCTCCCAAATTTTTTTGAAATCAAAGGTCAACTCTATAGCTCCAGATTTGCACTTGTCTTCTTGGTGAGTTGACAAAGTCAAATCTATAGAAAATGGACTGTAGGTTATCTCCAAGCTTGAAATAGGGTTTTGTTGACTTCTTGTCCACTTTTAAACACCTAATTGCTTGATAAATATACATACAAAATTCTACAAACACACATGCAAAAGGGGAAAAATAGTTAAGTGTTAAGTTATAGGGATTTGCCTTGGTCAAATCCCAATTTTCTAATCAAACCCTTAATAAAAAAATGAAATGGAATATGAAGAGAATGATAAACAAATAACATGCAAATTCTATCAAATTACCAAACCATTTTTGAAGAAATATGAAGATATGTCAATGGCTACTCCAAGATGCTTGATTGATTCTTGATTGAATGATGCAAAGTGCTCAAATGCTAGTTGATGTTTAGTGAATGCATGTGAATGAGGAGATGTAAAATGAGGAGGAAAACACTTATTTATACACATTTTTGACCTGATTACCCAATGATACCTCATCACAGGCCAACATAAGGTAGTTTTAAATCAAAACCTGAAAGGAAATTTGAATTATTTTTATTTTGGAGCCAAGAGGGACTCATTCACCACCCATGGCGAATGGGTCCCACCTTGGGATTGTAAGTGGGTGTCAGGAATTAAGTTACATTTAATGTTGTTTGTCAGGTTTACATTCAAACATACACTTAATTAAGTCTTGTGAGTGCATAAAGGGGTCAAATAAAGCACAAGAAAGGTGTAAATAGTGAAAGTAAGCCTAGAAAAGTGTGAAATCTTGTTACAAGACTTTACAACACTTTAAAATAGAACTTAACAAGTGATGAAAAGGTGATTTTTAGGTGAATTATAATGAAAAAAGTCTAGAAAAGTGTAGAAATGTATTACAAAACTTCACAACACCTTCACAAGACGTCATAATTTGAATGTTTAGGACCTAATGTGAATGCATAAGTTACATTACAACATTAAATCAAAGTAGAATAGACCAAGCATCATGAGAGAAAGACCTAAAAGACCATGGAAATGTCAATGATACATTTTTCTATGGTATATTTAGCCCCCACTTTAGTGAGAGGATGAAGCTTCAAACTCACACTAAAGTAGCCATGCACATCGAGAGGGATCCAAATGCACTTATGCTAGCAAGATGGAATGACAACAATCAAGAGGGATGATAAAGCCCCCAAGATAAAGATCTCGTGGAAAAATAAACATAAGAACAAAGGAACACACATGATGATGAGAAAGAGAGAAGGAAGATTAGATTAAGCTTTGATTGTTTGTTCAACTAGTTGTGAATCAGATCTAGGTTGTTTGTGAGAAAAAGAGAATGTATACTCACTCTAGGGTGACAAAACTCATGGCAATCTGTCAGGTGAGAAACATGCACTAGTTGGTATGCACACACAAACACATAGGTGGCTATGGGGAATGTCATGCCACTAAATGGGATTCCCACTCAACTATACTAAAGTTATACCTCCTGATAACTTTAACAAGGTGCCACAAGGTTAAAATATTGGTTTTTGCTTCATGAGACAAGAAATGTTCCATATGCTTAGAACTCATGAACAAAGAGAAAGGGTACCACATGCATTCAAGTTGCGTTATGCAAGGTGGAAAAGATGAAAAAATGTAAAAATGTAAAATGTAAAATATGTTCAAAGGAGTCTTGTTAAGTTCATGCAAGGTCTATAACTTAGGGAACATTGTTTCTAATGTATCCAAGAGGGGACCAATCAAAGAATAGAAGATTCACAACTTAGGGGATGCAATGCATCACATCAGGCCACAAAGAGGAATATAATATGCTAAGATAAATCACACTTATGAAGGACATCACACCCAATGTCATCCACAAAGTGACAAACACATCGTATGAAGTGACAAGGATACACTAAGAACCAAGAATGCAAATGAAATGATGCCAATGTATGGCCCCCACTTTAAAGAAATTTCTACACACTAATCTATGAGAAATTACTTTAAAGTAGTGAAGGAAAGAAAATGCAAAAAGAAAAACAAGACATGAGAACCAACTTGAAAATCCCCTATGCCAAGTCATATGTTTCCAAGTAAGGTTGTGACATGTAAACAAAAAATAAAACAAAAGAAGTGAGGGTTGCCCCCCAAAAAGGAACACACCAAACACATAAGGGATGTATGGATTTTGGGTCAGTATGTGTGTTGTTGCAATGTTTTTATGAAAGAGCTTGGAACTATCATCATTCCTCAAAGTACATAGAACTAGAAGAATGACACAGAGAGTGAAAGAAAATGGAAAATAAAGTCCAATTTGGGTCAACATGGAAGAGACATTGCGGTCTCAATGCCTTGCATCATCCCCAAAAGGAAAACACAAGCGAAAATAAAATGAAAAGGAAAAAGCAAAGGGAAAGATTTTGGGTCAACATGAAGGATACATTTCGGTCTCAATGCCTTGCGTCATCCCCAAAAGTAAAACACAAGAAAAAGACAAAAGAAAAAGGAAAAGGGACCGTTTGGGTTAACAGGGAAGAGACATAAGGCGTCTCAACACTTTGCATCATCCCTAAAGGGAAAAGAAAAGAAAAAAGAAAAGGACCTTTTGGGTCAACATGGAAGAGACATAGGGCATCTCAATACTTTTTTTCATCCCCAAATGTCATCCCCAAAAGGAAAACACAAAACAAAAATGAAAAGGAAAAAGATTAAGTATGACATATAGAAGAATAAAGGTACAAATAGAGGAAGTGTACAAAGAGAGAGAACATCAAATGCACATTACGGGGGAACATGACACGCACATGAAATAAAATCAAAAATGAAAATGTAAAAGGAGCTAGTAATGCAAATCTAAGTAAACCATCAACCGATTTATTGGCTTCGCAATCTTAAGTAGTATAAGCAGAAGGTGAATAACATAGTTAAGAGACAAAGAAAAATGCATTACAAGGACAAGGCTAACAAATTCTCACCCCTACAAAGTGTAAGACAAGAATGAGCCAAGGTAGGTGATGGGAGGTATCATGCAATAGTGAGAATGTAAAATTATACAACTATGGCATGATAAAGGGATTTTTGTTTTAAGGAATGGTAGGAAAGAAGTTAGTATCAGTGAAGTGATACTTGTCTAGTATGTCCTTCAATGTCTGACATTCTTCAATTCGGTGTCCAAGAACAAAATGATATTTGCAATATGGTATGTTAGAATCTTTAGGATGGATGCCCAACTTGTTTGAAGGTGGTAAGAGTATAAGGCCTTTGATTAAAAAAAATTGAAGCCTGCTTTCACATTCAGGTGGTGGATGAGTAGGAAAATTGAGTTTTTTCAATTTGTAAGGTCATTTTCGTTTGCTAGACTCTCCTTTTTCATGAATAGAAGGAGGAAGAGGACCCATGGGGATCCTTTCATCCTTGTCATCAGTATCATGTAAGGGTTGTTCATGAGGAAGGAGGGTATTCAAGTCAAGAGGAGAATCAAAGATCACTATGTCATCATCTCAAAGTCTCCAATATTCAAAAGGAGGCTTATCAGTATGAGGACGATCTTGATATCCTAGTCCTGTGTTTTATTTTGTTGGTTTTTGTTCAAGAAGTTGGTGAATGTAATGTTCATTTGTTATTTCACAACCTTGTTTACTTAGGATAGTAAACCCTTTTCCATATATTTCTTGAAGTTTGATTGTTGTGTTTGTAACTTTATTGCCATAAAATGGTTGAGGATGTGCTTGTTTAGAGGAACTAGGTCCACTTGATGGAGGGAACTTAGGTCCTTCATTTGTTTCAGGATGGATGTAGCCAAAGTGATCAAAAGGTGCAATAGTAGGAAGGTCTTGGGACTTCATGGATGGGTAAAAGGCTACATTTGCTTCAAGGTTATCAAGACATTTGTTTAAGAACTTATTCATGCTATCGTCATCTTCTCCAATGATGTCTACATCATGAGAAGGACAATCATGAGGAGTTTTAGGAGCATGAGGAAGCTCAAGGTCATTAGGATCACAAGAAAAGGCACAATTGGACATGTCTACTAAGGATTTCAATGAATTCCAAAACTTGTTAAAAGAAAAAGCCATCATGATAATGGATGCAAGTAGACTAAGATGCAAGAAAGAAGAGAAAACAAAAAATCTAGAAAATTTAATAGAAAGTAACTACAAAAAACAATAATGCAGGAAATACCCATAAAATGCTTGAAAATGTTGTTCAAAATGTGTAGGTGGACTGATTCACCCAAGGTGGCGAATGAGTCCAGGTATGATATTTTTTGTATATTTCAAAAAATTTAAAAGGATTTTAATGCTTTTTAGATGCAAACTGAGGATGCAAATGAAAATTTTCATTTTTTGAATGATATGATATGAAAAAATGAAATCTAAATGAGTCTTTCACTAATGCAATTTGAGAAACCCTAGGATGTAAAAACAAAGGCAAACCTAATTGAATGTTCATGCAAATGAAACTGAGGATGCAAGATGCAATGGAAATCAAAAAGATAAAGTGTTCAATATGCAAGTTCACCAAAATGAACCAACAATTTTGTGGTTGGATTCTATAGACTACTCTTGCACTCTTAGGATCTTCCACCTAAAAGGATAGAGATAGAATAAACTACAAAAATGAAGTGGTTCACTCAAATAGAAGATTGTGTGATGTAATTAAGCTTAAATGCAATGTTGTAAATGCAACTAAATGATGAAATTGATTAACTATTGATGCAAAACCTATGAGATATGGAATGTTTGAAAACACAATGTGATATCCATGGAAGAATGAACTAAAATATGCAAAACATAATTGAAAGAAGGCTGAACAGAGTGTGCCTAGGAAATGAATGTTGAATCTAGAATGATCTGAATGATAGTAGAAATCAGTCAAAATCACCAGTGAGACTCATTTTCCATTGATGGTGAATTAATCCTGCTATTGGAAAAAACTCCTAAAAACGGGTTTTCAGTTGTCGAGAACTATCTAATCTGATAGAATCTACTTTTCCAGCCTTAAGGTAGGACTCATTCGCCACTAATGGTGAATCAGTCCTGTCCCAAAATTATGTGAATTCAAAGGTCAACTCTGTATCTCCAGATCTGCACTTGTCTTCTTGTCGGGTTAACAGAGTAAAATCTACAAAAAATGAACTATATGTTGTCTCTAAGCTTGAAATAGGGTTTTGTTGACTTGAAACACTTTGTTGAATTATTTTCCACTTTTCAACACCTAATTGCTTGATAAATGTGCATACAAAAGTCTACAAACACACATGCAAAAGGGGGAAAATGGTTAAGAGTTAGGTTATAGGGATTTTCATTGGTCAAATCCCACTTTGCTAATCAAACCCTTAATAAAATAATGAAATGGAATATGAAGAGAATGATAAACAAATAACATGCAAATTCTATCAACTTACCAAACACTTGTTGAAGAAATATGAAGATATGCCAATGGCTACTCCAAGATGCTTGATTGAATGGTGCAGAGTGCTCAAATTCTAGTCAATGTTTAGTGAATGCAAGTGAATGAGGAGATGTAAAATGAGGAGGAAAACACTTATTTATACACACTTCTACCCTAATTACCCTATGATACCTCATCACAGGCTGACATAAGGTATTTTGAATTATTTTGATTTTGGAGCCAAGAAGGACTCATTCGCCATCCATGGTGAATGGGTCGCACATTGGGCTTGTATGTGGATGTCAGTAATTAAGTTACATTTAATGTTGCTTGTCAGGTTTAAATTCAAAAATACACTTAATTAAGTCTTGTGAGTGCATAAAGGGGTCAAATAAAGCACAAGAATGGTGTAAATAGTGAAAGTAAGCCTAGAAAAACATGAAATATTGTTACAAGACTTTACAACACTTTAAAATAGGACTTGACAAGTGATGAAAATGTGATTTTTAGGTAAATTATAATGAAAAGAGTTTAGAAATGTTTAGAAATGTGTTACAACACTTCACAACACCTTCATAAGATTTCATAATTTGAATGTTTAGAACCTAATGTGAACGCATAAGTCACATTACAACATTAAATCAAAGAAAAATAGACCAAGCATCATGAGAGAAAGACCTAAAATACCATGAAAATGTCAATGATCCATTTTTCTATAGTACAATAATACATTTAACAATATGCACATAATAACCTAGAAGTTTTAGTGTGTTAGGAACACCCCAAATGATTATATGGGTTTTGGTGTTTGTTTAGTTTCTTCTACTTGATAGACATATAGTTTTAGTTTCTTGGAAACTTTGGGAACACCACAAAAATTGTGTTAATTAGAGTATTATAATATTTATGAGAAGGAAGTGAAGGAGAATTTAAAGAATAGTTTAAAGAAATAAGAGAAGTAGAAGTGGATGAAGAAAAATAATTTGAAGGAATAAAATTTCTAGTAGAATAAAGTTATTGAAACTTATCAATAACTTTATCTAACATACAAAGAACACCTTTTGAAAATGCATTATTCAATGCTAGAAATATTCGGAGAAAGATATCCAACATAGTCAAGTATCATGCATTCACCAAACTTAGAGATAATAAATAATGTAGATAATAGAAGATAGAAATGATAATAGAGGTAGTATTTAAAAAAAAAATGGTTCACAAAAAATGTAATATAAGAAAAGTTGTATAGTGAATGAATAACTAAATTTTAGGAAAAAAACTTATTATACCTCAAATAAAATAAAATATATATATTTACTCATATAAACAATTTTTGAAATTAAAATGAAGAACTTGTCTAAAATAGAATTTTAGATTCCTTCTAAATTACAAACTCTTAAGGAAATGAAGACAATCTGGATTTATAAAGAATATGGATAATAGTAAAATCTAATTAATATTGAAAATGAAATTAAATGTAGAGGAACATATCACCAAACATGGTAGCTCATTGTCTTAGATGTCAATGCATAGGGTATACTTCTTTGCATGGTGTTGTCATCCTTCACAAGTCACTCTAAAATCTCCCAAAACATGTGACTCAAGTACCAAAATAACCCAAATTTTTACATAGATAAATATAGGAAAAATTGTTGGGGATCTTTGCAGGTTCACCTCAATAAAACCTCTATTTTGGTCTTTCAATCTCCATTGACAACCAACATACAATATAATTGATAACATTAATACTTTTAAGTCCTAGTTATGTCAAGGATTTAAAACAAAATCATAAAATATATTATTTGATAATGGTGTCAACCTTGGTGTATGGGGAGACCATAATTGAATTTAATTAAAATAAATAATAAGAAATAGATTCACTCCTATAACAAGACATTCTCACTTTGAATAGTAAACAATTTAATAAAATGAACTTTAACAATATTATAAGTAGCCCTGAAGATATTCTTGAATGGATGTGAAGATATGAATATTAGTGCATTCCCTTTTAAATATTTCCACTACTAGTACATAAGAAAAAAATGTGAAATGGTATAAAACAATAATAGGATTAAGAGAGAGTAGGATTATGTTTTAGATTTTTCCTAATAATTATTACAAAGTATTTGTCCTTATAACAAGGTCATCTTCTCACTTTGAAGATTAAATGCTTGAATAAAATAAACTAAACAAGATTATTTTTAGAAATGAAGATCTTCTTCAATGGAGGTAAATATAAGGTTGTTAGTATATTCCCTTTACAATAGTTTCACTACTAATGTAAGCCCAAAATGAGAAATGGTGTTAAACAAGCAAGTTATTATTAGAGAAAGTTGGAACAAATTTTGTAGAGTTTTCCCAAGGGTTTTGAAAGATAGAGAACTTTTCCATACATACAATTTCCAATAATATAATTGTATTATAAAATGCAAGCACATTAAATAACATGATCATGTTATTTAATGATCATGTTACAAAAATTTCTCATGTACAAAATGTTCTTGTATTCCATAACATGGTAACAACATCAAAATTTTATTGCATTTTGTAAAAGACTAGTAGGCACAATATAATGATTGAAAGATAGGGAGAGGCATATGTAGAGAGAGGCATGATGAAAAGATATATGGATATATAAAAAGATATAGAGAGAGGAAGAGAGAGGGATGAAAATATATAGAGGTATGTGGATAGAAAGAGTTGAATCAAAGGAAACACAGGGGGAGGAAAAGATAGAGAGATAAAGGATAGGGAGAGAGAAAACAATGAAGAGGAAGGGAGAGGTGAGAAATATGAAAAGAGAGAGGAGAGAAGGAGAGAGAGGGAGAGATAAAGGGAGTAATAGATAGATAGATATGAAAATGGTACATTTAGAAACATGCAGATTAATAGAGAGATAGAGGGAGAGATAGAAAGATATGGGGAAACATAGAGAGAAACATAGACATGGAGAGATTGGGAGAGGTAGAGAGAGATAGGGAGAGGTAGAGAGATAGATATGGATAAAGAGAGCTACAAAGGGATAGAAATAAACAAATATAGATATACAAAGAGATAAAGAGAGGGATACTTAGACATTGTTATACAAATATATGAATATAGTGAGAGGATTGAGAAATTTAAAGAGATAAAAAGGTAGATGGAGTAATGGAACGAGATATAAAGAGGCATAGAGAAAGAAAGAGAGAGGTGGGGAGATCTATAAAGAGGAATATATTGAGAAACTGAGGAGAGAGAGAGAGAGAGAGGAACATGTAGAAATAGAGGGATATATAGAGATAGATTTTGAAGGAAGGGAGAGGTAAAGATGGAGAGTGAGATGCACAGTGATAGAGTGGAAGAATAAAGAAATAAAGAAATAAAGAGAAACTAAGAGGGAGTAATGAGAGTTAGAGAAATAGAGAGGAAGAGAGAAAGTGATTGAGAGGAAGTGCTAAATAAAGAGAGATAAGGAGAGTAAAAGGGGGAGAGAGAATAGAGAGAGAGAGAGAGAGAAAGAGAAAAAAAGGGGAGAGATAGAGGGTTAAAAAGAGCAACATAAATAGAGAAACAAAGAGGGAGAGAATGAGATAAAATGATACGGAGGTAGAGAGAAACATATAGAGAAATAGAGTGTTAGAGGGAAAGAGAGAGATATAGATAGAAACAAAGGGATAAATATAGAATAGAGAGAGAGAATGTGCGAGATGTAGAGAGATTAAAATTGATAAATAGATAGGAAAGAGAAAAAGAGAGATACAAAGTGATAGAGGAAGAGATTGAGAGATTGATAGGTGAGAAAGAATGATGCATATTGGAGATAGACAAAGGTACATAGAGGTATATAGAAGTAGAGAGATAGAGCTATACATGGATAGTGAGGGAAAGAGTGATGAAATAAAGAGAGGAAGATGGAGAGAAATTAAATGTTAGAGGGGGAGATAGAGGTGAAAGTAGATAAATAGATAGAGATAGAGAGTGGTGAGTGTTGGTTGTTTCAAAGAACCAAGCTAATCTTTAGGGAAGCCTATGGACTTTTCCATTTAAAATTCTCAGCAACCTAAATGGATTGGCCAATGAATGAGTGAAAGAAGCAATACTTTCCTCCTACACTTTAGGCTCTACAAGACTTGGGAGGGTGATCCCACAATGTACTTAAAGACCTCTGCACCAAATGACCAAGTACATTGCAAATAATAGATAAATTCAAATATATTAGCTCAATAAATGGAATGTATTAAGAATTTGTCTACTCCTTGACAATACTCAACATTTAGAACATGAGAATGGAGAAATTTAACATAAAATAGAAACAATTGTAGTCCATTTGAAAGTTAGTTTATAAAATTGATTTGTTTTTTAATGGCCAACAAGATGTAACATGAACACACAACTCAGATTAGTGCCTTAACCTAGTAACAGAGTCAATCTCAAAGACATACAATTTGATAACAAAATAGTACATAGTACTGTTAAGCTTTGATAATAATGCATTACAACACCACATTCATTGTATTCTTGACCATAACTTCTTATAAAGATCCTAGTACTCAACATACGTGAACCTATAGCTTCATCCAAGCATTTTTATTAATTCTTTGAATTAAAAGCAAGAACAAAACTACATGGTGATCCCACAATACTGGTTTACAATTTCTAGGAGATCCTATTTTTTGCTGAAATCGCATTTTTTAGAAAATATAATTATTTAAGCCTTTAAAAAATCCATTTAAATGATTCCAATTGAAGAGGGTTTGATCGAACCACCTTAGATCAAACCCCCTTGGATACAACCCCGCTAGTTTTAAACCATACCTATAACAGAGTCTCCTTTACACCTATCAAAATGTTGATTAAAAACCACTTTTGATTCACCTTTTGGGGGATCAAATGAATTCATTTAATTTATTTTTTGTAAGTATGTAGTCCTTATTAGAAGCTTCCAAAAAAGTATAATTTTCAATAAATTTAATTTAATTATTATATTTATTTTTTATTTCTTGTGAATGTAGGTTTTTCACCAAAAATCAAGCTCTCTATTCTGCACAAGTGGAAAAATAGTAGATTATAAAAAAAAATGAAAAATATAAGTGCATCGGATACTAAAGTCCTTGATCCAATAAAAAAAATTGAATGTTGATACATACAAAAAGTTGTTGTATACAGTCTGCCTATGTCTGAATTGTAATTGGTTTGACTTCGAAACTTGATTAAGGAAAAAATATTCAATAAAACACTATGAAACCAAATGAAAGCACTAGATATTATAGTTAAAAATCTAAATTTGAAAATATTAGAATTTTATCCTTCTTGGAAAAAAAGTTATGTTGTATATGGTGAGCATTACTCCTTAAAAATGGCGTTTACTAAAAAAACTAGTTTTCGAAGGAGATAAAAAAGAAGTGCATTATGATTCCAAAAATTTTGCAAAAAATATACTTAGAATCTTTAGACAAAATGTCACAAATCACTAGTTTGCATCATATTCAAATTTCTCACGATTTAGCTGCTATAGGTGCCTAAAAGTGAAGATTTAGCTAAAAAAAATTAGTTTGGTGTCTAGTTTGGCTAAAAATTGTAAACTAGTGTTGTGGGATCACCCCACATCCACTAGAAATCAATGAAGACAAATAAGATAATCCTTGATCATATTATTCATAATCCATGAAACAAGTACAAGAGGAGAGAAATGGCCTTGAATTTAAACCATTTTCTATTCAATTGCTAGTATTGTTACCAAAAATTACATACACATATTGATAGACTCAAACCCTAAGACAAAACTCTAAAATGCTCTCTATGTTCTTTTTACAAAAAATATCTCTATGCTCAATTAATAAGGAACCAACCTATACTTCTAGCCTTGAATTCCTTCTTAGAGAAATGATGGAGAAAACAAGCATTAGGCCAAAAGGTACACATGTCCTATTTCTATTGGATCGTTACAATATACATTCCCTTTGCAGTTATATTTGCATTTTAGATGGAGGGAAATATTATATGGGACAAAAAGCATTTACATTCATTGATGAAGATATGGTCCCGCATTCCAAAAGGTACCTTTAAGTTGATGCAACAATATATACCCACGTGCTCTCAAAATATTGTCCACGTGTAACTCCCAATATGAATGAAGGAAAACAATAAAGTGAAGATAGATAGAAGAGAAAAAATACCTTCTATGTCTTTAGCCTTCTTATCAAATTCAAATTGGGGAGAAAATAATATTTTGACACTGTAATCAAGGGAAAATCAGATTTGTTAAAGGGTTAGCACAATAACATTAAAAATCCATTGAAGTAACAAAGCACAAAGGAAATCAATATGAAAATAAAAGAAACAATGTTACCATAAATCTTCATCTTCCATGCTTCACCTTTGTTACACCTTCTAGTTTGCAGCAAATCGAATGAGGCCCTCAAATTTCAAATGAGCACCTAGACTAATGCCAAGGCCCTATGCAAATGTTGAAGGATTTGTATAAAAGAAATGACTTCACAATAGACTAAAATGACAATGACTGCAAATGACAATACTAATAGCCTAAGTTGACAGAATGAGCATGAGATATGAAATATGAACAAAATTGTCATTTTATAGAAATTGCAATTTTGAATGTGTGGCCATGATGAGAAGATGACAAATACCCTAGAATCAATGGTCAAGATTGAATGTTGTAGTATGGAATAGGGTTAGGTCAAAATTAGGGCAAATGATAAGAAATGAATGGCCAAGATTGAATTATAAAATAATTCAATCAAGGGCTGAAATTAAATGAGATGTCAAGAGATAAGATTTGATTTGGAAAATAAGATTGGCATAGATAAAGAGGTGATAGGAGAAATTAAATAATAAAAATTATTTAATTTAGGTGACCAATGAATAATTAAATAATAAAGATATTATTTAATTATAGAGGAATGTGACAAAAAGAATCATTTTGAATTAAATAATGATTTAATTCAAAATTCAAGAGAGTGGACCAAATTAAATAAATAAAATTTATTTAATTTATGAGAGAAGTGGCCAATGAATAATTAAATAATTAAAATAATTATTTAATTATAGTGGATAGTGGACAAAAATTAAATAAATAAGAATTTATTTAGTTTTAGAAAGAAGGGGACTTAATTAGTGACGTAATTAAAATTTATTTATTTAATAATGAAGAAGAAATAAATGACAAAGGGGAATTAAATAAATTAAGAAATTTATTTAATTAAAGGAAGACCTTAGACAATTAATGACGTATTTAATAAATAAACTTTATTTATTTAATAATCATGAGGAATAAATGACATGAATTAATTAAATAATTATGAATTATTTAATCAATAGTCGAATGTGGACCAAGGACATAATTAAATGACTTGATTATGCTAGGACGAAAGTGGTAAAAATGAAGCTTCCAGGCCTAGGTCATTTTTAGGTGTCTACATTTTGCCCCTCTTTGTCATAATGTCGCTTGTCGCGTTGTGACAAAGAAAATAAGTCAAAAAATGCCCCAGTGCAAAATAAGATGAGGAAGAATGATGAGGAGGGTTACGGTATGCCCCCTCGAGAGGACAGACAGGTTCCAAGAACATGAGTGTGCTCTCGAAATTGATGAGAAGACTAGAATATGAAGCGACAAAGAAATTTTAATGAAAATGATATGGATGCAATACCTATATGAGACGAGCGAGATAAGATGACAAGACTAAAGGAGATGCATGTAAGTTCCTAGACCAAATCCTTCAAACCTTACCATAGGACTTTTAATATTTATTGCTCTTAATCATCATTGGGCAATAAAAATGACACAAATGGACAACGAATACCATGGTATGACGTAGACCAAGGTGTGGAAGGTCATCCACTTGAAAAATAGATAGTCACAGACAAGGAATGTCCTAACTCATACTAAGGGTCATGTTGCCCCAGTCTTTTTGTCAAGACAATCCACAGACAGCAGTCAAAGAAAATAAAATAGGCTAGGAGACGTCATCGCACCTCTAAATCCTTCATGGGACATCCTCGAGGTAGCTAGTAACATGACCAAAAAGACAAGACAGTAAAAATATAAGACAAAATAGCCAAGATAGTCAAAAGATAAGACAAGATAGACCAAAGATTAACATCCATTTTATTTTGTTTTCCAATGTTTGTTTGCCAATGTTTGTTTGCCAATGTTTGTTTTCCAAAGATTGATTTCTGGTCGGTTTGATAGTTTTGACAGTTTAAGAGTTTTGCTAATTTGACGGTGTTGCTGGTTTGACGGGGCCTATTGTCAGGAAGGACACATCCTAAAAACGCAAAGAACATTTTGACGAGGTCTAACTCCAAGAAGGACACATCTTGAAGAGGACCAAAGAGTGACGAGATTGACATTATTTTGACTAATGTGTTTTGGCAAGTTGACTGATGTTGACTGTATGATTGATTGGACTGTGTTGTCTAATTTTGACCAATTTTGACATTGACTTTTCAAATGACTGTCTGACTTATTTGATTGATGTGACGATTGTGACAAATGCCATGATTTTATTTTGACCAACCTAAAAGGACTGACCTAATGTCTCGGGGACTCATCGACTGATGGCCTTGCCTACGTAGCAAATGCGCAGAGACAACGTAGTTCGACAATGACATGGATTGACTGACATGACTGACTTTGACTCCATTTTTAGGATTTTGACATTGATTTGAATGTTTTTGTGTTTTTCTCTGGATATTTTATGATTTTTAGGTCTTTTCTTAGGACATTTTATGATGTTTTTGTCTTTTTTCAGGACATTTTATGATGTTTTTTGTCTTTTTTCAGGACATTTTATGATGTTTTTGTCTTTTTGTCATTTTATGATTTTTTTGGATTTTGATGTTTAAGAGGATTGTGACATATGCAAATGACTGATGCCGACACATGAGAATCCAAGGAAAAACATGATTGTGCCCCTAGTCAAGATGAATACCAACTGATAGGTGATGACAACATTGTTTGACGTGGGAAGGACGCATCCCAAAACAATGTGAGGACAATGACGATAATGTGACAAAAGCATCGAGGTCTACAGCCGGGCCAGGAACGAAGTCAAGTAATGTTTTGGATAATGTGCTTGTATGGATTAGACTCGTTGCATTTGGAATGACTTGGTTAGGACTAGATGGGATGATGATTATCCTTAGACCATTTGACAAGGGAAAGCCAAGGTAGGTGACAGACATGAAAGGATAGGGGGTGGCCTTGGTAAAAGATGAGACACATAAGACTAAGGGAATTGTCATATGATTTTCAAGGACTATGTCGTATAAGGACAATAAGACTATGATATTCAATGACATGATGTTTCGTGAATTGTGTATGACTGAAGGATACACATGTCAAAAGTTTTCCCAAAGCATGATTTATGTGTGTCAGTTTTATGTCAAGACCAAGGTAGGTGGGAAAATGGAGAAATGATAGGGCTTAGATGGATGTCAATGTCATGAGGAAGGCATGGGAAATGAGACGACTTGCCCCCAAGTGTAAGAGTCCACATAGACGATTTATTTTACACATGACACCTGTTTGCTAGGTTTTCATCATGGTACTTATCCACTGCTTGCCAGGTTTTCACCATTGGATGAAATTTTTTTTCTCTTTCTTTTCATTTTGATTTTTTTTTTATTTTTTTGGTGTCACCAAGACGCCTGTTTGCCAAGTTTTCATCAGGGTGACAATTTTTTTACATTATTCAATTTTTTTTTGTATTTTTGATTTTGTGGATAGCCTGGATGCTTTAGATAACCACTGACTATTCTGAATCCACTAACGGTGCCGATGTAGAGACTGGTGCCATGATATGCCAAAAATGACCTTGTTGAAGGAGTTGTCTTGTCAGGATCATAGCACTTGTATACAACTGATCAATGTCATTGTGATCCTTTCTGATACTAGAGTTGGCCTTATCAAAATACGCACATCGCAATAGAGTGCCATGAGAGTCCTTGCGGTAAAGAGTTGCTGCCATGACATGACGGATTTGTGACGTGGGATTTTTGGACTTTAGACGAGATGTGGGATTATGATAGATGATGGTAGATGTGGAGAGGTTGTTTGGACATTTGGATGAACGAATTTTTATTTTCAAAACTTGGGATGGTGGATGACGGATTTTGGAGGAATGGTGTTTGGAACCAACACTCTTAGATGCCTTGTTTGATGACCATTTTGAAGGAGGTGGACATGTGTTATATGTGGGAGTCCTCTTGCCTTGTGGCTCCACATTGTGATTGACTTTTGTATTTGACTGGGTGTCTTTGTTCAATCCGTCTTTCTTTGGGATCCATTTTAATTTCATTTGTCCACTTGTCCTTTTGTTTGATTCAATGGCCTTTGACATTTGATTTTGATCTTTTGACTTGTAAGACTTTTGTTTTTGTTGGTCCCAAAGGGGAGGTTGATTCATGATAGAATAACGGTTCATGGTGTGGGTGGACGGGGTGTTGGCAACAACCTTATGACAAGGATTTCTCATGGACTCCATTTTGACGTTTGTATCTAACAAAGTTTCCCCCAATATCGAGGAGGTACCACTGACATCGTTTGATTTGCTGACTAAAGAATACCCAAGACCTTGATGTCTGTAATTTTCCTGAAGTTGTACTGGTTCAAGAATGCCTTGCTCATGTATGCCTAGTCCTTTGCCTTGATATTGCATGCTTTGACATATTCTATTTGCGATGGGGTATTTGTTGTTTTGAAAGCAAGATGCTAACCCATCATGATGTCTATGGACACTGTCACTTGTAATATTTTCATCTGCAAGAAAGTCTGCTCTGACAAAGATAGATGACCTTAGTTGATAACGTGTCTTAGCTTCATTGTCTTGTTGGACATATTCCTGACTGATATCTTTGGTCTGATCATGCGACATGTCAGGTTCAAATAATTCTCTTGGTGCTTCCAAAAAAATGTCGAAGCCATCATTATAGTCAGTGTCATAGAGTCCAGTAAATTCAGCTATAGCTTGATCATTTTCAAATATGTCTATATTGGAATACTCTTGTGCTTGAGGAGTATCGTCTATGTGTGTAATGGAGGCAAGTGTCTCATTTTGGAAACTATCAATAGTCGAGGCCTGTATAGGATTGGAAAGTGTTTGATCATGAATGGCGTAAAGGTCAAGGAGTGGATCGTTTTGGACTTCTTGGTCAATGGCAGGGTCTTGGTCAAAGATGGGGTTGTCATGGATTTGGACTTCTTGGTCAATGGTGGGTGTATTTTGGATGTCATGATTGTCTTGAAGGACTTCTTGAATGGAGTTTAAGATAGGGTCATGGGATGGACTACCTTGTTCTTGACATGAGGGTGACATTATAAGGTTATGCTTTGGGCTTTCATCTTGACATGTATCCTCAAGTTTAGACAATGGGATTTGACTTTGAGCAATGACAAAATTTTCATGACTAGATGTGGCTTGTGAGGGGATGACTTGAAAAGGATTAATGAATGATGGACTAGGATAGGATGTGGGGATTTGGACTGGACTAGTATGTGAAGGACTAGTATATGACATGGGTACTTGCATTGGACTAGTATGTGAAGGATAAGGGTATGACATGGAGTCTTGGACTGGATTAACTATTGAAGGACAAGGATATGACGTGGAGACTTCGACTGGATTGGTGTAAGGTTGATTGAAATAGGACATGGAGACTTGGACCGGATTGGTATGGTATGATGTGGGGACTTGACATGAGTTGGTAGATGGTTGATAAGGGATGCAGACTTGGACGGGATTAATAGGTGAAGAGTCAGAATATGACATGGAGGTTTGGAATGGACTATTAGACAGTTGGCTTCCCTTGTCAAGGTTAGGATAAGGGTGATAAGTGGATGTTTGTTGTGAATTAATGGTAGGATTTATGTCGAGTGAATTTTGGTAGTGAGGGTAGATGGACGGAGGACTAGGACTGATGGGTTGTTGGTATGAAGGACCTTGATTTTCGGCTTGGATAAATTGTCTCCTAAAGTCTGAGGCTTCTTGGTATTGACCTCTACAGAGTAATTCGTATTCAATTTTACTAGCAAGCCTATCCATATCTTGGCGAAGGGAAGACAAGGTGGTGGATGTCATGATGTTGTTAAATGCAAAGTGATAATGATGTTTTTCTAAGGGAAATGACTAATGCAAGGTGATAAAATTGGTCAAGAAAGGATGCCAAATGCTAAGGTGACAATGAAGATGTTGACTAAGGAAAATGACCAATGCCAAGTCTAGATACCAAATGAGGACTATGATGGACAATACCAAGTCTAAGTTCAAAATGAGGACTGAGATTGTGTTTGAAAAACGGAAATGTTGACAGTTTGACCTTTTAGTGTTGAATGTTTTGTTTAGAACTGTGATGAAACCAAGAAGCACTTGACAAACACAGTGTTTTGGAAAGTAACCAAACACACATCAGATAAGCACGATCCTAGGTTAGGCCATGACAATATTCACTAGATTCCACGTAACCGCATATCTGTAGCGTGTGAATTCAGAAGCTTGGCTGCATAGGCTCCCCCTTATAGTGCACTCTCTTCTCAGGCCAACCAAGCTTCCAACCCCCATGAAACTCCCATGGCGAGCTGATCACCTCTACTACAAACTGCAAAAGTGTGGATGCCTTCACACCGACCAGTGCTGCGCTAGAAAATAGAAGGATTTTGGCTTACTACACAAGAGTTTTTAGTTCGAGACCCCCATTCGAGTGGCCATACATGGGGCAAGAGATTAATCACCATTAAGGTGGCACTCCAGCCTGAAGAGGTTAAGCTCAACAGGGTTTAAGGGAGTACAACTCCGTCCGTATGACACATCCGCACTCACAACCTTAGGTTTTCCCTTAAGGTTTACATTTATATACCGGTCGGGGGTAGCTTGGCTTTAGCTCCGTTTCCGGTTTGAGTCGCGTTGGGCTAATGAAATCCCCAGGCAGGCCCAATTTCTAGAGTTGATAACTGTTTCTCTTACACCCAAGATCGCTCGAAAGCGCGAGGGGAGAGGATACTCCGATATACCAAGTCAGGGTAAATAACAGATTAGAATGGGTCTGGTTTTCTAATCACGAGGTTTTCACCAAGTGAGAGCATACTCACCTACCATTCCACAACCACAATCAAGCAAAGAAGACATGTGTTCTTTTTATATGCACCAAATTCAAATGTTTGCTAATCTAAGAAAAAAAAACAAGCACAAAGTTTGTTTATTCCTTCTTTGACATGTGAATCTGCAAACAATGAATATTAGTAGTCTCATATGCAATGGTCTTGGACACACGAATGAGAATCGCCACACGCTACAAGAAAAGATTAGTCACAACTATTAGAGAGTTAGCTAGTCACAACAAATCTGATTTTTAGAAAAACATTTGATAGTAAAATGAAAAATACAGAGAATAAAGCCTATCTAAAATATCAAGAGGTTTTCAAAAATATAAATAAATTAGAAAAATTTGTTGTTTTGCACCAGAAATTAATTTTTTATGAAAAATCATAACAAAATTATAAAAAATACAAAACAACTCTAAAAATTCTAATTTTTTAACTGGAGTCGTCTTATGTCATCCCAAACCTTCAAAAAAAAAATTATGAGTAGATCTATAACTGTGAGTGAGATCTAAGCAAATCTGTTTTAAACCCTAATTTCAAAAAATCTATTTTTTGACTAATAATTGCACATCCAAATTTAAAAACTAAAGAGTAGACCCTTATTAAAATTCAAAGAGATTTCCAGAAATGTAAACATATCTGAAAAATTCGATTATTTTCTCCCGAAATTAATTTTTTATTAAAAAAAGAAAAATAATTATAAAAAATGAAAAACAAATCCAAAAAATCTGATTTTTGGAATGAGAGTGCATGATGTTGTCCCCAAGCTGCAAAAGAAAAATTGTGAGCAAATACACAGCCGTTTGAAAGTTATGGTCAAATCTTCGGATTTGTCCACAATGATGCCAAACCTGCAACAAAAACCAAACAAGCCCTGCAACAAGAAGAAACCAACTCCAAAAATAGTTTTTTATTAGTACAAATATGTTGGGTTCACCAATGTAATCAAGGGAAAATTAGATTTGTTAAAGGGTTAGCACAATAACATTAAAAATCCATTGAAGTAACAAAGCACAAAGGAAATCAATATGAAAATAAAAGAAACAATGTTACCATAAATCTTCATCTTCCATGCTTCACCTTTGTTACGCCTTCAAGTTTGCAACAAATCGAATGAGGCCCTCAAATTTCAAATGAGCACCTAGACTAATGCCAAGGCCCTATGCAAATGTTGAAAGATTTGTATAAAAGAAATGACTTCACAATAGACTAAAATGACAATGACTGCAAATGACAATACTAATAGCCTAAGTTGACAGAATGAGCATGAGATATGAAATATGAACAAAATTGTCATTTTATAGAAATTGCAATTTTGAATGTGTGGCCAGGATGAGAAGATGACAAATACCCTAGAATCAATGGTCAAGATTGAATGTTGTAGTATGGAATAGGGTTAGGTCAAAATTAGGGAAAATGATAAGAAATGAATGGCCAAGATTGAATTATAAAATAATTCAATCAAGGGCTGAAATTAAATGAGATGTCAAGAAATAAGATTTGATTTGGAAGATAAGATTGGCATAGATAAAGAGGTGATAGGAGAAATTAAATAATAAAAATTATTTAATTTAGGTGACCAATGAATAATTAAATAATAAAGATATTATTTAATTATAGAGAATGTGACAAAGAATCATTTTGAATTAAATAATGATTTAATTCAAAATTCAAGAGAGTGGACCAAATTAAATAAATAAAATTTATTTAATTTATGAGAGAAGTGGCCAATGAATAATTAAATAATTAAAATAATTATTTAATTATAGTGGATAGTGGACAAAAATTAAATAAATAAGAATTTATTTAGTTTTAGAAAGAAGGGGACTTAATTAGTGATGTAATTAAATAAATAAAATTTATTTATTTAATAATCAAGAAGAAATAAATGACAAAGGGGAATTAAATAAATTAAGAAATTTATTTAATTAAAGGAAGACTTAGACAATTAATGACGTATTTAATAAATAAATTTATTTATTTAATAATCATGAGGAATAAATGACATGAATTAATTAAATAATTATGAATTATTTAATCAATAGTCGAATGTGGACCAAGGACATAATTAAATGACTTAATTATGCTAGGACGAAAGTGGTAAAAATGAAGCTTGCGGGCCTAGGTCATTTTTAGGTGTCTACAGACACTACTTTATCAAAGGCCTAATCTGTACAGGTTTTAGGCCATGCATTATTTTCCTCCCATCCATTATTCACCACTATTGTAAACCAAAAGACCAAAAATGTATTTGTTACTGTAGACACCTAAAAATGACCTAGGCCTGCAAGCTTCATTTTTACCACTTTCGTCCTAGCATAATTATGTCCTTCGTCCACATTCGACTATTGATTAAATAATTCATAATTATTTAATTAGTTCATGTCATTTGTTCCTCATGATTATTAAATAAATAAATTTTATTTATTTATCTAATACGTCATTAATTATCTAAGTCTTCCTTTAATTAAATAAATTTCTTAATTTATTTAATCCCCCTTCTTGTCATTTATTTCTCCTTGATTATTAAATAAATAAATGTTATTTATTTATCTAATACATCATTAATTACCTAGGTTTTCCTTTAATTAAATAAATTTCTTAATTTTATTTAATTCCTCTTTGTCATTTATTTCTTCTTGATTATTAAATAAATAAATTTTATTTATTTAATTACGTCACTAATTAAGTCCCCTTCTTTTAAAATTAAATAGATTCTAATTTATTTAATTTTTGTCCATTTCCCACTATAATTAAATAATTATTTTAATTATTTAAGTATTCATTAGCTTTTTCTCTCATTAAAATTAAATAAATTTGATTTATTTAATTTAGTCAATTCTCTTGAATTTTGAATTAAATCATTATTTAATTCAAAATGATTCCTTTTGTCACATTCCTCCATAATTAAATAATATCTTTATTATTTAATTATTTACTGGTCACCTGGAGTAAATAAATTTTATTATTTAATTTCTTTAGCAACCTCTTTGTCTGTGCCAGTCTTATCTTCCAAATTAATTCTTATCTTTTGACATCTCATTTAATTTTGACCCTTGATTGAATTATCTTATAATTCAATCTTAGCCATTCATTTCTTGACATTGCCCTAATTTTGACCTAACCCTAATCCATACAGCAACATTCAATCTTGATCTTTGATTCTAGGGTATTTGTCATCTTCTCATCCTAGCCACACATTCAAAATTGTAGTTTTTATAAAATGGCAATTTTGTTCTCATTTGGTCTCTCTCTCTCAGGCTCGGATTTTAACTTAGGCTATTATTATTTTTGCAGTCATTGTCATTTTTAATCTATTGTGAGGTCATTGTGAGGTCATATCTTTTATACAAAATCCTTCAACACTTGCATAGGGCTTTGTCATTTGTCATAGTTGCTCATACAAAATCTGAGGGCATCTTTATTTACTGCAAGCTAGGAGGTGTAACAAAGGTCAACCATGGAAGATGAAGGTTTAGGGTAACATTGTTCCTTTTTTTTTCATATTATTTCTTTTGTGCTTTGTTATTTCATTGGGATTTTGATGTTATTGTGCTAACCCCATTAACAGATTCTGATTTTCCCTTGATTACATTGGTGAACCCGACATCGTTTTTCTATTTTTCGTACGGTTTTTTGTTGTTTTCTGTTGTTTTGCAGGGTACAGGTACGGATCGCCGCAAGTGTTTTTTTAAAAACATTGTGACGCACTTGATGCGTCGCGACGCATTCGCTCACGTAAGCGACGCATACACTCTGACAAGCCGCAATTGACAGACAGAACGCCGCAGTTGATTTCCAAAGCCGCATATGAAGACCTGAACGACGCATATGACATAACAAGCCGCATTTGGCTGGTATAATTCCTCTTTCAGTTTTGGGGTTTTTTATTTTTCGGATTTCGGGTTTTTCTAGTTTCAGGTTTTTCTGATCCTCTCTATTCTATTTTATTCCTGCATATTGGCTAACATTAGATTTTGTGTTACTAATCATCTCTTCTCGCTGTGTTTGTCTTGTTCTTTCTATTTTTTGTAGGGTTTTTTGTTGTTTTCTGATGTTTTGCAGGGACAGGTACGGATCGAAGGATGTTTTTTTTTTAAAAAAAAACATTGTGGCGCACTTGATGCGTCGCGACGCATTCGAGAGCCCTAGTGCCGCATACGCTCTGACAAGCCGCAACTGACAAACAGAACGCCGCATTTGATTTACAGAGCCGCATTCGACAACCCGAGCGACGCATCTACCTGTCGCGCCGCATCTGTCTGGTAAATTTTTCTTTCAGTTTTATCAGTTTGATTTTCAAATTTTCGAGTTTTTCTGTTTACTGGTTTTCTGGTTTTCTATTTTTTCTGTGTTTTTATTCCTACAAGTTAATTAGATTAGGTCTTTTGTGTTACTAATATTTTCTTGTAGCGTGTGGCAATCCTCTTTCGTGTGTCAAAGACCATCACATACAAGACTACTAATATTCATTGTTTGTAGATTCGCATGTCAAAGAAGGAAGAAACAAACATTGTGCTTGTTGATTTCTAGATTAGCAAACATTTATTTTTGGTGCTTATAAAAAGAATCATGTCTTCTTTGGTTGATTGTGCTTGTGGAGTGGTAGGTGAGTATGCTCTCACTTGGTGAAAACCTTGTGATCAGAAAACCAGACCCATTCTTTTCTGTTATTTTACCCTTCACGATTCGGTATATCGGAGTATCCTCTCCCCTTGCACATTCGTACGATCCTGGGTGTAAGAGAAACGGTTACTGACTCTAGAACTTGGGCCTGTTCTGGTGGGAAAAAGTACTCACCCTAGGACGACTCAGACCGGTAGCACCCTGACACCGAGGGACTTCCAGCCGATATATAAAAGTGGGTTCTTGGGGAAAGCCCAAGAATCACGAGCGTGGTTCCGACGAGATGGATCCAAAAGGGGACTCTCGTCGCATGGATCACGCCCCACGAACGGAATGCCCGAATTAAACACCTCTTGTCTTAGTGTCTGACTGTTCTATTGGCCGTTGCTTGGTATAGTGCAAGGTACAGTATCATGCCCGAAGATACTCACTACTGATCCCCTTGAGTAGAGATAGCAATTCTTGGGATGTCACTACCCAAAGAATCTGAATTTGGTGTGCTCAAATGACGTTAAATGGCCATGGAGGGGAGCCAATGCCACCAAAATTCTAAGCTATCCACTCTCGAGAAGGAAAGGTGTTTATCACCAATCCAGGGTATAAAGGTGGGCTATACCAAGTATACAAACCCTTGGCCTATTGGCCTTTTTAGGATCGTGCTTATCTGATGTGTTTTTGGTTACATCTTACAAACGTTGTGTTTGTCAAGTGCATTATGGTTCTGTCACAGTTCAAACAAAACATTCATCAAACAAGTCAAAACTTCCATCAAAACAACACAAAAATCACTTTGAAACAAAACTGTCATATCTGTCAAACCGCAACTGGCATCCTGCAACGCAACTGATATGATAAACTACATCTGAGACTTGTAACAACGCATCTGTAGGCGTCGCGACGCATCTGAAAACTTAAAAGCCGCATTTGCTTAACCGAGTCGCATTTGACTGTCAGAAAGCCGCATCTGATAATCTGAACCGCATATGCTAAACTGTGACGCAATTGCCAAACTGAGACGCATTTTCCTGTCAAAATTTTAAGCTTCACAGCCGAAACCTGAGGTCTCCAAACTGTCAACCATTGGTCAAACTCTGTCACCAAGAAGGCTCTGTCAGAAACCTAACTTGAAATTGCTCAAAGTCTTGACCATTAGCTTGCATTAGTCACCATAGGGTCCATACCTCATTCCTTTTTCGTTGCATACATTTGACATTAGACTATCCCTAGGTTCACATTTTGCATAGTTAGGATTAGGCAAATCTTAAGCACCCCTTGGCAAAGGCATTGTTTTCGAAAATAGACCCTTTTGGACCAAGTTATCAAACATCCTTTTAGTCATTGTCCTCTTTTGTGAGATTTCTTCCAACTCAAAAGTCTAGTTAGGAAGACTCACTAGTCACTTAGGTCTTGTCAACTTGTCATTTACAATAAAGTCCTTTAGCAGTCCAAATCGAAAACAAAGTACAAGCTTAGAAGCGCTTAGATAACCTCGTCTTGCGTTACATACACATTGCATACTTTATTCACAAAAATCCAAAAATATTAGTCATTCTAGGCGTCATTTTGAACTTAGACTTCACATAGTGTCATACTTGCATCTAGTTGTCATCCCCTTTTTGAGCAATCTCATTTATGGTCGAAACCAGACTTCAAAAACAAAAGAGACAAATGGAAAACTTTAGGCAAGACCCCAACAATCCTCCATATGACTCAAACTGGACCTTGTACGATCCATTTTCTAATCTAGACAATCAACCTCTAGTGACAACACAATCCTCATCAAACAATACATTCGAACTCTACTTGCAAAGAGATGAAAATGGCCAACTACTTCAGGAAAACATAGAGGCATTGACACAAGATCCAGAGGTCTATCAGCTTGCTGAAACAATAGCGCGTCAAGACAGAGACAGATTCGTAGCTATGCTCTTGAGTGAAGGAGCTAAGTTACCACCAGGATTTGACATTAACATGTTGACTGACCCTAACGCCAACAACGCACATAACATCTCACATAGTGGTCAATCTCCAAATGCTACGAGCAACACCCCTTTTGATACCACAACGACATTACATACCACATCCAACATCCCAAACATCTCCAATACCATAAACGCTACTTCTATTGGGGGATCACAATCATCCACAACATCCACAACACTACCCCAATCGGATGGAACCACTCTTGGCTCCCCAAAAACATGGGCAAATTATTCCAATCCTCTTTTTACCGCAACAGTAAATACCACGGGGGCATCACCAAGTCACCACAATCCCCCTTTGACAACTACATCTACTACCATGAACACAACTTCGGCAAATCCGTTCAGTAATACTTCACAAAATCCTCCAAGAGGATCCACAGGACGTATCTTTATCCAAGGAAAACAACAAAAAATCAACACGACAACACAATCAAATGTCATTACCTCCCAAGGCATAAACACAAACGTCCCCCTTGTTCAAAATCAGCAATTTACACAAGGTGGCCAAACAACACAACTCATGACATCATCAACACACTATAATAGTCATGGCCACCACATCCCTCAAATAACGACACACATGGGTGGGGGACACATACCAACATATTCATCCAACATTCACACTCATCAACATGCACCAAATCACAACTTCCAACACCAACAACACACGTCATACGTACCGCAACAATCCATACCACCACAATACACCAACATTCATGCACAACAGACAAGAACACATGGTGTACCAGGTAATTTGACATATGGAAACGTAAACGACCCTACCATAGATGAACTCAAAGCAAGAATGAGGGATATGGAGAAAACTATGCAAAACATGTACATTTCAGGTAGGAAATCAGAAATATCATATGACCTGGATGTATACCCATTTGACACGAACTTATACATGCCTGCATTCCCACCAGGATACGTGTCACCTAACTTCACAAAATATAGAGGCAAGACAAATCCCATTGAACATGTTCGCGAATTCGCAACCAACTATATGGATATCGCCTACGAACCAACATACTTGATGAGACTTTTTTCCAAAAGTTTGGCGGGTCAAGCCCTTGAATGGTTCTCAACTCAAAAAGATATCCAAACATGGGATGAGCTCAAACGAAAATTCATACGCAATTACGCCTACAACATTGACATGGACACCTCTATTACTAGCTTGTGTAATCTCATGCAAGAAGACTCGGGTGAGACATTTATTCCATTCTTTCAAAAATGGAGAAACCTCGCTAGTCGATGTCACATTGACATTCCTGAAAGGGAAAAAATCGACATGTTCGTCCAAACACTCCTAGGACCCCTCAAATTCGCATTACAAATACATTGTTGCACAAATTTCACAGAATTAGTGGAAAAGGGGGTCCAGATTGAAAAATCCCTTATCGCAAAGGGAGAATTGAAATATGGTTCTAAAAATACGAACACCAACCCACCCACTGACAAAAATAAATATTGGGTCAAGAATAAACATGTTACAAATGACGGTGTTGTGGACGCCAAGACTGCAAGTCCTGTATTGGCCCTGAAAGGGGTCCAACAACAAAACAGACCAACAACGACATCGACACCTCCTTTCAATACTTCTTCAAACAATCAAAGTGGTCAAAACAGTCAAGGACAATATCGTCAAATGAGACAATTCCCTATGGGTCGCACATATACTCATTTGGGTGAACCCATTGAAGAAGTCCTTAAGAAATGTATCCAACATGGGGTCATCACACTTCTGGAAATAAAACCATATGACCCAGGACAATTCAAACCAGCATGGTGGAATGACAATGCACTTTGCGAATACCATCGAGTCAAAGGGCACACAACCTCCAACTGTCAACAACTGAAAAACATCATACAAGACCTTATCGAAAATTGCACCATCGAAGTGGGTGGATCACAATTCAACTCCAACTCAGACCATACTATCCACAAGAATCCACTGCAGGATCATGGTCCTCATAATGCTTCCACTTCTGGTTCACAGAACCACGCTAACTTCACCCGAGCCAAGTATGATTATTCTAGTGGACCAATAATAAATAATGTCAGAACTGACGATGAGTACGTCAATACCATTACGATCAAAAGAGCACCATAGTGTAATGCTACTACGCGAAGTGGCAAGGTCACTATAGCTGGTCCACCCCCCCTACACAAGCCAAGATCACTATAGCAGGCCCACTTGCTAAGCAATCACAACCCGCTTCATCTGCTAAACAGCCAAAACCTGTCTCAACCCCACAACAGTGGAAACCCAGAAGCGAGTTCAATCTCATTGACCAACTAGGAAAGACTCCCACACAAATATCTATCCTTGAGCTGCTTCGCATCTCTCCAGCACACAAAGAAATCCTAGACAAAACTCTCTTAGAGTCATCGGTCCCTAAGGACATCGATGTCAATCAGTTTGAAACTATGGTGGGATATCTCACCACGCCGCACCATGTCACCTTCTTGGATCAGGATTACTCATCATCTAAAACCAACCACAATGACGCATTACACATAGAAGTTTTTGTCCACAAGCACAAGGTTAGACGGGTTTTAATAGATGGCGGAGCAAGGTTGAATATATGCTCCCTCAAACTGGTTAAGGCTCTTGGGTTCTCTGATGCATGCGTAGACCCAACGAAAAGCATAGTGATCAAAGCATACGATGACGAGGAACGCTCTTCAAGGGGTGTTATCTCCCTCCCTATCAGAGTGGGACCGGTCATTGTAGACACAACCTGCCAGGTCCTAGATTTGGAACTACCATATAACATCTTACTTGGTCGTCCGTGGATCCACGTATTAAAGGCTGTTCCATCAACATTCCACCAATGCCTCAAGTTTCCTTTTGACGGCACAGAAGTAACCATATACGGAGACCCTGACCCTTTCCAATATTGTACCAACTTAAGGGGTATCTCCGAAAATCGAGTACGAATTAACCGAGAAGCACCTGGCTCCTCGTCATCCAAGCACATCGACCCTTCCACACTCATGTCATCTTCCACATCCGCTCCATCCACGTCTTCCGCCATACCACCACCTTCCACCAACCCTAAGACTGAATCAACTGTCAAAATCTAGGACCTTGGCTATGGAGAATTCAAACTACACACAACATACAGCATAACAATAATGCCTAGATCTCCCAAGGACTATGGTCGGCCATGTTTCAGAATGGAACCTCAGGAAACCTTCAAAGTTCCACCGAATACAGTTTTTATCAAGTGGGGAGATATGAGTGAGGAATACCTTGCTAACATCACAGGTTGGATCTATAAGGATACTGTCACATTACCCCCATTACCAGTTCAGATATATGGCAAAGGTTATGACTTCATGAAGGCTAAAGGCTACGATGGTACCAGTGGCCTTGGAAAAAATAAAACTGGTCAAAGGGAACCCATAGAAGCTTTTCAAATTCCGAAGTATCTTGGTTTAGTGTTTGGATCACTCAACAATGATGATCGACGTGCCTCTATACTTTCAAATGAGCGAATACATGCTTCGAAAAGTGTTGAGACTACTAGGGAAACCCTAACCGAAACAGACTCCCACGAATGGGAATTTGGCTCCGAACGATCCCTAAGTGACTGTTGTCTTGATGATTTGCTTGTCGAACAAGGGGAATTGACCTCTGAACAACGATTTTGGCAAACATTCAAAATTGAGCAGGCACCAAATAGTCAAAATCCTACTACCACATCCTTTGACACACAACAGCCATCATTTGAACCCCCTCAGTCTAATCTATCTGAAGTATCAAATGATATTGATAGTCAGCGCTCTCAAACCTTCACTCCTTATTATGACAATGAATATGACACTAGTGAAGGAGAATACTGGATAGAATCCGATGTCGAGTTGGACGATGATAACCTCATCTACAACATCAACGAATCCATCTGTATGCTATCGGCATCCTCACCCGAATTCACCAGCCTTGATGATGGCATTTCATTAGTCTACCCTGAACTAGTCGATTGGGACCAACAAGGACTGCCAGTTCTAGACACATTCCAAAATGATGATGCCATTGCCGAATTCATGGGATTATGCGAAGGCATACCCAGTGGGGACCATAAATCAGGATTTGCTATTGATTTAGACTACATAGCATACTTCAGTGAGACGGTTCATTCCTCTAGTCGCAAAAGTAAAAATAAAGTAAAAAATGAAACGTCTCTAGGTGAAAACCGAAAGGCACCTCTTGACGATAAAATAGTAAAAACAAAGGACGTATCTGCGGGTGAAAACCTCTCTGAGGCGCCCAAAGATGGAGGACTGGACTTTCTCCCCATGCAACAGGAGAAATCGGCCATGCTTGTTGAGAACACCATAGAGGATAACATTTCAACTCTAGAAGAGCCCAAGATGGTCCTATTTGCGGCATCATTGACAGATGAAGAGAGACCAGACTTTCATAAATTCTTTGCAGAATGGAAAATAAACTTTGCATGGTCCTACGCTGACATGCCAGGATTGGACCCCGAACTAGTTCTACATCATCTGCCACTAGTACCCAATGCTAAACCAGTCAAGCAGAAGTTGCGCAAAATGCACCCTCAAGTTGCTCTATTGGTTAAAGCCGAGCTAAAGAAATTATTGGATGCCGGATTCATAAGGTCTATAGATTATGCTGAATGGATTTCTAATCTAGTGTTGGTGACAAAGCCAAATGGGATAATTCGGGTATGTACAGATTTCTGGGACCTAAACAAAGCATGTCCAAAGGATGACTTTCCTTTGCCCAACATTGACATTATAGTCGACCTAACCGCAGGACATGAGATGCTATCCCTCATGGATGGTTTCTCTGGTTATAATCAAATCTGCATTGCTCCTGAGGATCAGCACAAAACAGCATTTACATGCCCATGGGGTACATACTGTTGGAACGTCATGCCCTTCGGTCTCAAAAACATAGGTGCCACGTATCAAAGGGCTATGACCACGATCTTCCATGACATGATGCACAATATAATGGAGGATTATGTAGATAACCTATTGGACAAATCAACAACTAGGAAAGATCATTTGAAGGTACTTGACAAAATTTTCAAGAGACTGGAAGAGTACAAGGTTTGGCTAAACCCTAAGAAATGTGTTTTTGGGGTCACATCGGGTAAGCTATTGGGGTACATAGTGTCCCGAAGAGGCATAGAGGTCGATCCGGCAAAGGTCAAAGCAATCATAGACATGCCTCCACCTAAAGGGATCAGTGAATTCAACTCTGCAAGGCAGAATACAATCTATTCGCCGTTTCATAGCTCAATTGGCAGATAAGTGCCACCCATTCCAGTACTTGTTGCGCAAAGGTGTTCCCTTTGTATGGACGGATAAATGTCAAGAGGCCTTCCAGCAAATCAAAGATTACCTACTATCAACACCAGTCCTCATGTCGCCTATTCATGGAAAGCCATTAATTCTATACATCTCGACCACTAATTCAACACTAGGGGCATTACTAGCCCAAAATGATCATGAAGGGAAAGAAAGAGCAATCTATTACATCAGCCGCACACTGATAGGTTATGAGTTGAATTACACATACATTGAACGTGCATGCCTCGCGGTTGTCTTTGCAGCCTAAAAACTAAGGCATTATACGCTCAATCATCAGACACAACTAGTGGCCAAGATCGACCCATTGAAATATCTACTAAGTCGAGCAGCATTAACAGGCCGGTTGGCAAAATGGGTCATGATCCTAAGTGAATACGACATATAGTATGTTGAACGTAAGGCAATAAAAGGGCAAGTAATAGCAGATCAACTGGTAGATGCACCAATGCAAGTCTCTCATCCGTTGGTAACTGATTTTCCGGATGAGTCCATTTTTCATACGGAACCAGCAACACCATGGAAGCTGTATTTTGATGGGTCTCACACTGGTCATGGCTCAGGCGCTGGAATCTTGTTCATCACACCATAAGGGGATTCAATTCCTAAGTCATTTCGAATTGCTTTCCCTTGTACAAATAACATTTCCGAATACGAAGCACTAGTTACAGGTCTCAAGTTGGCAATCAAATGGAAAATTCAGACATTGCTTGTATTCGTGGACTCCCAGCTAGTAATCAACCAAGTGAATGGTGACTATGAAACAAAGGATGAGAAGCTGCTTCCTTACAAGAGGATGGTGGACAGTTTCCTAACATACTTCCAATCAGTGTCTTTTGACCAAATCCCCAGGGCACAGAATAAGGCAGCTGACGCAATGGCTACTTTTAGTTCCCTCTTGGACATCCCTAAAAATGTGTCACAATTTGAGTTCCTAGTAGAACAGCTGTTGATACCGGGATATGATATCCCAGAGTCGGAAATGGTTTGCGAACTTGTTGGTCCCAACTCTCCTTGGTATCAGGACATTTATGACTACCTAAAGACTCAAACCCTTCCACCAAATCTATCCAATAACCAAAGGAAGTCCTTCATTAGGAAATCCGCAAGGTATGCCATTATCAGTGACACCCTATACCACCGTGGTTTCGACAATACCCTCCTTAGATGTCTTGACACCAATGAAGCATGTACGACCTTATGAGAAGTGCACGACGGTATATGCAGATCTCATTCGAGCGGTCCTACTCTGGCTAAGAAACTAACGAGACTTGGATATTATTGGCCGACAATGGAAAAAGATGCACTAGAATATGTCAGAACCTGTAGCAAGTGTCAGATCCATAGTGATTTGGTCCACGCTCCAGCACAAGAACTTTGTCCAATCACTTCTTCGTGGCCCTTCGCTCAATGGGGACTCGACCTCGTGGGTAAGATTCATCCAACCTCATCCAACGGCCATAAATTCATTATCACCGCCACTGAGTATTTCACAAAGTGGATCGAAGCCATCCCATTGACATACATTACTAGCAAACAAATATCAAAGTTTATCCTCAACTACATCATTTGTCGGTACGGCCTTCCATAGTCCATCATCACTGACAACGGACGTCCGTTCAAAAACCAAGACGTACGTGAGTTATGTGAGTGATTCCATATCCAACACCACTTATCATCCCCATACTACCCCCAAGGAAACGGCCAAGCTGAGGCATCGAATAAAACCATTATCAAGATCCTCAAAAAGACTGTCAATGACGCTGGCCACGATTGGCACATACAACTTAACCCTGCTCTGTGGGCTTACCGAACTAGCATTCGTACGCCTACAGGAGCTACCCCATTCGCCCTGGTCTTTGGCGCTAAAGCCATCTTACCCATTGAGGTTGAAATTCCTTCGCTACGGGTCTCCTTGAAGGGTCTGACTAATGAAGAGGAGTACCGACAATCACGCTTGCACGAACTAGAAATGTTGGACGAGAGAAGACAAAACTCACTGAATCACCTCCAAGCATATCAAAACTGCCTTTGTCGCAGCTACAATAAAAAGGTTATGGTCAGAAAGTTCGACATTGGCGACCTGGTTCTCATGCAGAACCCTAAGAACCAAGTAGACAGAGAAAAGCCAGGAAAATTTGAACCAAACTGGCTGGGTCCATATATTATCATATCTTCTTTTGGTTCTAGAGCATATCAACTGGCAACACCAGATGGGGAACAGTTGACTGAGCCCATCAACAATTTACACCTCTGAAAGTTCTACGCATAGCATCAGAGGACAAAGCTGAAAGCTCTAAAATACAAAAAAAAATGAAAAATGATAAAAAAGTGTCACCTTGATGAAAACCTGGCAAACAGGCGTCTTGGTGACACCAAAAAAAATAAAAAAAAATCAAAAAATAGTAAAAAGAAAAATAATTCGTTCAATAGTGAAAACCTGGCAAACAAGCACTTTGGACAAGTACCATGGTGACAACCTGGCAAACAGGCACCATGCGTAATCAATCATTGCTCTGCCATCTATTGTCCCTTGGTCTAAACTTGGCTCAGGATGAAAGCTATCTTCGCCGCTACTCCGCAAATCACCATCACATCCTACTCTACCTGTCATAGTGGATGAACGATTGACATCAAGTTCTGACGACTATCCGTCCAGCAAGTCAACAGCATCCCGTCCGTATTCCTTGCAAATGGCTAAGTCTTAAACCTGACTAGGGGCAAAATGTTTATCATGCAACTGCAGTGGATGTCCTGAAAAAAGACAAAAACATCATAAAATGTCCTGAAAAAAGACAAAAACATCATAAAATGTCCTGAAAAAAAGACAAAAACATCATAAAATGTCCTGACAAAAGATAAAAACATCATAAAATGTCCTGAAAAAAGATAAAAACATCATAAAAAGTCCTGAAAAAGCCCAAAAACATTGCAAAACGTCCTAGAAAAAGACCTAAAAATCATAAAACGTCCGTGAAGAAAACCAAACAAAACATTAGACTGTGCAAGGCACATAAGTGCACTATCATTTCTCATCAAAGTCAATCAAGTCAATCAGTCCTTGTCATTTGTTTGAACTACGTTGTCTCTGCGCATTTGCTACATAGGCAAGACTCATACTTGAGTCCCCGAGACATTAGGTCAGTCCTATTAGGTTTGTCAAAATAAATCATGGCGCAATCTTTGGTCATCAAGACAAAGTCATTGGTCGTGTCGAACTACGAGGTCTCTGAGTGTATGACGTAGGCAAGGCCATCTATCGATGAGCCCCCAAGGCCGCACTAGGTCAGTCCATTAGGGTTCATGACACTACAGTGGCACACACGTCAAAAGTCTTCAATCATTTCTCCACATGGGGAAAACTCCTAAAACAGAGTAAAACAATCATTCTATTCGGCATGACAATCTCATCAGCACATCACTCATGTCATCAGGGCAATATCGGCATATAGTCAAACACAAGTCAAACTCGGTCAAAGCAAGTCAAATCATTATAAACTGGTCAAACTGTCAAATTTTGGTTAAATCTTCAGATGAGTCCTTCTGAACGATAACCTCTATCATTTACGCCTTAGGATGTGTCCTTCCTAGGCATCGTCATCGTCATTTCGGCATTTCGAGTGATCCTCTTGACATTTAAACGATCACTCTTCCTGACATCAGTACTCTTCAGATGAGTCCTTCTGAAGAACGACTCGGTCATTTATGCCTTAGGATGTGTCCTTCCTAGGCATCGTCATTATTTTGAGGGACCCCTTATGACCATTAGGGATCAAATCCTCTCGACATCGGCATCATTCAGGATGTGTCCTCCCTGAATTCACCAAGTCTCGGCATTTTCAAGGTCATCAAAACTTTAAACATTCGGACATCTCGACATCATCAAACATGACACCTTGGCATCAGAACAATGGATATCCAGATGCACTTGGCAAACACTTGACAATTGTCTTTTCATCTTTTATCATGTTATTAGTTTTTCAACGAGATCCCACTAAGCAGGATTTAGAGAAGCAGCGACATAGCATGACAATTGACACGCATGACTACTAGCTTCTCAGCGAGATCCTGATCTTGGGATTTAGAAAAGCAACGACATATCATGATAGAGACTTTATTTTTGTAGTTTGGCAATCATGTCACTAGTTTCTCAAGGATGTCCTGGAAACAGGATTTAGAGAAGCAACGATGTTTCATGATCGGTCCTTGCCTTTTTCTGCTTGTGGTTGATTATGACGACAAGACTGGGGCAAGCATGCTCCTAGTATGAGTCATAATCATCCTTGTCCGTGACTGTTTTGTCTTGGGTAATGGTACGACCTTGCACACCTTGATCTATGTCATATCTTGGTGTTTGTCGGCCATTACAATAGTTGGCCCAATGATGATTAAAGAGCAACGAATATTAAAAGTCCTACAGTAAAGTTTTGAAGGATTTGTATCTTTTCATAGGTCTCATATCTTCTCTGGTCTGATCATCTTCTCTTATCAGTCTTGCCATCTTCTCTTGTCCATCCCATGATAATATCCTGTGACATCCAAAAACATAAGTGCATACATCATCCATGGCATTAAATAACACATTGCATTAGGTCCATACATACATCATACAAGACATTAAATCATATACATAATCACAAGCATTGCATTAACATAATCATCATCATTGCATCTTTTACATAAATACATCATGCACATCATTAACATAATCATATAAATAAGCATTGCATCATCATGACATCAAAAATCACAACATAGACATCATAGTACATAAATAACATCATAAATTAAGCATGATACATCATACATACATAATGCATAGAACATCACATAACACATATAAGCCGCATCAAAACTGCATCATCATATAGAATCATCTCAAAATATACAATGTCACAGGATAGAGTCAATGGATAATCCCAAAAATGGAGCTCGCAGGCTCAAATAATATAGTAGTGTGTCACAATACAAATATGCCCTAAGGAAGGCTCTCATCATCTCCTCAGGGAGAAGAATGTGGCGGAGGCAACTATGTCACGGGCGCTGAAACAAGGGGTGGTCCTGTAGTAGCCTGTGTCTGTGATGCTGATGGAACTGCAAGTGAAGGCATCATCGTGACAGTAGTGAATATCTGCGAAGTCACTGCAGCTGGACTCTGAGCGGACGGATCTGTCACTGGTGGCTGACCCTGTACTGACCTCTGTGCCGAACCAATGGAACCCTGACTGTGCCCCGAATGATGACTCAGAGTATGCCTGCGGGAATGGTGTGACCTGTGGCCTGATGTGTGTCCTATGGAAGTCGACCCTCCGATACTGGTATGGCTCCTGGTACCACTGCCACTGCCCGACCTGTGCCCACTACCTGTCCTCGTCTGTGATCGGGACAAGGTAGGATCTCGCTGCTCGGGCGGCACTGCCTACTCATAAAGGGTCTTGTACTGTCCCAACCTGGTGCTCACCCTAGCAAGCTCCTGAGCCATGTCCCCTGTGGGTCCTGTGCATAGGGCCGCAAACTCTGTGCACCATCGGGACGCATCGGATCACCGCCTGATCCCACTCTACACGGGCTACCTCCAGTGCCGACTGTAGGGACCTAACCTGTGTCAGGCTGGCGTCTAATCTCTGTTGAAGATCGGCCACTCTCTGATCAGCTGTAGCATCTGATGGCAACTTTGAGGACGGTATCTCCTCCTCCCCCTCCACCATCTGCCATCTCAGGAGTCTCTCGGCCTCACCTATGGCATCATCATCCTCCTCCTGTCTCTCCCTCTCCGCCTCCTCCTTCCCCCTCACCTCTGGCTCCTCCTCCTGTCTCCCCTCGCCCTCTCCCTCCTATCTGGGCTGCTCCTCACCCTCTCCCTCCTCACCAACCTCGGGGATAGCATCCAGCGCTACCCTCACCACCTGCTGTCGCACCTTGCGGCCCTGTACCTGGCCGTCTCGCCTCCACCTACGGCCGTCTCTGCTGTCATCTCCACCTCTGGCCCCACCCCAGCCTCCATCTCCGCCCCTGCCTCTGTCATCCCCACCCCTCCCTCCATCTCCATCCCTATCCCTGCCTCTGCCTCTGCCTCTGCCCCCATCTCTGCCTCTGCCCCCTCGTCTGGCTCGTGGCACTCGTGGAATCACTGACCGCCTGTCAACTGGTGCTGGCCCGTCAGGATCTATCAATGGCACAGGTCTGCGTGCCTGCCACCATAGGTCATAGGCTGGCTTCGTACCTGGATCCGCTGCTCCACCTCTCCAACCCCAGGCCTGGGCTACTAACCCATCTATCTGCTGAGTCGCAAAGGCCACTGGAATGGTCGGGCCCCATGCATGCTCTCTGGATGACCTGGCATACTCTACCGTCCCCATGGGTACATCCTGATGCTCCCCGAACTGTCTCAACATGCGCTGCGGCAGGTACATCTCAATGATCAAGGACGTATGCACTATCCTGCCAATAAGGTATCTGTACTGCCTGCAAAAGCTGAGGTGCTCATCCTCATCATCCCATGCCTCGCAATCCCTGTATGGCCTCCAGATGAACATCACCATGGTATCGATCCGATGCCGCCACCATCCTGTCTCGCCCATATGGGTCTGTTGTAATGCGCTGGCATAGTAATACGAGTAGGGCATACCCTCGGCAAGCTGTGGTCTATCAATAGGAGGGCAGAATATAGCAATGTGCTCCCATGCCAAGATCATCATAAGCGTGATCCCGTAGGAGATACTCTCTCCTCTCCTGTACACGACGTCGTGAAGCTGATGATAAAGCGTCCCTAGCAGGCAGGGACCCCACGCATAAACTGTCCTGTCTCACCTCATGCCGACTAGGACGTCACCCCAACCAATCAGAAATCCATGTCCTCATCGATCAGGAACCAAAATGCCAGCAATCAAAGTCGCTAGGAATGCATCGAAGTGCCCATAGTGCTCTGCTAGGAAATCCCAATGTATCTCGTAGCTCTGAATGCCGAGCCCAGCACCCTGATCCTGATAGTACGCACAAAAGGTTTGCTCGCCGTGACGTGGATCGTACACAATCCGCTCCCCTTGAATAGGAACCCGGAGAATACGGTAGACATCCTCCAAAGTGATGGTGGCCTCACATGCGGCAAGTGGAATGAGCGAGGTCTCCAAATGCCACCGCTTTCGCACAAGGTTGTCAACAAACCCTGTTTGCTGAATAAAGGCGGGCATGAGCGTATCATAAAATAGACCCGGTATGTCCTTGCAGCTCTTCGCGGGCAATTTGTCCGGTAAAGGCGAAGGTGGTGGTCTACTCTCTCTCGTGTAGATAGGGGCAAGCTGCCTCTGCAAAAGGACGAACACTACATTAGCACCTTTTTTGGAAAACTATAATCATCATGGAAAATAGCTAGGGGCATGAAAGCATCAAAGCAAGTTTAATTAAGGAAACAGGCAAATGCATTGCAATAAAGCAATTGCGTCGCGAAAAAAACAAATGTGTCATTAGAAATATCAAATGCGTCAGGATAATTCAAGTGTGTCGCTAGATGACATTTGCGTCACGAAATTATGCGGTTGCGTCGCAAAATTGCGAATGTGGCGCGGCATTACAATTGCGACATTCAAATAATCACTTGCGTCGCGAAATAACGATTGCGGCACTTGACCGGTCAAATGCGACTCAGTTTGGCACTTGCGTCGCACGAATTGTCAAATGCGGCGCAAACCGTCGGTGCATCTTGTTTTCCCTTTGTGCTTGCGTTGCGACACATCAAATGCGTCGAACACGAAAGAAATTGCGGCTTACGCGAACGCACGAGTCGTGGCGCATTCGTTGACTACCCTAGAAAGCATTAAATAACACGTAAAACGATAAAATGACAAAGTAAGTTTAGGGTACATACCGCCAGCTCTGAGCCCTCTGGTCATCTGAAGGTCCTCACGATCTCTCCGCGGTGCTCTGACACTGGAATAACCATCCTCGCTGCTGCGCCTTTCGCTCTGAGCTCTCAGGTTTCGCAAGGTAAATAGTGAAAGTGAATTGACTTTTACCCCTTTGTCAACCTATTTATAAGGTCAAAATGACATTTTTTTTCAACCAAAGTCAATACTGGAGGCTCATTTCTACGCCTTGGACCTCCCCGTAAGTTGCTTTAAATATATCAGAATCCGAAACCGACTGCACCGCTGTTTCCCTAGTTCTCAAATTGATTTATCGGGACCCTTTGCAAATTTTTCTGGACCCAAAATTTAAAAATTTCCCGAGGGGGCAAGGATAATCCATACCTTCACTAGGGCATATTCTTGACTTATTTTTCTTTGTCACAACGCGACAAGCAACATTATGACAAAGAGGGGAAAAATGTAGACACCTAAAAATGACCTAGGCCTGCAAGCTTCATTTTTACCACTTTCGTCCTAGCATAATTAAGTCATTTAATTATGTCCTTGGTCCACATTAGACTATTGATTAAATAATTCATAATTATTTAATTAATTCATGTCATTTGTTCCTCATGATTATTAAATAAATAAATTTTATTTATTTATCTAATACGTCATTAATTATCTAAGTCTTCCTTTAATTAAATAAATTTCTTAATTTATTTAATCCCCCTTTTTGTCATTTATTTCTCCTTGATTATTAAATAAATAAATGTTATTTATTTATCTAATACGTCATTAATTACCTAGGTCTTCCTTTAATTAAATAAATTTCTTAATTTATTTAATTCCCCTTTGTCATTTATTTCTTCTTGATTATTAAATAAATAAATTTTATTTATTTAATTACGTCACTAATTAAGTCCCCTTCTTTTAAAATTAAATAGATTCTAATTTATTTAATTTTTGTCCATTCCATATAATTAAATAATTATTTTAATTATTTAATTATTCATTGCTTTCTCTCATTAAAATTAAATAAATTTGATTTATTTAATTTAGTCAATCTCTTGAATTTTGAATTAAATCATTATTTAATTCAAAATGATTCTTTGTCACATTCCTCCATAATTAAATAATATCTTTATTATTTAATTATTCAATCACTGGAGTAAATAAATTTTATTATTTAATTTCTCCAGCAACCTCTTTCTGTGCCAGTCTTATCTTCCAAATTAATTCTTATCTTTTGACATCTCATTTAATTTTGACCCTTGATTGAATTATCTTATAATTCAATCTTAGCCATTCATTTCTTGACATTGCCCTAATTTTGACCTAACCCTAATGCATACAGCAACATTCAATCTTGATCTTTGATTCTAGGGTATTTGTCATCTTCTCATCCTGGCCACACATTCAAAATTGCAGTTTTTATAAAATGGCAATTTTGTTCTCATTTGGTCTCTCTCTCTCAGGCTCAGATTTTAACTTAGGCTATTATTATTTTTGCAGTCATTGTCATTTGCAGCCATTGTCATTTTTAATCTATTGTGAGGTCATTGTGAGGTCATATCTTTTATACAAAATCCTTCAACACTTGCATAGGGCTTTGTCATTTGTCATAGTTGCTCATACAAAATCTGAGGGCATCTTTATTTACTGCAAGCTAGGAGGTGTAACAAAGGTCAACCATGGAAGATGAGGACTTAGGGTAACATTGTTCCTTTTGTTTTCATATTATTTCTTTTGTGCTTTGTTATTTCATTGGGATTTTGATGTTATTGTGCTAACCCTTTAACAATATGATTTTCCCTTGATTACAATGTCCAATATATATGTTGAAGGAGAAGAACTTTATTGTACATATAGGAATCTAACGTGACTGATTCAAATAGTCCATGTTCCAGTACCATTACAGCAAAGTCTCAGTTCTACTTAGACTTTTCTTTAGTTTTAGTTATAGATTGCTAACTTTTTGTCATGCTCTAATATATAGGGAGTGGTGATTTATGATTTTAGTTTAGATTCCTTGTTTTAATAAACTTCCCCTATGCCTATATGTATGGAGCGATGGTTGAGGTATTAGGAGTTAGTTAATTTTGTTCAATAGTAGATATAGTTTCTGGATTTTTTTTAGTTGATTGTTGTTCTTACACAGACAATGTTTATTGTTCAATCATGATTTCATGAATAAGATATCTCAGTACAATCTTATGTGATATTCTGGAGTTATGCAATGAATGAATGATTCTGAGTTATGATGATTGTGTTAATCTATGAAGCTAGATTTGAGTTAGATCAGTGGAGACAGTCAATTGAGAAAGGGCCACTCAAGGTAATTGTCCCTCACTTCATTTTTTATGTAGTTAATACCCTTGTAGCAATAATTTCATAAATGTGTGTTAATTATATTTCTTGTGTTATTCATGAATAATTATTTTCACATTTATTCCTTAGTTTTCTTATGTTTGTTATACTCTAGAGTGTAGGTTTAGTTATCAGTATCAGTTAAATACCAACATTCATTTCTTGACAGTAATTAGTTACAATATTATATTGTAGGTACCTGTAGCAATAGTGCCAACATTACTTTCTTTACTCTTAAACAGTTTTATGATTTCTCAGCAAGTGTAACACCTATACTAGGATGAATCAGGTAGTCTTAAGTCTTTGAAAGCACATACAGTGCTAGTACCATCACAATTTTATTAGCCCTAGTCAATAATTTAATGAAGGTCTTTCCAAAGGTTCAAGTGGACTATTCAGCTAGGTTTTCCCTCTGAATTGTGTGATTGACACCAAGTTTACTAGAAATTAGTAGGGACTCTACACTTACCTCAATGAAAGTTGACACGTGACCACAACTATATCAACAATTCCTAATGTTGAAGGTTCACCATCTACTTTTTCATCATCAAATGTGAATTTTAAGATTATCATTGATATATGGAAAAATGCATGTAATACATTTACTATTTTGTTATAAATTACATACATGTAGAATCAACATGGTCACATAATTAAGATATGAAGGGTTGGCACATGTAGGGTGAATAATTTGATTGTATAATTTCATATTACATATAATTTTTTACATTGATTTTATTCATAATAGACTTACTATATTTAATTTTATATTTTCAAAAGGAAATATAATAAATTAAAGAAATTTATTGAAATTTGCATGTCAATCAATGCCAAAAGTCTAATCCAACAACTCATTATTCAACACCATATTATCTAATATGGATGTATCCTACTCCTATCCCTATGTAGCATCATCTCTAATGTGTGTATCCTAGGAATTCTTAGACCTATAATCACAAATAGATCCACAAGAATGGTAGAGGTGTTCTGATTTTCATCACCTAAGAGCATCAACCTCATCAACCTATGAAATAGGCATACTACATTGTTATAAGGTATGTGTGAGGGAACTAACAGATTGTAAGGTCTCCACTTGAACAATCTCCTTCATAATGGAAGGGATTGTAACATGTTGAATAGATGACTTGGATAGGGGTATCAATGATTGTTCCTAGGCACAACATTCCCCCTCCCTATCCTATGTAGAGCCTTTTTCTCTACCCGATAAATCATGCATATCAAAATAATTTGGGATTTCACTAAAGACGAACTCAAAATAGAATTTCCTCAAGAAATATTATGATACATCAATATTTTTGCATGGGAGATCCCCAGAAACCATCCACCACCTATCCCAAAAAATTTCCCTTATTCCTTGGTTTTGGAACCAATGAATAAGTAATATTTTTCAAATTTCATCGATGGGTTCATTGGTTCTCGAATCAACAAACAATGCACACAAATAAAGTATTAAATTTTTTTTCTAATCTTTAACTTGTCTATATCACAATTTTATAGAATAAAATTTTAATGAATTCTCCCCTATGATATGACCATATATTCATTTGGAAATTAAAGTAATCTATGTGAGAAATAATATATTCTAAGGACGTGGCATGAAATCTTTGATGTGTGCTCATTGTATTAAGGTTTTTTAATGTTTCAACCAATATTTGAAGTTTTTTTTTTTTAATTTCAATTTGCCATGATATATTTTCTTATGTCTCACAAGGATGCTAGGGATAGGAAGGAGTTTGAAGAGGGTAAGGTTGTACTTTCTCTTTAGTAATATTTCCCTCATGCACTCAATCTAGAAAATTATGGTTTGAAGGAGGTGAAGGATCTTTATTTTCTAAATATTTTTAAAAAAATTGAATCAAAATAATTTAAATAAATATTTTTAATTTCAAATACTAAAAATATATAAATCTTCATTTTTCAACCTTGTAAATGTCATGATGACATTGTTTTGGGATTGAAATTGCTCTTAAAGCTTCAAAATTAGCTCCAATGGCTTTTAGAATATGCTCACACTATTCTTCTATCACATTTGGGCATTGGGGATAAATGGATTAACTACTATAATTTTTGTTGTTATCAATACATAACACAATTACATTATAATAAACTTGCATTATGTACAATATTGACCAAAAATTAGTTTTGGAAACTTTTAGATCCCTCATCTTTGTGTACGTACTTTTGTGTTAAGTGCCTCTAGTTGCTTTATGTCAATTGTGAATCCACACATGATCTCCACTCACTCTCATCTCTTGTCACACTTGTAAACATGTGATCCCCATATACTAGTATCCAAGTATTATAATCTAATATATCATTTTTCCATATCTACCCTATATCTCTCAATCAACAAGTATTTTCTGCTAATAATATAATAGGGAATCTACATGAACTCCAAATGAAACCTATCTAATTTTCACTCCTAACATCCTATCCAAAAACTATAAACCACTATGTCTTTCACATCCATAATCTACCTCTAGTAGTCTAGGTCCCTTACATTTTATACCTAAATCTCCCACCATATACGAACACATATGGCTAACCCCTACTTGTTTTGACTTATCAAAAATATGACTAAGTACTACTATGTGCTCCCATGCCCAAATCTATAAGAAAACCACTAAATTGATGCTTTACCCATCTCTATATGTACCAATATATAAATCCCTATATATAATCCAAAACGCATGGCCCCCATGTGAACTTCCTACCATTCACTTCCATGTTTATGTAGTAGCTTACCAAACTAATTGATATCTTATCAAGAAACAAGATGCCACTAACAGGATCCACCAAGACTAGTGGAAGATCCTCCATCATATCCAAATATACATCCATGTTGAATGACAACCTCATATGAGATAGGTCACTCCTAAATAATTTATGCCAAGACTCCTCAAGGGCATGTCCTCAATAGTATATAGTGTGCCCATATATTGGGATCCATGGTATCTACCACATGGCCTCCAATGTGATGGTGGTCTCTTTAGTGGGTAGGTGAAACATGCTCATCTCATTATTCCACCTCTTAACTAATGATGTTAGCATCAATTTATGTGCTCTAATTCAAGGAATTTGTGCAATATGTCATAGGTTGCACTGCTTTAGATTTCCCCAATCTATCTCATCAAAATATGTTTTTTAGTTGCAATACATGCAATCTCCTCTCTCATGCAATAAACACTAATAATTTCTCATGCATCTAGAAAAAAACCATGACATATTCCTCTAAAATAAATCCTAACCTATTCTTCTATGCATGTGCCACTCTATACATAAATGTGACAAATATGCAAGTGTATATGCCTCTCTACTTGTACACACACCAAATCACACACATACCTCTTGGTAAGTGTATGCACTTCACAATAAAATTTATATTACATTCCCCATGCATATATAATCCTAGATACATCTTATAATTAGCACATGTATCACTTCCCTCACACAAGTGCTACTTCCTAAAAAAATTCAAAATGCTCCACATACACCACACTAAATAGTGTAGGCACACATGCTTATCTAAATTTCTACCCCCCATTAATGTCATAAATACACTCTAATCCTAAGATTTTTGTATGTACCAGTGCTCTAACCTCTATTAGCCACTTGTATTTTCTTACTTGCTTTGCTTGTTAACAATCCAAAGACACAATATGTATCTATCATCTACTCCTTACTCCAATTTTATCTATGTGCTCTAGGGGCTAAGGGTGAAAATGAAATATTTTCACCCCTTAGCCCTTTGTATTCACCCCGAACCCCTAACATTTTTCCACTAGTCAAAATCTTCACCCCCTTCACTCTTTTTCACTCTATTTCTCTATTTTTCATTCTTTTTCATTTATTTTTCTTTTCTTTATCCTCATCTTTCCTCTTCTATCATTTTTTTTTTTGTATTTCTTTTTTCAATAATTTACCCACATACTTTTTGCTTGGCTGGCCTCTTTGGGGCATCATCCCTTTATCTTATTAACATAATTTTTTTGACTAATTGGGGAATATCACTCCCTTTTTCCTCCTAAAGGCACTATATTTTTTTCTTTGAAATGAAACTACTTCTACTAAGTCATAAATATCTCAAAGAGGAGAAAAATATAGACACATAAAATTATCTCAATATTTTGTTGCAATCAATTCACTTCATATCATCACTTCTAAAATTAGTTAAATAAATTATCCTAATTTATCTTTCAACATTAATTATTTAATTAATTAATCTAATACTTATTCTAACATTAATTAAAGAAATCAAGAATTTGTATTCAATTAATCAATCATTCTTCTAAAGTCCAACCATAAATAAAATAAATCAACATTTATATATTTAAGCCAGCCATGTCCATTTTCAAAAATTAAATAAATTTATTTAATCTTTCCTCTCACATAATTAGTACGGTAAAACCAATTAATTAATCTAGCTAATCATTTGCACAAATCAAAGTATGATTAATCAAGAAAAATCTTGTCCAAGTCCCTAGAACACAAGTGTGTCCAAAAGAGAACTTTGCATGTACATTTGACCCATACTTCCCACTTCTCCAAAAATCTTCTCATGAAACCTCATCCATCTATTTTATCAATAAGATCTAAACCCTTCACATAAATCCACAAAAGGTCTTTTTTATCGTAACAACCCTCAAGTTGTACCCCAAATGAACCCAATTTTTAAACCAAATTTAGTAAGTGCTCATTCATCTATGTACTCAATCATCTATCCATATGGGAAAATTAGTAATTTATATGGGATAGGCATTCCTCTAACCATCCAAGATATGCATCCATCCAAAAAGGATAGGAATCTATCCATTTAGGATAGGTACATGCTCTCATGAGATACTCACACTCATTAAGATCAAATGAATCTTGAGTTACTAAAAACTACACTCACCCATTGCAAATGCACTGAGGTCATTTTCTTTGAGTATATATAATTTCATAAAATAAAAGGCTTGATTCCCACCTCAAATTTTGGCCTAAAGCCTTGGGGAGTCAAATAAGTCCATCTAAGAATTATTCTAAGTACACAATGAGTTTTATTTATCTCAAAATTACTTTAGTGATTCATTTTTAAATTTAATTGACTGATTCATTTATGTGTTATGTTGAGAAAATTATTTATTTTAACTTTTGCATAAGTTAGAAATACAATCTTTAGAAAATATCTAACCTCATGCCTAAAAACTTATGTACTAGGAGCATCCTTCAATTACTTGACTACCTACATACCCACTTCCAAATAGTATCAAGGTGTAATATATATGTAGCTCTATTTAATTCTATGTTTTATGCAACTATGCAAGTGGGTACACAACCCTTTCTAGGGTCCAATTTCCCCAAATAGTTCTTCATTAACTTTCACCCACTTAGGTGAAACAAAGACAAAGTCCTATAAATAAAAAACTTACTTTGTAAACACACTCTACAAAGGTGTTTGAAGTTAAGTTTTGATTGTGAATATTTTCATGTTTATCTAGAGCAAAAAATTGGTCTAGGAATGATTCCATATTCACTTGGATAATTAATTGTTGGATTTCATTAATGATTTTTGTATATTGGGTGTATAATACAAAATATCCATGAAATTACTTTAAATAATACATCTTAAAAATCAATTGATCTGACCTCGGGGTGTAGATCGGTTGGTCGAGTCGTTGAAAGACATGGATGATCGATGCAGGTTCAAGCCTCGTCTGGTACCCAATCTAGTTAACCCAGCCATGCCCAAGGTGGGTACCTAGCCGGTTAGCATGTGGCCACAAGAGGATTAATCTTGCTCGGTAATAGAAACTTAAGAGAAGCTCGGCCAGTCACGGGGACACCTCTTGTCATTACCAAAAAAAAAAATCAATTGATCTAGTGCTTACTTTATTCTCAATTAATCTAACTAGATCAATATCATGTTAGATAAATCTATATGATCAATAAAATAATTTTTTGATGGGTTTTTTTGCACCTCTCAACACAGAAAAAGCACAAGTGCAATGTTTCTCTTGAAAGGAAATTTCCTACAACTAAGTTTTAGAAATCACCCCAAGGTCTCTCAGGTGTCAAGTCGTGACAATGCTTGGAATAGTTCAATTGGTTGATGTGATTTTCTAGTAATCACAAGGAGGCCTTTATGTTTCACAAAGCATGGGAGTTTGGGTATGCAAATGGAGTATCAAGTTTTTAGAAATGGACGAACAGTGGTTGCCCACTCAAAACAGCAAGTTGAAACTCACTCTTATCACCAAATTTGAAATTGTTATGGTGCTTGGGATCCTAAACTAACATACATCTAAAAGAAATATCAAAAGAGAAAAGGGTTGAGAGAGATGTTCTAAATATAAACTATGAATGAACAGTCATAATGGAGGGTGCTACAGTAGATAGACTCCCATAAAACTAAGTTTTGCTTGACCAAGAGGAACCTGCAGCTACACAAAACTAGTGCAATCTTCAAGGGGCCTTTGCAGATTTTCAGATTGTGCATTCACCTCATGAACATATAATTAAACTAAAGTGTAGCAAATAAACAAGCCTAGGCTAACTTTACAAAGATTTTTTTCATCAACAAGTGCCAAAAGTATGGGATGGAAGTTCATCAAATACCATAACAGCAACCACCATTAAAGACATTCAAGAAACTAACAAAAAAAAAACATGGAGGTTGAATCATGCATGCAAAATGAGCAAGCTCAAAGAAAACACCCAAATTCAATGCAATTCTTTCTTTTATTGCTTCAATCTGCCCTTTACAACAATTCACCACCACTTATAAATGAGGAGCAAGCCATTATTTATAGTTTTCCAAAAGTGAAATGAATGGCCCGGATTCAATACAGCTTATGGTTTTACCTAACCCCAATATCTTACAATATAAAAATAGACCTTTTGTCTTTTTCCCTATTTTGTCCTCTAGCTAGGAACTGTTGAAATATTCCTTGTGTTGATGCATTTCTAGCTCTCCTTTCATTCAATTAAGCGGATCTTGTTGCCGGTCTATTTTATTGAGGAGAAGAAATCTCCCCCTTGATTTTGGTAAATATCCCTTGACAATCATCATCATTCGATACCCCAAATAGATCCTTGTTGAAATGGACAACAAAAAATAAGAATGTAGATGCCACCAAGTATCATGCCACTCTACAAATGAATAAGCAGTCATCAAGTGCATTGAAAATAGTGTAATGAGAGTATAATCCCACACCATAATCTTTGTAACAAGCATCCCCACATGTGATCTTGACATCATTAATCTCCTCTTGGATATGCATTCAAGCTCTCCTTGGTAATGCAAAGTCTTCGCTCACAAACAAACTTGTCTTGATGGTGTGGTTATCCCTCGGGTGTATTCAAGTCTTACTGTGGCATGGTTCCATATGTAGGAAGTGACATGCAATTTCCCTCCTAAGCATATTAAGATTACCACTACGAGACTGCTCCATAGTTTATGTGAGAGTATGTTTTGCATAAATCCACATGTGGTGCGCCATCAACATTCTCATTCTAAGCAGATTACCACTTTTGCTCACAAACAAACTTGTCTTGATGGTGTGGTTATCCCTCGGGTGTATTCAAGTCTTACTGTGGCATGGTTCCATATGCAGGAAGTGACATGCAATTTCCCTCCTAAGCATATTAAGATTACCACTACGAGACTGCTCCATAGTTTATGTGAGAGTATGTTTTGCATAAATCCACATGTGGTGCGCCATCAACATTCTCATTCTGACAACCCATTGTAGCATGGGTGAATGTGTGATTCCATACATGCCCTACGTGAGAACCTTCCTCACTACACCCTTCAACATATGAAAAATAATTAGGATTACAATAATGTTTGAAATCTTTATCATATAGAATCCTAGTGAAATTTTTTCCCCCCCTTTGGTTAATTCCTTTTCACGGCCTAGACCTGCATATTACAAACATAATACTCACCATAACGTAATTATCAATGGGGATTTAATGTTTGTGCTTTTAATAATTATCCAACCTCATGAGATATAAAATATAAATCCCTTTTAACAATTTCATGTCCTATATAATAAAAAGGATGATCTAAAGAACTACGCTCCTTCGAATATGCTTATTTTAAATCTTCTTTTAAAAATGCTTGAAATTGATCACTATAAGGATAAGGTGATATCATTAATTAAAACCCTTTTAAATTTTTTATCACCCTCCACTTTTCAAATAGTTCCCATGACCAATTTTATCTACGTTCTCATGGTAGATGGGAAGGCAGCATCATTCTCTTTTAACTTTAGGCATTGATTTTATCAAACTCAAGCATTCCCCTCCCTTTTGAAATCTGTAATATCCAACCCTTTATAAATTAACCTGCATAAGGTGGCACTCGTAAACATTAATCAATGAGGGAGAATTTAACATTATGGGAATGCAGGAATGAAGATGCTTTATGCCATTTGCAGGGGCATTGAACGTAAGTGTTGTCTACAAGAAGAAGGTGCAGGGATGCCACTAGGGAAGGCCATAAGCAGAATGGCTTACAAGGTGATGACCTTGTGGTCATGACTTTCTGCACAAGGAGGCTTGCAACACCTCCTCCCTTGTGGAACCATGTGAAGTAAGAAAGATGCTTATTGCAAGCTACTGAGGGGGCTTCCAAACATAGAATGTAAAGCCTGATCTTCTTGCTCAACCCTCATGTCTTAATCAAACGGCCCCCTCTGTTATTCTCCCTTTGTGCACAGGCCTATTGATGCATTTTTCTTAGGATGCTATGCATGAAAGGAATAGCTTCATACCAAATATTGTTCATAGCCTCATATCGGTCTTCTCAACATTATTTAAATCAGTGCTCTCACTAATATTATTGCGAAAATGATTTGAAGAAGAACCATGCACCACACCCTCAAAGCCTACATTCGATCGGATTGTTCCATGAATGGAACCATGGAGAATGGATGAAGGATTAACATAAATCCCATTGAAATCCCTCAACATTACAATTTCTTTACACTCGGGTGTCAATCCTAATCGGAGGTCATCTTATAGGTGCATCTCTATTGAGATCTTGTTGCACATTTATCCCTCATGCCCCCATGGTTCAATTGGGTGCCAATGAATACAATCACATTCATAAACAGATGGCCTGCGAGCACAAAATCTGCAAGATCATAGTTTGTGGGGACAAGAGAAGGTGTGCCCATTGATTAATGCTTTATCTCTATTTCTTCACGCCATTCGTGAGAGGTATGGTGCTGGAAAATAGTGTGGGGCCGCTGCATGGAGAAGGCATTTGCAAGAACCAGATAGTGCAAGGAACTAAGGGCAAGAAGATGATATTAAACTATCGTAAGCAATGGCATGCACGCCCACAGCCCCCACCATAGTGAAGATTGCAAACCTGAATACATCATTCCAGCTCCTACCATCGAACAATAGTCTTGGTCTCTCATGGAAATTTTCATGTGGTATTTGGGTAGAATCGCCACTATTCAAGCAATTACGAGTATGGGAGCCTCTCAACAACAATCACCCTCATTCACGATTTTTCCTTGACAAGATATTTATACCACAATCATTGAGTCCCCACGCACACTTACCTGATCACAGTGGCTTATGTGAGAAGATGCTAATGATCTTGGTGAATCAGGCAACATGTATAGCACCAAGTCTATCCCTTTGTGCTTGCGATAGACTCGTGAGAAAATATCGTTTGATATGTATTAAGCATTTCAACAAACGCATCGATCAATTTGCTACTATATTGAAATGCCACCATCAATCAACTCCTTTGTAGGAGTAATGTATCAACCCATGATTCATTCTAAATTTTCTTAGCCCCTTTATCAAAGTTCTTGCTTATAGTTCATATTGAAAGAAAGGCCTTATGTAGATAAAAGACCTTTCTCATCATTTATAGAATGATGCGTAACTCCCTAGTATATCCTTGCCAAAGTCTTCTTTTCCTCAGCAAATTCTATAGGGGCTTATCCCTTGCACAAATCACTAGTTGGTCAAGTTGTCGACCCTGTTTGTCAATTAAAGCAGGTTCAATGTTTTGTGGGGGATAGGGATTACGATGCCACTTGCAAAAAAAGGCTATGAGGAAGCCGAGCAAAGAAGCCATAAGAAGATTCCACTCAGATGGCTAAGTAGATGACTGCCTCCATGGGGTGTGAGTTTGCAAGTGTGCGGAAGTAGGCACACAGAGAGTCATATGAAGAATTCCAGAGAAATGGCATAGGGAGCAACATCATCTATGACACATACTTTGTATTCCTTTAAAATTTGAGAAACTCCAGTGCCATGAATCGTATAATACACACAACCCCGCAAGCATTGGCATTGATGGCATCGTAGTCCAAAGGTAGCCAGCAGAAACACCCTCATTCACAAGTTTCTATTAATTATTTGCCTCCCTTATGCTAAGATGCATGGGATATGGATGTGGGTAGAACTCCAGGAAGGTGATTGATCAATCCTTAAGTTTCAATACTTTTTGGAGCTCTGTAATGTGATAAGATCATTTACATATATTTGGAGCAGCTGATAGAATGTTGGTTATCTTATGGCTTATCTGCTGGTTCTAATGAGTCAATCACGAGTCTTTGAGTGACTGATATTCATCCATACCCCCAAATACTTCACCACAATAGATGAAATTGCCTTGTTCTGGGAGTGCTTGAACGCTTACAAGATATCAATGGTTCCAAACCCACTTAGCCTCTCTCCATGCTATGGGTAATTAGTTTTAACATTCATGCAAAGAAAACATGTGGGAAAGCTATGGAGCAACACAATTAAAATAGACAATGGTCCCGCCGATGCTTAAGATCCCATATTATTTTTAAATTTGGGCTAAAGGTTCTCGAAATGCATTCATGGAGAATGTCATCATTTTGCAATGGCTAAGGCGATGTTGCAAAAATTCCTAATACACAAATCTGATAAAGCTTGTGGTTACCTTCTACAACGTTGACACTCACAAGCAATGTGTTCATAGCAAGGCACTTCTAAATCACTTGTATGGCATGAGTCGGATCTAGAAATCTCGTCACCCAACCGGTTATCCTAATTTTCTAACATCTTTTCCTTGCAACAAGGAACTTGTTAAATCAACGAATGACATGAGCCTTCTTGATGTGTTGCTTTAAACAAGTCTATTCACCACTTGTGTGTATAGTTTTGTGGTCTCACAACATGCCTCAAGACTGAAAAGGCTTGGGGACCCAAGTGAAATATAACTTCTATGGTAGAAGCTAACAAATTGGAAGAACACTAGAAGTGAAAAAGAAAAAGAGAAATCTTTGGTTTGAAAGAAAGTACTTCATATGGTAAGTGTTTCGTACACCGGGTACCAGGTACCAGAAACACAGAAAAGGAAAAAGGTAATGTAAAGTTCAAGCGAATGGATCCAGTCCAGTAAGTTGGAGTTCTAGTATAACCGAGGTCCAGGAAAGTAAGTGGGTAAATTTGAATACCAGGTACTAGGTACTGGGTTGAAACGTGAAGTGAAATGTTAACTTTTTAAAATTTTATAAATTGATCCCAGTGATCCAATATATATGCAAGGATTTGTGATATGTCTTTTTTAGAAGAAATTTTTATAGATTTTGTACTAACATTTGAATAATGGTTTTATTTATATAAGATATGGTGACATATTTTTTTTAAAAGGGATTTAATATTTGGAATTTTGTGATTGTAGGAGATATCAATTGTGATGCAAAGCTCGGGTATGGATGGTCAGGAAAATTTGAATCATGGATAGAATTACATTCCAATCAGGTCAGATGTTCTGAAAAATGATGAGAGAGTTGTACATTCGATTGGAATACTCGGGATCTCAGTATTTCACATACTTAGTGGTAGATAGCACCCACTTCCGAGGAAGCTCATCCCAAGAACAAAGAACCTGATCCAAATCAAAAGGCGTAGGAACAAGATAATGAACTCATCATTCCGAATATATGGAGAGTTCCTATGTGCAATCCTGATTCAAGTTATTTTCCTGGTGAGAATAACAAGAGTAGAACCCGAAGAGCTTCAACGAAATTAGAGTTGACTTCCATTGACTTCAATTGAAATTCTCCTATTGGTCACAATATTCCATGTGTCTTGATTAGATTGGTCCCTTAGATTCCCTCTCATGTAGATGTCTTATCCTATTTGAGCCTTGTGTTCTATAAAAGGCCAAAGGATGTTTAATTTTATTTTTAAGTTCAGAATTTGTAGATGTCGGAGGAGCAAAAACTTCTTTTAAGTTTTGTTCTTTTTTCCTATTTTATGAACCATTCCGACGTAAAACTTTGTATGCACGTAGACATTAATTGATATCAAAGCTTTATGGATAGCTACCTATCTAAGTATCTTTTGTAGATGGTTTTGTAAGTTTAGTTGAACAAGACTATATGTTGCCCCGTTTAAGGGTGCATATAGAACCTATTCGGTGTCCATAAACGAAACCCCCTCTTTAAAAGCTTGCACTATTTTATACGTAGATGTGAAGCAATCTAGTGAAATATAAAGCGGTTTGCTCTGTTTTGATTAATTCTTTGGGGCATCCATGGAGAATAACTGGGAGAAACTTTATTTTTTAGTATTTTTTTTTATGTTTTACTTTAGATTAGATGTTAAATATTTTGAAAACGTTCCAAAAAATATAAGTGAATGGAAATATTTTTATTGAAAATCTTTTATTTTCCATTGAATTGTTGAATGCTTAATGCTAAATCTACTTAAGTCATAGCAAGGAAATTGGTGATGATCTTTGAAGTCCAATGTCAAATTTATTGCTTTCATGAATTCCAAGTTTACCTTTTCAAATTGGAAAGCTAATCTAAAATTTTCAAAGAAATGATACAAAAAATGTGTATATGTATATGTACGTGCCCATATGGATTCTCCATTGAGATTAACAGCAAATTATCACATCATTACTCGAGAGAGACCCTAGTGCAACCATGACCTGGTTATCAGAGATTTGGGATTAAATGGAAGTCAATATTTGCTATGTAAATGTAGAATTCTCCCTTAGGTTGTCTCTGTTTCATATCTTTCAAAAAGGATAGGCTCTTCGCAATCTTGTCTATGGAGATTTTATTCAACCTGTTTACTGCGAGTAAAACCATCATCAACAGGAACTAGCACTAGAAGGAGGGAAGGCATTTAGAACTCTGGTGGTCACGTGTGGATATGCATATGATTTTTTTGTCTTTCTTTCTAGTTTCTTTCTAGTTTCAGGTTTTAATCTTTTGGAAGTGGATTTGTGTTTTGAAATATCCTTCCTAATTTGGCAAGAATCTTGTAAACTCACAAAACCTGACACAAGCTAGTTTTCATGATAGAAATTGGAAAAAATTGTAAAATCTTTAATCAGAAACTACATCCTTTGAGTTTTTTAACTTTTGGAAGAGTCACCGAGTGTAGAATTCATGATACAACTGATCACGGTGAAATTGAGTGTGAAACTTTTTTAACTAGGGTAAGCTTAGCCATAACTGGAGCAATTTCGTTAACAGAAGAATTTTTAACTGCAAAAAGAAAAGGATTGTTCACGAGAAAAACATTCTACCCTAGTGGAGCTGGAAGTATTAAAAAATTAACCAATGAACTGAAACAGTTAGGAAATTGTGATTATTTTAAAGAAAATCCTAACATCTTGTAGGGAAATATGCGAGAATATCGAGATTCAAAGATATTTCATCATAAACAAGGAGAAGATATGGATGAATTATCATTCCTTGTATACGTCAAAAACACAAATAGTGAGATAAAGCAGGAAAATCGAGCGGGAGACTCGTGTATTGTGCTTCAAACTGAAAATTCATTAGCTATAAAAAGACATTTTCCTGATTTTATACAAGATATAGAATATCAAGTTTTTACTTTTTCTCTTTCTAATAATGATATAAAAAGCGATACATCTTGGTCTAACACAATGCAAAACAAAGATAGGGCCAAAGATATGAAGGTTTTCAGAAGAGAAGAAAATAAAGAAATGAACACAGTAATTCATGGAAATGGACCAGGGCTAGAAGAAGGTACAGTATTGCCACACCAAATGAAATGTGTGCAACCAGTCTCTAATGAGATTGTTTTCATACATTTAAGCTAGATTCTGGGTAAGTACACCTACAAATTTATGATGTTTAAATACAAGAAACTTAAGATTTTTCATTATTACAGTAGGATTTTGAAGATGTTGATAAGGGAATTTAAAGATAAACTATTGTAATTCGTACTAAAATTGTAAAGGAAATAGATGTAGAAATTGAAATAAATTGCTTAGTTAGAGTTAGTTTGTTGTGATATTAGAGTAAGGGTAGTTAGGGTTAGTTTAGCGTAGTGTTAGCGCAGTGTTAGCTTAGTTTTTTTTAGGGTTTCTTCTTTTTCTTGTTTTGTTTTGTTTTTTTATCCTTGCTCGGATTTTGCATTAAAAAATTATACTTAAATGTATCTTGAACATGAGAGTGAAACTAAAACAATTTTTTGAACTAAACTGAAACAATAAAACCATAAATAGTGAAACATGATTTTTAAAAAAAAAAGATAACCTCAAAAAGTATATATATGTGTGTGTGTGTGTGTGTATCACGTATATACATTAGATGTTAAAATCCTTGTCAAAAATAAAAAGGGAGAATTCAAAAGAAAGGTGAGAAAAGTTGCAGATGGTAGTAGTTATCTAGTCGATCTAAGACGCCTCTTCTATCAAGGCTAAATACCCTATGTAGGTGAGTTCCCGATGAACTTCAAAATCCTGGATATGGAGATGAGTAAGAAAAGGCCAAAGTGGAACCACTTTCCCATGATTTAGGAACTGGGGAATATCATCCATGGAGGGAATCCCAATGGTCAGGTGTGTGACAGCTAAAATGGTGTCCAGATTCTCCAAGAATTCAGGGTTAACTATTAGGTTAGCAGCAGCGTGAACATCTTCAATAGGTAACCCAATGTCCAGAAGTGAAGCCACAAAATGAGAAGCTATGTCAGAATAAAAATAGAAGTAGTGACTAGACGCAACATATCTTTCCCCAAGAACCAAGCATAATTCAGCACAGTAAAGTTGGAAGTCCTAACAATGAAAACCTTTTCAAGCCTTTGTGGTGTGATGCTTCCCAAAAAAACATTATGTCTACGAGAACAACTTAAGCAAATGGGAGTATCCATGGTTACGAAGCAAAAGTAAAAGCACATAACGAAATGGAATTACAGAAAATTTAAAAAAGAGAGAGAAAAGAAAGTGTGGAGAATTTGAGAAGAAATGCACGAATTTATAGAAAGCCGTGAAAAATGTAGCGGTACATAGTTGCCTAAATTTTTTTTTGGAAATCGTATGTGCAAGGTGGCAACTGGTTGATAATCTTCAGAATTAAAGGATAAATCAAATAATATCTTTGCACATGTTTGGTGAAATTGCTTCGGAATTGAGCAGTATAGAGATTGTGAATCAAGCAAGTCAGAGATTTCGAATTAATAGTGGTCATTTCCAATTGTTGTTTAAACAATCCATAATGATTATTGAGGTGTTAAGTGTGTGGATTATACATGAGAATAAAGTTGGCAAAATTTTACACATTATCAGCTGAAGAAGTAGAGAGATAATACGTGATAAACAAGGCGTGCGAATTTAATGCGACCATTTTTTAAGGTAATCATGGCATTTTGATCCATTAATACAGTGTAGCGCCGTCAAGTCGAGATAGTTAGAAAAAGTTTTGGAATTTGCATAAATTTAGTCAAAAGGGTGGTAACTAATGTTTCTAAGTTTAGAGTTAAATTTGGTGATTAAGTTGTCTATTAATAAATTTTAATTTATGCATATCTTTTGACATATAGCAGGCTATAGTTAGTTAGGACTTGGCATATTGGTAAAATTTAGTTGGAAACACACACTTAGAAGAAAATATTAAATGAGTTTTTGGGAAGTAGTGAATTGAAGGAGGGATTTACATTGAATGAAAATCAAAAAAGTAACCTTTGCTACCACTGTAATTCCCAAGCTAATAACAATGTAAGCTTCAATGTTGTGTTGATAAATGAGCGTTATTGCATGCAAAAGTTGATACAAATGAGTCATTATATATCTAAGAAAAAAAAAGGATATCAAATCATTAGGTTATCCAACAACTCTATTTGAGCTATGGACGCTTGCAATCACAAGAGAGCTGGGTACCAGAATTGATGAGAGATAACCTTATCAGGGCTATGGATGCTTGACTGGCATTAAGGCTCTATCCCTGGTTGGCTTTGGAGCATTACTATATTATGTAGTTCAATGTTAATGAACTGATTCTATTTACTAAGTTCTGAAAACTAGAATTAATCAAGAGCACACATGAATGTTTCCGGTGGAGTTTTACTTTATATGCCAAAATCTAAGTAAAGGTAGAAAGTTATTGTTTTAAAATATCCATAAGCTTTAATTTACAACTGGTGATTTAATTTCAAATTTAATTTTAAATTTGGTTTTATTGGTTGCAAGTTGTTGTGTGGTCCAACAACACACCCCAACACTAAAAAGGCTTTGGGACACAAGTGAAATATAACTTCTATGGCAGAAGCTAACAAATTGGAAGATCACTGAAAGTGAAAAAGAAAAAGAGAAATATTTGATTTGAAAGAAAGTACTTCATATGGTAAGTGTTTTGTACACCAGGTACTAGGTACTGGAAACACAGAAAAGGAAAAAGGTAATGTAAAGTTCAAGCAAATGGCTCTGGTCCAGTAAGTTGAGTCCAGTAAGTTGGAGTCTGGTAAGTTGGAGTTCTGGTATAACCAAGGTCTGGGAAAGTAAGTGGGTAAAGTTGAATACCGGGTACCACGTATAGGGTTGAAACGTGAAGTGAAATGTTAACTTTTTAAAATTTTATACATTGATCCTACTGATTCGGTATATATGCAAGGATTTGTGATATGTTTTTTTTTAGAAGCAAGTTTTATAGATTTTGTACTAACATTTGAATAATGGTTTTATTTATATGAGATATGGTGACATATTTTTTTAAAAGGGATTTAATATATTTGGAATTTTGTGATTGCAGGAGATATCGATTGTGATGCAAAGCTCGGGTATGGATGGTTAGGAAAATTTGAATCACGGATAGAATTACAGGTCAAATGTTCTAGAAAAATGATGAGAGAGTTGTACATTCAATTGGAATACTCGAGATCTTTGTATTTCACATACTTAGTGGTAGATAGCATCCACTTCTGAGGAAGCTCATCCCAAGAACAAAGAACCTAATCCAGATCAAAAGGCATAGGAACAAGATAACGAACTCATCATTCTGAATATATGGAGAGTTCCTACATGCAATCTTGATTCAAGTTATTTTCCTAGCAAGAATAACAAGAGTAGAGCCCAAAGAGCTTCAACGAGTAATTGGAGTTGACTTCCATTGAATTCAATTGCAATTCTCCTAGTGGTCACAATATTCCACGTACCTTGATTAGATTGGTCCCTTAGATTCCCTCTCATGTAGATGTCTTATCCTATCTGAGCCTCGCGTTCTATAAAAGGCCAGAGGATGCTTAATTTTATTTTTAATTTCAGAATTTTTGGATGTCGAAGGAGCAAAAAATTCTTTTAAGTTTTGTTCTTTTTTCCTATTTTATGAACCATTCTAGCATAAAACTTTGTATGCACATAGACATTAATTGATATCAGAGCTTTATGGATAGCTTCCTATATAAGTATCTTTTTTAGTTGGTTTTGTAAGTTCAGTTGAACAAGACTGTATGTTGCGCTTAAGGGTGCATACAGAACCTATTCAGTGTCCATAAATGAAACCCCCTCTTTAAAAGCTTGCACCATTTTATACGTCGTTGTGAAGCAATTTGGTGAAATATAAAGCGGTTTTCTCTATTTTGATTAATTCTTTGGGGAATCCATGGAGAATAACCAGGAGAAACTTTTATTTTTTAGTATTTGTTTTTTATGTTTTACTTTAGATTAGATGTTCAATATTTTGAAAATGTTCCAAAAAATATAGGTGAATGGAAATAGTTATATTGAAAATCTTTTATTTTCCATTGAATTGTTGAATGCTTAATGCTAAATCTACTTAAGTGATAGCAAGGAAATTGGCGATGATCTTTGAAGTCCAATGTCAAATTTATTACTTTCATGAATTCCAAGTTTACCTTTTCAAATTGGAAATCTTATCTAAAATGTTCAAAGAAATGACACAAAAATGTGTATATGTATATACACATGCCCATATGGATTCTCCCTTGAGATTAACAGCAAATTATCACATCATTACCCGAGAGCGACCCTGGTGCAACCATGACCTAGTTATCAAAGACTTGGGATTAAACAGAAGTCAATCTTTGCTCTGTAATTGCAGAATTCTCCCTTAGGTTGTCTTTGTTTCATATCTTTCAAGAAGGATAGGCTCTTCGCGGTCTTGTCTGTGGAGATTTTATTCGACCTATTTACTGCGAGTAAAACCTTCGTCAACAGGAACTGGCGCTAGAAGGAGGGCAGGCATTTAGAACTCTGGTGGTCATGTGTGGATATGCATATGATTTTTTTTGTCTTTCTTTCTAGTTTCTTTGATATTTTTTAGGTTTTAATCTTTTGGAAGTGGATTTGTGTTTCAAAATATCCTTTCTAATTTGGCAAGAAGCTTGTAAACTCACAAAACCTAACACAAGCTAGTTTTCATGATGGAAATTGGAAAACTTTGTAAAATATTTAATCAAAAACCACATCCTCTAAGTTTGTTTACTTTTGGAAGAGTCGCCGATTGTATAATTCATGATACAACTGATCACGGTGAAATTGAGTATGAAACTTTTTTGACTAGGGTAACTTTAGCCATAAGTGGAGCAATTTCGTTAACAGAAGAAGTTTTAGCTGCAAAAAGAAAAGGATTGTTCACGATAAAAATATTCTACCCTAATGGAGCTGGAAGTATTAAAAAATTAACCAATCAACTGAAACAGTTAGGAAATTGTGATTATATTAAAGAAAATCCTAACGTCTTGCAGGGGAATATGCGAGAATGTCGAGTTTCAGAGATATTTCATCATAAATGAGGAGAAGATATAGATGAATCATCATTCCCTTTATACGTTGAAAATTCAAACAGCGAGATAAAGCGCAAAAATCGAGCGGGAGACGCTTGTATTGTGCTTCAAGCTAAAAATTCATTAGCTATAAAAAGACATTTTCTTGATTTTTTACAAGATATAGAATATCAAGTTTTTACTTTTTCTCTTTCTAATAATGATATAAATAGTGATACATCTTGGTCTAACACAATGAAAAGTAAAGACAGGGCCGAAGATATGAAGGTTTTTAGAAGAGAAGGAAATAAAGAAATGAACACAGCCGATCATGGAAATGGACTAGGGATGGGAGAAGGTACAATATTGCCGCACTAGACAAAATGTGTGCAACCAGTCTCTAATGAGATCGTTTTCATACATTTAAGCCAGATTTTGGGTAAGTACACCTTCAAATTTATGATGTTTAAATATAGGAAACTTAAGATTTTTCATTATTACAATAGGATATTGAAGATGTTGATAAGGGAATTTAAAGATAAACCTATTGTAATTCGTACTAAAGCTGTAGAAGAAATAGCTGTAGAAATTGAAATAAATTGCTTAGTTAGAGTTAGTTTGTTGTGATATTAGAGTTAGGGTAGTTAGGGTTAGTTTAGTGTAGTGTTAGCTTAGTTGTTTTTAAGGTTTCTTTTATTTTTGTTGGTTTTATTTTGTTTTCTTTTCCTTGCTCAAATTCTGTATTAACAAATTTTTCTTAAATGTATCTTAAACATGAGAGTGAAATTGAAACAATTTGCAAAACTGAACTCAATTGAAACAATAAAACCATAAACAGTGAAACACACTATATATATGTGTGTGTGTGTGTTTGTGTGTGTGTGTGTATCACGTATATACATCAGATGTCAAAATCCTTGTCAAAAATCAAAAAAGGAGGATTCAAAAGAAAGGTGAGCAAAGCTATGGATGGTAGTAGTTATCTAGTCAATTTGGGACACCTCTTCTATCAAGGCTAAATACCCTATTTAGGTGAGTTCTCGGTGAACTTCAAAATCTTGGATATGGAGATCAATAAGAAAAGGTCAAAGTGGAACCACTTCCCTGTGATTCAGGAACTGAGGAATATCATCCATGGATGGAATCCCAATGGCCAGGTGTGCGACAACTAAAATGGTGTTAAGATTCTCCAAGAATTTAGGCTTAACTATTAGGTTGGCAACGACACGAATGCCTTCAATAGGTAACCCAATGTCCAGGAGTGAAGCTACAAAATGAGAAGCTATGTCAGAATAAAAATAGAAGTAGCGACTGGACGCAACATATCTTTCCCCAAGGACCAAGCATAAATTCGGGACAGTAAAGCTGGAAGTCCTAACAATGAAAACCTTTTCAAGCCTTTGTGGTGTGATGCTTCCCAAGAAAACGTTCTGTCTACGAGAACAACCTAAGAAAATGGGAG